>BLSH010149104.1:92268-109241 GCA_018402905.1 Glandirana rugosa
GGCGATGATTTTAGAACAATAATCTGTCCCTTACAGCAACAGCAGGAACCTGACCCTATAGAACTAGGAGATGATTTTAGAACAATAATCTGTCCTTCAAAGCAGTAGACTTTACCTAGTCCAGAATCAGATTGTTCTGTAATGCAGGATGAGATCTGCAATCTGTCCCTCAAAGCAGTAGTAGTAGTAATCTCTACCTTGTCCAGAATCAGATTGTTCTGTAATGCAGGATGAGATGTTATTATATCTGCAATCTGTCCCTCACAGCGCCGGCAGCATCCTCTCCCTACACTAGCCTGAGAGCATGTGACATGCAGCATTACGTGACTCCAGCTTATACAGAGGCTGGGTCACATGATGCACTGGCCAATCACAGCCATGCCATTAGTAGGCATGGCTGTGATGGCTTCTAAGGGCAAACCAGTGAAACGCTTGTTGATTGGCTGCCCTGTAGCTATTCAACAGGCGGGATCAAATACCCGAACCCCGAACCCAAACTTTTTTCAAATGTTCAGGTCCGGGTCATGGACACCCCAAAGTTCGGTAGGGACCCGAACTTTACAGTTCGGGTTCGCTCAACTCTACCCGTGATCTTGCGATACTACATCCCCATTCAGAAGATGAGCAAGGCTTGGGAATTACTGCACACATGAGGGATTATGGCCGTGACGAGCGAGCGAGGGCGGAAGTAAACTACTCTGCAGACACAGAAGACAGGAGTTAAAATGGCAGCGGCTACAAACAAGCAGGGGCTTTACAAAAATGTTTATTATATCAAATAAGAAGCATTCTATTTGCCTTCTCTATGTGGTGCATCGGTTATAAACAACTCAAAGTCATTCATTATTTATAATTTGTGGTTCAATGATAGGAGTTTACTACCGCTTTAAATACAGTTTTTTATGAGTTGTCATATTGTACACAAACTTTATAAGCTCAACACTAAGCGGGATTGCCCTCTTTTATATAAAATCTCGCTAGACCAAGTTAAGGTTTGATGAGATTTTTAAATTCTTATATGCAATACTATGTATTAACTTCCTTGCATTTTGTAATGCTATTAAAACTTAAAAAAAATGTTTACGTTTAAATAAAATAATAAACGGGTAAAACAAAGGAAGAAAGTCCCAACAAACCAATGCAGTAAATGAAGAGTGCTCCAGTCAAAACTGACAATGTTGAAAAAAACACCACTGTGCTCCTCTATCATCTGCAAACAATATGCATTCATCAGATCAAAAGACCGTAGGAGGCATGAGGTGAGACAGCATTTAGTGTTTAAGCACTTCCTTACTGGGCACTTAAACCCTCCTCCTGCCCGGACCAATTTTCAGTTTTCAGCGCTGTCACTCTTTGAATGACACTTTGAATGACGCGATCGTGCGACGTTGTACCCAAACAAAATTGCTCCCGTCAATTCCTGATGACGGGCGGAAGCTCAAAATATATTGAAGCTGAGGCTTGGCATGCTGTTTGAATGGAGTCAGAGATGGACACAGATTTGGCCAGAGCCAAGATGGGTGAGATACAAGAGATATCCCCACGGAGGGTCTTGACCTGCATTCTTAATTTGAGAAAGGCGTTTGTGTATTTTACTAAATTTGAGCATAATTATTATTACGTTTCATAGGGATATTTTATCCTCATTAAATGATTTTACACTATTATGGCTTTCTTTGGTTTTATGGTGTGAGTTAACCGAGAGGAAGATGCCCGATAGGGTGTATGGATCAGAGGAATTACACCTGGAGAATTAGGATCTCATTGTCCATTGAATCTATTGGAGTACAGAGAGATTTCCTTTTTTTGCTCTATGGTCCCATGGGGGCTAGATATTTCTGGTGAGCGCATATTTGAATGGCTGTATGTCAGTGGTTCACTGTGCAGGTGGAATAGTCTGTGGACATCAATCCCTCAAGCACTGGTGGTGGAATCTTTATTTATTAATTTGGGATTAGAGTTGAGCAAACCCGAACTGTAGAGTTTGGGTTTGTACCGAACTTTGGGGTGTCCGTGACCCGGACCCGAACCTGGACATTTGAAAAAAGTTTGGGTTCGAGTTCTGGGTTCGGGTATTTGATCACGCATGTTGAATAGCTGCAGGGCAGCCAATCAACAAGCGTTTCACTGGTTTGCCATCACAGCCATGCCTACTAATGGCATGGCTGTGATTGGCCAGTGCATCATGTGACCCAGCCTCTTTATAAGCTGGAGTCACTTAGTGCTGCATGTCACATGCTCTCTGGCTAGTGTAGGGAGAGGATGCTGCCGTCCTGTGAGGGACAGATTGCAGATAGATAGATAGGTAGAAATTACTACTACTACTGCTTTTAGGGACTGGTTGCAGATCTCATCCTGCATTACAGAATGATCTGACTGGACTAGTTAGAGTCTACTGCTTAGAGGGACAGATTATTGTTCTAAAATCATCTTCTAGTTCTATAGGGTCAGGTTCCTGAATCATTGCCTACTCCTATAGGGTCAGGTTCCTGCTGTTGCTGTAAGGGACAGATTATTGTTCTAAAATCATTTTGCAGCCCTCTAGCACTTTCCAGGACTTTTTTACAGTCATTTTTAATAATTGTAATTTTTTTATTTCAAACATTTTATTGAAATTGAAATATAAATACAGAATCATAAAGAGTATAAGACGAGTTACAAAAGACCTGTTCCAAATGTCCATTTGTGAATACAGAACATAAGCAAGCTAAAACATATTTTGGATCATCACATCGGTGCAATAACCAGCGGTTCGTCTTAATCTTGTCTACAGGAACAGTGTGCAAAAAGGGTTTGCACAGTAGGGCTGGGAGGGTGTGCAAAGTTCCGTTCCTTATGCCCTGGTAACAATGAGGGTAGTAAAAACTTTCCTGATTTATGTCCCTGTGTCTTCTGCTTGTTGGGGATTTGCATTGTTCAATCTAATTTTGTAACCCATGGCCTATGACCAACCTAATGCACCTTCAAGTAGAAACCCGAAGTCGCCCACCACCCCGACTGGGAACTATACTGTGGGGGCAATCTCGAGTCCCACTTGTTTTTGGACCACGGCTATTTGGTCTAGGTCTGTGGATGATAGTTGGGTTGGTATGACATTAGGGGATAAGCCTCAAGTGTTCCAAGGTGACTTGTGGTACCCTGAAAGGCGGAAAATGGTATACAAAACGGGGACCCCATATATTAGGTGTGCACAGGTAAGGTAAGATGTGAGGGGGGTTATAGTGAAGTGTTAGAATGAAAAGAAGGTGGCTATAGTATCAGTGTCTCCCTTCGCCTCTCCCCCACTGCTCACTGCGCTTCCGCTATCTGGTATCGGATTTACATAATCCCTGTTGGTGCCTAAATATGCTCTAGCGCTCCAAACGTCAAGACTACTCATCTTTGAAATGACCGTCGCCCGGGGCGGTGTACGGGGAGTCTGTTCCTAAAATATTCAGTGTCTATGTGTGTTCCTATCTTGCGTAGTTTTGAGTCTTGGGAATCAGTCCTGGTTAGGTAGCGGGTATGTATCGTGTGTAGTCCGAGGTGGTGATGAAGTGATTCCAACTCACCCAAATCGTAATGTATTTCCTGTGTGTGTCTCTCGATATGTGTATGAGTTCTTCTATCTCTGCTATTTTGCTGACTCTCAGTAGCCATTCTTTGACAGTCGGCGTAGAGTTCGATCACCAGTGTACTGGGACGCAGAGTTTTGCTGCGTTTAGCATAAACATTGTCAGCGACTTGTGGTATATAGCGTGTGGTAAGTGGGAGTGATGAAGCAAAAATTGGGCCGGTGTGAAGTCCAGTTCGTATGTTGTGACTCTATGGATGATCTGTTTTACCTCCTTCCAAAATGGGATAATTCCCGGACATTCCCACCAAATGTGAAGTAGGGTGCCCCTATCTCTGAGGCACCTCCAACACCTGTCGGTAACATTCAGGTCTATTGTATGTATGATATCTTGTGTGCGGTACCACTTTGTCTGGATTTTAAATCCATTTTCCTGTACAGAAACGTTCAGGGAGCCCTTGTGAATGTTATCAAATATGTTTCCCCAGTTTTCAGCCCTAAGTTGTATAGAAAGTTCAGATTCCCATTTTTGACATGTCTTGAGCTGTTCCACTTTGACATGGTCAAACAGGAACATAGGTATAGTGGAGATGAGGTGAGAAAGGGGCGGTTTTTGTGTGCACAGGGACTCAAAGGGTGTCAGAGATCTGGAGCACAAAGCCTTCCGATTTATTGAGTTGAGATAGAGTGTTAATAGCAAGGTCTGCCAAGGTGGTAGTGGAGTGCAATCTTCGTGCAAAGGCAGTTTATCTATTGGAAGTAATTTGTTGTCCTTGTAGAACTGATGAGCTAGTATTTGATCGGTGAGCCACGGCGTTTTCAAAAATGTGCTGTGCAACCCTGGGGGGAAATCTGGGTTTTGTCTGAGCGGTGTCATAGGCCCCGGGATTGTGGATATCTTGTCTTGTTTGCACGATCTGTAAAAGCACTTTAGAGTAGCGTTGATTAAGGGGTGTGACTTAATGTCAGGAAAGTGGTGTTGGGGTAGGATCCAGGGGAGGCTCCCCAGATGAGCGTCTGTATAGGTCGTTTCCAGCTTAACCCAGTCCTTAAGAGAGCTGTGTACGTTCCAGTCCACTATTCTGGACAAATGTGCCGCTTTGTAGTAGTTGGCTATATCAGGAAGGCCTATGCCTCCCTTTTGTTTGGGCAAGGTAAGCTGGGTATAATTAATCCTAGCTTTCCCATTTTTCCATAAGAACTTTGTGCATAGGGTTCTGTAGGATTTGAAAAATGAGGGGGTACCTGTATGGGTACTGTTTGTAGAATGTACAAGAGTCTTGGGAGGGCATTCATTTTCAAAGTCGCCGCTCTCCCAAACCACGAGAAGGTGGGCTTGTCCCAGTTCTTCATGTCTAGAGTAAGTTGGTTCAGGAGCGGAATGTAGTTGCGGGTATACAGTTGGGAGATATCTGTTGGTAATTGGATGCCTAAATATTTGATTGAATCCCTCTGCCAAACAAACGGGAAATTTTGCCGGCAGAGGGAAACAGTATCTGGAGATAAAGAGATGTTGAGGGCGAAGGACTTTGTGAAGTTAATCTTCAAATTTGAAAAGCTATGTAATTGTTTGAACTCACGTAGTAAGTTAGGAACAGTAGTAAGGGGTTTAGTGAGAAAAAGTAAAATTTCGTCTGCGAAGGCGGCGAGCTTGTACTCTCCAGACATGATTCGTATTCCGGCTATATCCCTGTTGTCCCTTATGCTACATATTAGTGGTTCTAGGGATAGCACATAGAGGATGGGGGATAGAGGGTATCCCTGTCTGGTTCCATTGCGGATTGTGAAAGCCTCAGATAGGGTGCCATTTACTCTTATTCTCGCCGTGGGGTTCCTATATAAAGCTGCAATTAGCCCCGACATTCGTGGGCCAAAGCCCAGCCTGTCGACGACTGCCTGCAGATAGTCCAAGGCCACCCTATCAAAGGCTTTCTCCGCGTCTAAGGACAGGAAGAGCCCCTTCTGATGCGTCTTTGTGATCAGGTGGTGAATGTTAATGGCCTTAATGGTGTTATCCCTTGCTTCTCGCCCAGGGACAAAACCAACTTGGTCTGGGGAAACAAGTAGGGGCAGCACCGTCAGTAATTTATTTGCTATTATCTTGGAATATAATTTTAGGTCCGCATTAAGTAGTGATATTGGTCTGTAATTTGTGATTTGGGTTGGGTCTCTGTCTCCTTTTGGCAGGACCATTATGTGGGCCTCCAGCATGGATGGATCTATGGGATTGTTATTGAATTAAAAGCCCGTAAGAACGGGTGGCAAAGTATGTAGTTGAAAGATTTATAATAGGCCGCGGGCAGGCCATCGGGGCCTGGGCTTTTGCCTGGTTTAGTGTGTTTGAGGGCCTGGGTCCATTCGTCTGTTGTAATGGGGCATTCTAGTTTTGCAGCTGTCTCCGGGGAGATTGGATTGGGGCAGCATTTGCTGAGGAATGCTGTCATGTGTTCCCTTCTGTTTTTGTCGTAGGGTTCCATAGACTTTGTCTGTGTCAAATTGTAAAGGTCGGCATAGAACTTTCTGAATTCTGTCACTATGCTCTCGTTATGGGTTATGGATTCCCCGGTAGGACAAATTAATTTATGCACCGTGTGGCGAGTTCTCTTTACTCTGAGCGCATTTGCCAATAAGTGTCCGCTTTTGTTGCCCTGCTCGTAAAAAAGTTTTTGTGTTAACATGTAGTTTTTCCTGGTAATGCGGCCTAGTTCCTCCTGTAGTTCTGATCGAGCCAGCAGGAGTTCCTGGTGTGATTGTACAGCCACTGTGCGTTTATGAATCATTTTGAGTGTTTTAATTTTGGCATACAGTCCCTCAAGTCTTTTTTGTTTTTCCTTTTTGAGTCTGGATGTAGTGGAGATCATCTTGCCCCTGATCACACATTTATGTGCAGGCCCATTGAGTCATGGGTGATGTATCTGGTGTGTTGTTGTCCTGGAAGTACTGTCTGAGTGTATCTGTGATCTCTGTTACATGTGTTGTGTTCGTCAGGAGCTGGTTATGCATTCTCCAAATCGGGGAGAATGAGAGCTTGTCGGGTAATGTAATAGTTACTGTGATTGGGTGATGGTCAGATATCGTCATGGCTTCGATCGTCGCCTTAGATAACAATGGGAGGTCTTGTTGGGATATGAAAAAATAATCTATTCGGGAATATTTGGAATGTGGGTTAGAGTGGAAAGTGTAATCCTTGTCTTTGGGATGTAGTGTCCTCCAGGTGTCGTGGAGTGATAGGTTCTGGAGATGCTTTTTCATTTGCCGCAGGGCCCTGTAAGGGATGTTTGTAGCCCCTGAGGATGTATCTATGATGGGATCAAGGGGTACGTTTAGGTCACCCTCTAAGAGCAGGGTCCCTTGTTGGAAGGCTGCCACCCATTGGGCAACGGATTGCAAAAAGGGACTTTGTTCGGGCAGTATACGTTGACTAGGGTGATGTATTTACCGCATAGAGTACCCTTAAGGCAAAGGTATCTACCCTGATCATCTTGAATAGAGCCTAGAACCTGCAACGGGGTGTTTTTAGATATCAGTATTGTCACCCCTTTAGTTTTTGAGTTCGCAGAGGTGGCATGAAAGCTTTGTGTGAAATATTGGTTTGTCATTTTAGGCGTGCTATTCGGTCTGAAATGGGTCTCCTGTAGGAGCACCACATCAGCTTTCATGATTTTCATCTGATACAGCAATTTAGAGCGCTTCTCTGGGACGTTTAGGCCCTGTGCGTTGAGGGAGACCAGTTTAAGGACTGCTTGTCATGTTTTGTTCTCCGTCATGCTTTCCCGGTAAAAGTCAGCTGTCACGCAGAAATAAGGCTATCCTTAGGGTCAGTTGGTGATTGCGCGTGTCACGGGGTGGCTTTGTGTGGGGGAGAGGCCAAGGGAGAGACCAAAATGATAGATGAGAGAAGGATGTGAGAGTTGGGGGATAAGAAAGCAGTTAAGCAGGAGTACCTGCAGGATTTCAAACTTGATTGTGGTTCGGAGATGGGCAGGTAGTGGGGGTATGATCTTCAGGAAAGTACTGTGGGAAGGGTACTGCCAAGTGTGAGTGGTCGAATCGCCACCCACACTGAAGTGGGATAAGGAAGTGGCTAGGATCAGTGACCGTGTTAGGGTCGCTGTTTGGGGGAGAGGTAGGTTACGAGAGTAGTATGTGCCCAGCCTCTGCTCCCCAGAGGTCTGGATGCTATGTGGTAGCGACATATATATCCGTTTTGCGAGGAATAGAGTATTGTGTCTAAATGTGGAACTTGTGCGAGCGAGATGTATTATTGCTTGGGGTTGTGGCTTTAAATTCGCCCTTAGTTTCCCTTAGTTGAAGTATGTGTCTGCGCTATATTGATACATATAGACCGTATTGGTGGCATGATGTGTGTAGATTTCCTAGTACTCGTATTAGAGTGAAAGGGGAGATATGGGCATCTCGGTGTTCTATCGTCTTCCTCTGCCTGTAGGGGAGGTGTATTATCGTGGGGTTCTGGGCCTAGGCAGCTGTTCTTAAGGGTATGGTAATATGTATATAGGGAGTCCCAAGGGGTGTATGGTTAGTTCTATTACCTTCAACTCGAGTTGTGTATTGAGACCTCATGCCCAATGGTCTTTGAAACCGGCAATTCAGTATAAAAAAACAGGCTTATAAATCTCAACTTTATAACATAAATAATGAAGCATAAAAGTACAACTGCTCCAACTGGTGGTCTAAAATTTCAAAGTCTAGCTCCTGTGGCATAGCACACTCAACCTCAACCGGCAGGGGCATCTGTATAGCTGGCTAAAAGGACTGCTAAGTTTAAGTTATCGTTTTTTATCTTTTTTTTTTCCGTAATCACTCTGGCACCTAAGGGAGGGAGGGGCCCACGTGGTTGCTTCTGTTGAGCTTCTTCTATCGCTCTGCCTATCTTTCTGACTATGGTTACTGAGCTCTAACTCTGTCTCTCGCTCTCCGTAGCCCCTACAGTTTTGTACCCCTCTAACTGTAGCATATTTCTCCTCGGGCCATTCTCAACTACTTCCCTGCTCTCCGGGCTGTGGGGAATTAGCTGCAGAGGAGCCCCAGGGGACCAAACCTTAATGCTCGATCCCGGAGGATCAGTTAACAATTGCCCTGAGGGTATAATTTCTACATTCTGGTCCCCTATGGAAGGGGGGCCACTCCTGCGGTCTCCAGAGTGCTTGTGGGTTATTAAGCTGGGTTGTCTATGAGGACTCTCCTGCACCTCCAGACTCCTACCCCGAGTCATTCCCCAGCCACCCCCGTACATATCACCCAAAGCAAAGCATGTGATAACTAACACTGGTCCGGCTTGTCCGACTCCAGGTCTCTTTAGCATAAACTACCCATACTCGATGTGATGGTTTAGGCTAAATAACAAATAACAAAGCGGGTCATTTCTGTAGACCCCTACCAAGAGGGAAGTGTACTTAGCTGTCCTTTTGAGAGCACTTGGGATGTGCTCCATATCGATTGGCATGTCTGCATATCTCCGGCTCAGTTGATTGCGACCATTAACTGTATGTGCGTGATATCGGGTTAGATTGAACACTAGATATGCCGGGAAGGGGGGGCTTCAGTCCATTTCCTGCCTACAATCTTTTCAAATAGCTGACCTGAAATGGACCCTGGTTCGGGAGCAGTACCAATGCCAGTTGTGTATCGGGGTGGAATCTGGAGTTTTCTGATGCAGAGGCGTCCTGCCTCCCCCCGTCAAGTGTGAGCGTTTGGAGTGTCTTTGTTTCTGTGTTGCCAGTCCACTGTGCCAAGGGTGTATTATGATAGTGCCTCTACAGCAAGTCCCCATGGTGTATAGGGTAGAAGTCATCTTTCTAACGGGGTTGTTGCCGTGATTATAGCAGAGTTTTGTGTTACAGTCTGTGTCAAGTTAGGGGTAAACCAGATGTCCCCGCCGGGTCAGTAAAGTAGCACCGATCGCACTTTGTGTATTTTAGGAGTGTCTCGGTTTACGAGAGACAGGTGACGCCATAGGGCTGTTGTTTCTTGGGACATCTAGATCTTGTGGCTGGGCGAGTGGCTGTGGGTAGGTGCGCCGGCGGCGAATATGGAAGTTGCCCGCTTCTTGAATGCCGTCCATCGAGGTCGAGCGATGTATTGTGGGTATACGAAAACCACTATACCAATCCGGTAAGTCGATCATTGGAATGTTCAAGGTGGCACAGAAATGATCCATGTCCTCCGGGACCCTCAGATTGGCTGTTTGGCCGTGATTTGTGGCGGATAAGCAGAAAGGGAATTTACAACGATAGATTATGTTTCGGGCACGAAGAGCATCTAACAGAGGCCTGAGTTCCCTCCTGCGTTGCAGGGTTATCGTGGATAGATCCTGGAATATTTTGATTTCGCTCCCTCGGTACATTATACGTGCTTTTGCCCTGGCTTTACGTATGATTTCTTCCTTGAGGGGGAATTCATTCAAGCAGCAGATAATGTCCCTTGGTGGATCCGTATCCCTGCCTTTGGGACGGAGGGCCCTGTGAATACGTTCCATGATGATTGGTGTTGCAGGAGGCCTTTCTAGTATCCCATTAAAAATGCCGGTTACTGCCTGTCCCGGATCTATATCTTCTGGAAGGTTTCTCACCCTGAGGTTCCGTCGTCTCGATTATCCAGGTCCTCTATGTGTTGGTAGAATTCTCTGAGATGGATAGCGTGGGATTCAGTAATCTGTTGTACCTTGCAGAGAGCCGTGTCATGGCGCTCCTGGGTCTCCTCCACTTCCTCCACCCTGCGTGCGATCATTTGAATGTCCCCTTTCAGGTCTACTATTGCCGCCGCCAGGGTGTTTTTTATATCCGCTGCAATGCAGCGCAGATCATCTATGCTCAGGTCTGGTAGGTGTGGAGCCCTGTCAGCAGCTGCTGTGTCTCTGTTAGCCGCTCTGAGATCCGCTCTGTGATCGGGTGTCCCGCTGCTCCGTGCGTTCCGCGATGGGGAGCGCGACCTACGCGAGGGGGATGCCTGGGAGGCCTGGTGTGAGGTGCTAGGCCTCGTCCGGAATATCTCCGGAATATGCATTCCCGACAGGGAGTCCTGGCTCAGGGGTGAGCGGGATCTCATCACGGACATGCTCCTCGCCGTTCTTGCCATCCTCTGATGCGGTAGTCGCTGTTTGGATAGAAAACTGGACCTCTTCAGGGAGAGACTCGCGGCTATGCGTCCATACTAGACCGGAGCCAGACCACGCCCCCCTTTACAGTCATTTTTGTGCCGAAAAGTTTGGGTCCCCATTGAATTCAATGGGGTTCGGGGTAAAGTTCGGGTCAAGTTCGGTACCAAACCCGGACTTTTTCCCGAAGTTCAGCCGAACCCACCGAACCGAACCAAACGATTTTGGACTTTATATATAAATATATATATATATATATATTTTTCACATTGCTGAAACAAAATTTTCAAAAAAAATGACTTTATGATTAATTTTTTGATTAATATAAATTATTAATAGGGTATAATCCACATATTGGTTTAGTAATAATTCACTTTTTTATTGATTTCATTTTGAAAAAAAAAATTTTGTAACACAATTTTTGATATTTAATCACTTTTTTTTACACATGGTATATGCTATGATTTGTTGATTTCATTCCTATCATTGATATGTTATATATATTATTTATGCTATGTTCTTGTGGACAAAATACTACTTTTAAATAGGTCAGCGCCCTAAATATTTTTATAATCATCCTTTCTGTAGATCTCTACTGTTAGGAGCAGCGAGCAGAGATATATACCTATTCCAATTTTTTGGTTTCTATATGTGTGAGTGTGTGTAGACACATGCATACACATACATATATACCTCTTATACATTGGGTATTTATACACATTTTTACAATTTATATATACATAATTTCTTCCATACACACAGGTATTTCCAAATCTTAATTTCTTTAGGTGGCGCATCTTTTTTTACTGCTTACTCAGTTTTTTCCATATTGTGAAAGATGATGTTATGCCGAGTAAAATGATACCCAACATGTCATTCTTCAAAATTGCGTCCACTCGCGGACTGGCGACAAACTTTGCAACTTAAAAATCTCCATTGGCAATGTTTACAAATTTTTACAGGTTAGCAGTTTTGAGTTACAGAGGAGGTCTAGTGCTAGAATTATTGCTCTTGCTCTAACGATCGCGGCAATACCTCACATGTGTGGTTTGAACACAGTTTTTATATGTGGGCGGGACTTACATATGCGTTCGATTCTGCACGCGAGCTTGGCAGGACGGATCACTTTAATTTTTAATTTTTTTTTTTAATTATTTATTTTGCTTTTTACTTTTTATTTTTACACTGTTCTTTAACCACTTCAGCCCCGGAAGGATTTCACACTTTAGGACCAGAGCACTCTTTGCGATTCGGCGCTGTGTTGCTTTAACTGACAATTGCACGGTTGTGCGACGTTGTACCCAAACGAAATTTGCGTCCTTTTTTCCCCACAAATAGGGCTTTCTTTTGGTGGTATTTTATCGCCGCTGTGTCATTTCTGATCGCCGCTATAAACAAAAGAAGAGCGACAATTTTGCAAAAAAAAAAAACAAATTTCTTACTTTTTGCTAAAATACAAATCCAAAAAAAAAATAAAAAAAACATTTTTTCAACGGTTTTGGCCGATTTATATTCTTCCTCATATCTGTGATAAAAAAAAATCACAATCTGCATTTATTGATTGGTTTGCGCAAAAGTTGCCGCGTTTACGGATGATGAGAATACATTTCTGGGTTTTTAATTTTTTTTTATTTTTTACTAGTAAATCGAAACAACTAGTAAATGGCTGCAAACTGCGATTTTTAGTGGTACTGAGATATTGCGGCGGACATGTCGGACCATTTTGACACCTTTTGGGGACCATTGGCATTTACACAGCGATCAGTGCTATAAAAATGCACTGATTACTGTGTAAATGCCATTGGCAGTGAAGGGGTTAACCTGGGGTGGCGCTGTAAGGGTTAACTGTGTTCCCTGGGCGTGTTCTAACTGTATTGCTGCTGGGCTGGCAGGGGAAGGGGAGTGATCACAGCTTCCATGTAGAGGAAGGCTGTGATCACAGCCCTTCCCCCTCTCACAGAACGGAGATCCGTGTTTACATGCACAGATCTCCATTCTTTCACTCCAGGGGGGCATTGTGGGTAGCCGGCGGAGATCGAGTCCGCCGCACCTGCTCCCTGCCCCCCCCAGACACAGTGAGCATGCGAGCGCGCTCACAGTGCACGATCGGGCAGCCGCCGGCAATTTGCCTAGCAGAGCCATCTTGTCGCCGTCAACCTGCGGTTGGTGGTCGGCAAGTGGTTAAAAAAAATTATCACTTTTAGTCCTATTACAAGAAATGTAAACATTCCTTGTAATAGAAAAAAGCATGCCAGGACCTCTTAAATATGAGATCTAGGGTCAAAAATACCTGAGATCTCATATCTACAGTAAAATGCATAAAAAAAATTATTTGAAAAAAATGACAGTCCAAAAAAATGGGCCCTTTAAGACCGTCGGAAGTGACTTCTGATGTAATTTCCACCCTGTCGTATTATTGAGCCAAGTGAGCGGCTTCGGCCACTCACTCAGCTCACGGACACTGGGGGGGGGGCAGATCTGGTAAGCTGGAGATGAGGGGAAAGTGACGGGAGGGGGCACCTCTCCCACCGCTGATAAAAGTGATCCTGCGGCAAATCCACTGCTAAGACCACTTTTATCTGATGGGGAATCGCCAGAAGAAAAAAATGGTATCAGGCACCATTCAGATATCACCACTCAAACCCAACGATGTCATATGACGTCCGGCGGTACGGAAGTACCAAGAAATTTTAAAAAATGTACTTTATTTTACAAAGTTTTAACAAGTTATTTCTTACACACAGCATGAGTTTACATACAATTACATTTCAAAGCACATTCTTCTACTCCTTCCCATAATTGGGATACTACATGTGTAAGACTTTTTCACTGCTAGGATGCATAAGGGGCCCAAAATCCAAAGAGCCACTTCAGGCTTTCAAGGGCATACATAATGCATCTGATTTCCTATTTATTTAAAGCTCAAAAGGGGTTAATTCCCCAGAAGGAAGGCCAATTGTAATAGGGATTGAATCCCTTAATGAAAGGTTAAGCTGAGTGGTTTGATTCTCAGTTACAAACACATTCAAAGTATTGAGATTAAATTAGTATTTTGATGTGATAAAAACATCTAGCGTTATTTTGAATTACTGCATTATAACTTCTTATGTATTATTTAAAAACAGGATTTGAAACTTGACAAGAACACCAGGGTGCTTAAAATGAAAAGGAAATTAAAAGATTATAGAAAAACTAACACAGAAACAAAAATAAAAATACATGCATTACAATCACACTTGTGGCTTAGGAAACAATAAAACACACTTGTTGAGGCACTTCAGTGATAATTTTAACTGATCAGAGTTTTATAATTGTTGGATGAATCGATTCTGATTTTAATAAACACATACTAATGTTTTTTTAAAGGGCTGAATGTTTTTTAATTATTTTATTCATTGACTAGGCTTCAATGATGATAAACATATGTACAATAGTTTATGATTTACAGAATTTCATTTTATTTTGTTACTGTGAATACTGGAATTGACCAAACATAATCTAAATTATATTAAAAAAAATGCCAAAAATGAATGGACTTTATGGTACTCCATAAACTTAACACTAGTGTTGAGCGAACCCGGACTGTAACGTTCGGGTCCGTACCGAACTTTCGGGTGTCCGGGACCCGGACCCGGACACGGACATTTCAAAAAATGTTCGGGTTCTGGGTTCTGGTAGTTGATCAGGCATGTTGAATAGCTGCAGGGCAGCCAATCAACAAATGTTTCACTGGTTTGCCCTTGGAAGCCATCACAGCCATGCCTACTAATGGCATGGCTGTGATTGGCCAGTGTATCATGTGACCCAGCCTCTTTATAAGCTGGAATCACAGTGCTGCATGTCACATGCTCTTGGGTTAGTGTAGGGAGAGGAAGCTGCCGGCGTGAGGGAGAGATTACAGACATTTTAACATCTGATCCTTCATCCTGAGATTACTACTGCTGTGCTGTTGCTCTGAGGGACAGATAGCAGAAATTTAAGATTTCACATACTGCTGCTTTGAGTTGCAGATTGCAGATCAAACTCTGCATAAAACAACGATCGCTACGATCGTGCACAACGATCAGATTGTTGGAGTAATTTGAGATTTCACATACTGCTGCTTTGAGTTGCAGATTGCAGATCAAACTCTGCCTAACACAACGATCGTTACGATCGTACACAACAATCAGATTGTTGGAGTAATTTGAGACTTCACATACTGCTGCTTTGAGTTGCAGATTGCAGATCAAACTCTGCCTAACACAACGACGTACACAACGATCAGATTGTTGGAGTAATTTGAGATTTCACATACTGCTGCTTTGAGTGACACATTGCAGATCAAACCCTGCCTAACACAATGATCGTTACGATGGTACACAACGATCAGATTGTGGGATCGTACACAATGATCAGATTGTGGGAGTAATTTGAGATTTCACATACTGCTGCTTTAAACGATCTGACTGCACTAGGTAGAGGCTTCTGCTTAGAGGGACAGATTATTATTCAAAAATCATTGCCTACTCCTATAGGGCCAGCTGTTGCTGTAAGTGACACATTATTGTTCAAAAATCATCTCCTAGTTCTAAAGGGAGAGTTTCCAGCTGTTGCTTAGAGGGACAGATTCTTGTTCAAAAACCATTGCATACTCCTATAGGGCAAGCTGTTGCTGTAAGTGACACATTATTGTTCAAAAATCATCTCCTAGTTCTAAAGGGAGAGTTTCCAGCTGTTGCTTAGAGGGACAGATTATTGTTCAAAAACCATTGCCTACTCCTATATGGCCAGGTTCCAGCTGTTGCTGTAAGTGACAGATTATTTATTGTTCACAAATCATCTCCTAGTTCTAAAGGGAGAGCTTCCAGCTGTTGGTGTGAGCAATGCATTTCTTGCACCAAAATAAAAAGTCCGGCTACGTTGGTGTTTTCCAAAAAAAAGGTATTAATTGGTATTAATAAATACTTACATCGGGCTACATTGTACATTTGCGGGCCCAATGAGGAGAGCAAATAAGGGACGTGGTCATGGTGCTGCTGGTGATGCTGGTGATGCTGGTGCTGCTGGTGTTGGTGAACATCCTGTTGGAAGGAAAGGACGTGGTCGAGGTGTGCCAGCTACACGCACAAGGGAAACACCTTTCTCAGGTAGCCAACAGAACCTTCACCGGTATATGGTAGGCCCGAATGCCCCTCAACGATTGGTGAGGCCAGAACAAGTACAGGCGATAGTAGATTGGGTGGCTGACTATGCCTCCAGTTCCTTCACATTGTCTCCCTCCCGCTCCCTTGATGAAAGCTCAGAGTTGGCACCTGAACCCCATGGCCATCTGTCTTTCACCTCAGCCCCTTGTAAATTAGCCAAGCAGTCTGAGCCCCAAGTCCTGCAAGAGACTCTTATGCTTTTTGATGACTCTCCTGGTGTGCTTTCCGTGGGTCATCCACATAGCGCTGCCCCAGAAGTGGAAGACATTGAGTGCACCGATGCCCAACCACTTCTGTTGCAGGATGAGGACATGGAAACACCGGCGCAGCACATCTCTGATGATGACGAAACACAGGTGCCAACTGCTGCAGCTTGCCTCAGTGTGCAGACTGACAAGGAGGGCAGTGGTGAAGGGTGGGTGGAAGATGATGTGGAGAATGATGAGGTCCTAGACCCCACATGGAATTAGGGTCATGCGAGTGACGTGTGGAGTTTGGAGGAAGAGGTGGTGGTCACACAGAGGCACCAGCACAGCAAAAGAGTAAGCAGGTTGCAAAAGTGGAGCGAGCGTCCCATAGACAGTAGGCCTGCTACTACCCACCGCACCCAGGGACCTAGCACACCAAAGGCAGCTCAAAGGCGTTCCCCCGTGGCAGTTCTTCAGACAATGTGCTGACGACAAGACACGAGTGGTTTGCAAGCTATGCAATGATAGCCTGAGCCGGGGCATAAATGTTCTCAACCTGAGCACAACCCCCATGACCAGGCACCTAAATTCAAGGCACAAGCTGCATTGGAATAATTACCTCAAAATCCAAGAAAGGTCTCGGCCTCCTCCTGTTTCCTCTTCTGCTGCTGCCTCGGCCTCTTCCTCCACCTCTACAGTGACAGTGTCACCTGCCACCCAGCAAACAGATGATATGACAGCAACGCCACCATGTCCGCCATTGTCCCCAAGCATTTCCACCTGGTCCCATGGAAGCTTACAGCTGTCCATCTCCCAAACACTGGAGAGAAAGAGGAAGTACCCCCCTACCCACCCGCTATCCCTGGCCCTGAATGCCAGCATTTCAAAATTCCTGGCCTTTGAAATGCTGTCATTCCGTCTGGTGGACACGG
>BLSH010149104.1:124979-138017 GCA_018402905.1 Glandirana rugosa
CGGTTACCTTTGCGGGTTTTTTAATGGGGTAAAACCTTTCATTTGTGGGGTTGCATATAAGATCCTCCGTATTACTCAGAAAACTTGTATAGCAAAAAAGGTGTTCAAAAACCTTTTACACCTTTCTTTTACTTTTGCGTAAAAAAAAAAAATGTGTTTCAACAGGCAAATATGTTATAAAGATTGTGTGTCGTACATGGGTCGTTTTTACTGTGGGATTTTATATAAGACGATGAAGAGGGCTCATACCGCTATGGTGTAATCACTGTGAAAATGTGTCGCCCTGGTGTATGTCTCCGGGTTGTACGGCCATACTCGGGAGAAGTAGCAGAATATATTTTAGGGTGTCATTTTTGCTGGGTACATGCTGTGTGTTAGAAATATTGTATAAACGGACAACTTTGTGTAAAAAAAAAAAATGCGTTTTCATTTTCTTTCCACATTTTCCAAAAACTTGTGGAAAAAACGATATGTTCAAAAGACTCATTATGCCTCCTAGAATATACGTTGGGGTGTTTACTTTCCAAAATGGGGTAATTTTTTGGGCGTTTCCATTGGCCTGGTGCTTCAGGACCTTCAAAAGTGCAAGAGGTAGTCAAGAAATTATATGTGTAATTTATGCTCCTAGAACGCCTGACGTTGCTCCCTGCATGTTGGGTCTCTGTATGTGGCCAGGCTGTGTAAAAGTGTCACACATGTGGTATCGCGATACTCGGGAGGAGTAGTAGAATGTATTTTGGGGTGTAATTTGTGGTATGCATATGCTGGGTGTGAGAAATAACCTGTTAACATATGACAATTTTGGGGAAAAAAAAAAATAAATAAAAAATTCATTTTGCAAAGAATTGTGGGAAAAAATTACAACTTCAAAAAATTCACCATGCCTCTTACTAAACACCTTGGAATGTCTACTTTCCAAGAAGGGGTAATTTGGGGGGTATTTGTACTTTCCTGGCTTGTTGGGGGTCTCAGGAAATGAGATAGGCCGTCAGTAAATCAAGTGTGATCAATATTCAGTGATTGGCACCATAGTTTGTAGACTCTATAATTTTCACAAAGACCAAATAATATACACTAATTTGTTTTTTTTTTTACCAAAGATAGGTAGCAGTATAAATGTTGGCCAAAATTTATGAAGAAAAATTACTAATTTGTAAAATTTTATAACAGAAACGAAGAAAAATTCATTTTTTTACAAAATTTTCGGTCTTTTTTTAATTATAGCGCAAAAAATAAAAAACCCAGCAATGATTAAATACCACCAAAAGAAAGCTCTATTTGTGTGAAAAAAAGGATGCAAATTTCATATGGGTGCAGTGTTGCATGACTGAGTAATTGTCATTCAAAGTGTGAGAGCACTGAAAGCTGAAAATTGGTCTGGTTGTTAAGGGGGTTTAAGTGCCCAGTTGTCAAGTGGTTAAGCAATAAAATTGATATGTTTTTATAGAAAACTATGGTTTGATCCATGTACTGCCTTTAAAGTCCCGTCTCTGTACTGGGGGACTACCTTTTTTCCTATTGTCAATTGGGACGTTGGCAGACACTTTGATATGGTTGGTGGTCTATAACCTTATCTGGATGATGTGGTCATCCAAAGCCCAGATTGGGAATCACATCTGCCCCGGGCGCAGGCAGCGTTAGATTCGCTGAGTGTAGCAGGTTTAACAGCCAAACCAAAAAAGTGTGCCATAGGTCTGGAGGAGACCAAATACCTTGGCTATGTCATTAATCAGGGTCTGATCAAGCCCCAGACCAATAAGATCAAGGCCATTCAAAAGTGGCCCCACCCAGTAAACAAGAAACAGGTTTGTGCCTTCCTGGGGATTACGGGGTATTACCGACTCTTCATCCCTGACTTTGCCACCATTGCCATCCTTCTGACCGATCTGATAAAGGGTAGAGGGTCAGGACTGGTTAAGTGGAATCCCGAAGCTGAGAAGGCCTTCCAGAAGTTGAAGTAAGCCCTTTCTGTACAGCCAGTGCTCGTGATCCCAGACTGCACAAAGGAGTTTGTTTTTCATGCCTTTGAGGTGGGACTAGGTGTTGTTCTGTCCCAGATCAGAAATAGTGAGGAGCACCCGGTCGTCTACTTAAGCAGGAAGCTTAATAGGCATGAAAGGAATTATGCCATTATGGAGAAGGAGTGCCTGGCTATCAAGTGGGCCTTAGAGGCCCTAAAATACTACCTGCTGGGAAGATCATTCAGGCTAGTCACCGACCATGCCGCCCTTAAGTGGATGTGTAACAACCGGGAGAAAAATAGCCGGGTGACTAGGTGGTTCCTGGCCCTACAGCCACTTAAGTTCTCAGTGGAACACCAGGCTGTAAGGCTCCAAAATAATGCCAATGGTCTTTCCCAGGCCCAATGCATGGTCGGGACAGTTGCTCCACCCCAGGGGCTTGAGCGGGGGGAGGATATGTGACGTTATGCGAGACACCATAATGGACGGGCGATACTTGTTGCCTTGCATGCAATCACTTTGAGGCGACTGTTGAGAGTCCAACCTGGGCTTTACCAGCCATCGTGGCAGAGCTGGTTCCAGCTCGGACTTTCTGGTCCACCCAAGCCCCTCTCCACCTGCATTTAATGATCAGGAAGAGAGCAGAGGATAGCTCAACCCTGGATCTCAGAGGGAGAAATCTATGTGAGCTCTGTGTGATAATTTGGACTCAAAGATCAAGGTTTGCACTGTGCTTATGTTATGTGGGTGTTGGGGACAGCCCCATACTGTATAGAGAGGAACTTGATTGTTTAGTTTAGCGCCGGATGGCAAGGTTTTGTTTTCTGTTCGTTTATGTGTTTTTGAGCTTGCAAATCTAAAATAATAAACCTTGCAAGCTGCCAGATTTTAAAGAAACTGACCTCCATGCTGAGTCTTTCCCTCTGAAGAGTGATCCCCACAAGCTAATCCCCACATAGGATATAGAGCTAAACAGGGTTAGCACTTGATTGGCATGTGGTAGGGGCTCCTTGGGGTGGGTGAGAAGGAGGATCACATCATATGCAAAGAGATTAATAACATGAGAGCGGTTATTGTAGTGGAAGCCTGTAATGGAAACATGTGAGTGTATGGTTTCAGTTAGTGACTCAGACATTTGATTAAAATAGGGACATTGACCAACATTACCTTGTTCCATTAGTAATGGGAAAAGGTTTAGATAAAAGCCTGGAGGAATAAACATGTGTGGAGGGAGTGGAATATAGGGGTACAATAACTGAAAGAATATGCCTAGAGTATCCAAATTTAAGTAGTACCCTTTTCATATACAGTACAGCCAGTGGACATAGTTGAATGCCTTCTCTGCATCTATGGATAAGAAGAGAGAAGGCGTTCTACTTGATTCTACATGACTAAGTATATTTAGGATACATCTAGTTGCATCAGATGCCTGTCTCCCTTTGGTGAAGCCTGTTTGGTCAGGCCTAATCAAGGTGGGAAGAACATCTATAAGACTTTTGGCTAGAAATTTGGAGTAAACCTTCACATTGGTGTTCAACAATGAGCTAGGCCTAAAGTTATCAGGAATGGTGGGTTCCTTGCCAGGTTTAGGCAAGGTGACAATATTAGCTGACAACATCTCCACAGGAAAGGATACTTTATCAACTGCTTCCAAGAAGAGCTGCATCATATATGGGGATACATTTTCTCCAAAGCACTGATAATATTCATTTGTGAGACCATCCAGTCCTGGAGAATTGCCAGAGGGCAAGGTTTTAATCGATAGAGCTATTTCATCATCTATTAATGGAGCATTCAAAGCCTCTAGTTGGGCAAGAGTCAAAGTCGGGAGTTTTATCTGTTTAAAAAAACTGTTGACATTGTCAACACTGGTTTGAGCAGACGCAGAGTCCTCTTTCAATTATACAGAACATTGTAATAATCAGCAAAGTCATAGGCTATTTGCTAAGGGTTTCTAAGCTTTTGTTTTGTGAATGGATGGTAGGGTGGAAATGGTAGTCTAGATTTAGAAGCTTGTGACTTTGGCCTATTCACCAAGAGTTTCATAGCTTTGTTGTTGTTAGCGTAGTAGTGCAATTTAAGATGCCTTAAATAGAGAGCGTGTTGGGAGCATAAGAATGACTGCAGCTCATATCACAGTGAGTAAATGAGATAGATTTGGATGGTATACGTTTGTTTTAGGTTTCTAGATCATAAATTGATTTCAGGAGGACTGCCAGTTTACTGCTATGCTGCTGTTTTGAACTGGCGCTCATGTGCAGGATAATCTCGCATATATAGGCCTTGTGGCCATTCCATAAGGGTAAAATGCCTATATCAGGGGTGTGGTTAATACGAAAATAATCACAAATATGTTGTATAAGCCTTAATTTGTTGTCAGGGTTTTGGATGATTGAGGTATTGCATTGCCAAACAAACATTGGGGGGGTAGGCGTCTTTCTCCTCCACAGTTAGTGAAACTTCTGCGTGGTCAGACCATGTAATGTCATGGATGGAAGAAGAAGCCTGCTGTAAAAAACATTTGTCAACAAGAAAGTAGTCAATCCTGGAGTAGGAACTGAATTTTGGAGAAAAGAAAGTGTAGTCTCTTTCTTCTGTGTGGAGGCACCTCCAGACATCATATAGTTCTTTAGTATGGATAAAGTTCCCTAGAGCCGATCAATGGTTTTTAGAGGAGGAAGATGCGCCCAAACTAGATTTGGCAACCATGTTGAAGTCACCACATGTAAGCAGGTGACCAGACTGCACAGCTTTAACTCTTTGGTATCATTTCTTGAAGAATCTTAGCTGGTGGGAGTTTTGGTGCATACACATTCACCAGGGTGTAGGGAATTGAATCAAGGGTACAAACCAGGATGATGTACAGTATCTCACAAAAGTGAGTACACCCCTCACATTTTTGTAAATATTTCATTATATCTTTTTTTGTGACAACACTGAAGAAATGACACTTTGCTACAATGTAAAGTAGTGAGTGTACAGCTTGTATAATAGTGTAAATTAGCTGTCCCCTCAAAATAACGCAACAAACAGCCATTAATGTGTAAACTGCGGGCATCAAAAGTGAGTACACCCCTTAGTGAAAATGTTCAAATTGGGCCCAAAGTGTCATTATTTTGTGTGGCCACCATTATTTTCCAGAACTGCCTTAACCCTCTTGGGCATGGAGTTCCCAGAGCTTCACAGGTTGCCACTGGAGTCCTCTTCCACTCCTCCATGAGGACATCATGGAGCTGGTGGATGTTAGAGACCTTGCGCTCCTACCTTCCGTTTGAGAATGCCCCACAGATGCTCAATAGGGTTTAGGTCTGGAGACATGCTTGGCCAGTCCATCACCTTTACCCTCATCTTCTTTAGCAAAGCAGTGGTCGTCATGGAGGTGTGTTTGGGGTCATTTTCACGTAGGAGATAGATCCATGAGGCGTAATCTCCATCTTAACCAGGTGCTTCCAGTTTGGATGGTATATTGAGATTTCTCAAAGCTTAAGTGATTGAGATGAGGTTATTGTACCTTTCTACCTTTCTAGAGTGAATTGAGAGAGATCTGGGAGTAGCTGAACTTTTGTTACTTGTTCAGGTAGGGTATCCAGACATCTGAGGGCAACTAAGAGATGCTCTTTCACTTGAAAAAAGTGTATTTGTAGGATGATGTCCCTGGGGACCTCTTTTGGCAGGAAAGACAGTTTGGATATGCAATTAATTCAATCAATGGTTAGGTCCGCAGAAGTGAAGGACGGGAGTACCGCTAAGTACAACTCACATGCAAAATGGGGAAGTATTGAGGCTTGCACTGATTTGAGTATACCCCTGATTTTTAAGTTGTTTCTCCTGGATATATCCTTAAGATCTGCCAGCTTGTCTTTAATCCAGGAAATATCCTCAGATTGGGCAGTATGAGCATCCACCACGGTGTTATAATTGTCAGTAAAGTCCCACATAAAGCGCTCAACATGATCCACCCATTCACCCAGATCTTGCAGCTTGAGTTTGGTTTGTTGTATAGAAGACATCATGTCCTTTTGCAAGCACACTCTGAGTGAGAGGAGCATGTCATTCATCATAGTATATAAGACTGGTTGCCCACTAGTAGGGAACGAGGTGATTGAATCTGGTAAAGAGACAGTAGGGGGTACAATCAGACTCTGTGCTTACCTCAGTGAGCATGTAATTTTCAGCTCCACAAGGTTCTGATTTTACTGGGCTTTGGAAGGTAAGATGCAGGAAGATCATTGTTTCTTCCTGTGGCCGCATTGTTGGAGCCTGGAGAAGCTGGCAGTGGGTCGAGGAGATTAGGAACCACCACCATATTTATGTGGCTGCCGGATCATCGATGGGAAGAAACCTGTGAGTTTCTGGGGCAGCGGGTGGTCTCTCTTGTAGTGGGGCATTGCTGGAGGCTTCAGGAGACTGTGGAGGGTAGTGGAGGTGATGGAGGAGTTCAGGCAGGATGGCCCTGGTCAATGTTACCCAGTGGTGTGTAGAGCACACTGCTCAGATGTCCATCTTGCCAGACGGTAGCCAAGGAAGTCCACCCATCAGACAACAGCTTTTCATTGAAATGCTGGATTCAGTGCTTCAATTGATTCAAGAGTATCACTTAATGATAATTATGGAGGTCAGCGTAGTCCATATCTTCAGTAGTTCTATGTTTAATCAGGTAAGTATTTTAGTGTTGTCACATATAGGCTTTGATTAGAGAAAGTAATGTAACAAAACATGAAGGGAGAATTTGGAGTAAAGAGAGTGTGAGAAAGGCACAAGATCTTTGAAAGGATTGGCATTTTAAAAGTTGCCAACCTACCTGACAAGGAGAGCTCAAATTTTGCTAGGTTTGCAAGATCCTTCGGGAGTTTATCCAGGAAGTACTTACTGTATTGTTACATCTAAACAGATGGGAGCTAGCGGTGGTCACTGGGATCCCTTGGTAGAAGATCTCATTGTCACTGTATGTGGAAGAACAAAAATTGCAAAGTCTGGTGAGTTTTATGTTCTAATCCTAAATATAAAAAGTAAGAGTTGGTTTAATTATTTTGGAAAATTAAACAGTGCTATTCAGTTGAATTATATTGTGAACTTGGCAAATTAGCTAGGTCAGTTAGCATGAGCAGCACATTATGTGTGAATTGGTTAAAATTGTTCTAAAGGCAGAAGGTTTTTTATCTTAATGCATTCTATGCATTAAGATAAAAAAACCTTCTGTGTGCAGCAGCCCCCCCCCCTCAGCCAATGAGGAGAGGAAGGGGACAGGGCCGAGCCATGGCTCCATGTCTGAATGGGTACACAGAGCAGTGGCGTAGGTCGGGTGCCCCCCATAGCAGGCTGCTTGCTGTGGGGGCACTTGGCAGGAGGGAGGGGCCAGGAGTGCCTGCAAGGGACCCGAGAATAGGAGGATCTGGGCTGCTATGTGTGAAATCACTGCACAGAGCAGGTAAGTACAACATATTTGTTATTTTTAATTTAAAAAAATGATTTTAATATCAATATCTTGTGTGGTCTGTGACTGAGATTGAAGCCAATGATCTGAAGGTTATTTATAAAATCTCTGCATGTGCGGATGTTCTAAAGAAACCGTACAAAGAAGTTAGAATCCAGAAACACTCACATTACATTTGTTTCTTTATTTACAGCTCTTCCAAGGTTAACAACAATTATCCAGCTGGATAACTTTTAATAATTGTTTTTATCATTTGTAAGTGCAAATACTAATACACTGTGAGTGCTCCTAGATTCTACCATCTTTGGATGGTTTTAAGAATACATTACCATGTGAGGACTGAGATTTACTATACCTCTGCACAATAGCTGTTGTCAGCATTCATCTTCTGTTTGTGAGTGCCACATGTTCTTTTATATACAGGGTGGGCCATTTATATGGATACACCTTAATAAAATGGGAATGGTTGGTGAGATTAACTTCCTGTTTGTGGCACATTAGTATATGTGAGGGGGGAAACTTTTCAAGATGGGTGGTGACCATGGCGGCCATATTGAAGTTGGCCATTTTGAATCCAACTTTTGTTTTTTCAATAGGAAGAGGGTCATGTGACACATCAAACTTATTGGGAATTTCACAAGAAAAACAATGGTGTGCTTGGTTTTAATGTAACTTTATTCTTTCACGAGTTTTTTACAAGTTTCTGACCACTTATAAAATGTGTTCAACGTGCTGCCCGTTGTGTTGGATTGTCAATCCAACCCTCTTCTCCCACTCTTCACACACTGATAGCAACACCGCAGGAGAAATGCTAGCACAGGCTTCCAGTATCCATAGTTTCAGGTGCTGCACATCTCGTATCTTCACAGCATAGACAATTGCCTTCAGATGACCCCAAAGATAAAAGTCTAAGGGGGTCAGATCGGGAGACCTTGGGGGCCATTCAACTGGCCCACGACGACCAATCCACTTTCCAGGAAACTGTTAATCTAGGAATGCTCGGACCTGACACCCATAATGTGGTGGTGCACCATCTTGCTGGAACTATGATGTTGGTGATAGGGAATTGCTGGCCATCAAGTCGGCTTTGGAGGAATGGCGGTACCTCCTGGAAGGAGCAGCTCACCCGGTATTGGTTTTTACTGACCATAAAAACCATAAAAAAAAAATATGGTGTGAAGATACGAGATGTGCAGCACCTGAAACTAAGGATACTGGAAGCCTGTGCTAGCATATCTCCTGCGGTGTTGCTATCAGTGTGTGAAGAGTGGGAGAAGAGGGTTACATTGACAATCCAACACAATGGGCAGCACATTGAACACATTTTATAAGTGGTCAGAAACTTGTAAATAACTCACAAAAGAAAGAAGATACGTTAAAACCAAGCACACCATTGTTTTTCTTGCGAAATTCCCAATAAGTTTGATATGTCACATGACCCTCTTCCTATTGAAAAAACAAAAGTTGGATTCAAAATGGCCGACTTAAAAATGGCCGCCATGGTCACCACCCATCTTGAAAAGTTTCCCCCCTCACATATACTAATATGCCACAAACAGGAAGTTAATATCACCAACCATTCCCATTTTATTAAGGTGTATCCATATAAATGGCCCACCCTGTGTTCTTTACACATGGGAAATTTTGAGGAAACCTTACTCTCATGACCTTCTTCAGGATTTTAAGAGTCACAACAAGTATGTTTACTTGTTCCCACCAACCATACCCATATATGTGGATGCTGGCTGAGTATCTTTAATGCTGAGGGGCTGCATACATATATGTCCATTGGGAATGACTTTGTGCGCTGAGAGCCTGCTCATAATGTGATCCCAGCACAGAAACTAAGATGTCATTGGCAGCTCCCAATGCATTGAAAGCTTCTGACCATGTGACCGCTGCAACAGCAAATCACAGCAGTCACAAGATCTGAAAGCTCACCTCCTCTTCCCAGCATTTAGATAGTCTTAAAGGGCCCGGGTGTGGCGCAGCAAGGGGCTAAGTTAACACATGATTTTCATACTATCATACCTTCATAAGGCCAGGAACTTAGAAAGTGTGGAACCCATTATATCAGTGCAATGGTCAAACATATAGAATTTTCAGAGGAAAAGATCTGAACTTGCAACTTCTGAATTTCTCCCAGCACAGGTCTCCTTTAAATTGAAAATCATTGCACGTATCCGAATCTCCACATGAAATAGTAACAAACAGTGGGGGGTGCATGCGCAGAGTCCTAGCTGAACGGACATGTCGTCCTAGAGCTCCGCTCCACTAGCGATAAAAGCTGCCGCCTGCAGCACACCTGCGATCCGCCGGACACCTCACCATCACTCAACTCATCCCACAATCCCAGAGCACCGATTGGTCCCCGGTCATGGTGCTCAGAGGTGCCATCACCAAGCACAAAAACACCTTCCTAAAGGAAGCAGTGGCTCGGGTCTCTTCTAAGATGGTGGCTGCATTTCCCACTCCTCCATCTGGTAATGTGGCACGCTTCCACAAGCAGCTGTAGCTGACACAGCCAAAATACCAGGATGATTCTGACACTGAATTATCCCTCTCCTCTGGACCAGCAATAGAACTGTCAGCTCCCCCAGCAATCCTAAAGCAGATAGAGCATATGCTCCATAAGGCTCTCAAACAAACATCAGAGCATATTATGAACAGCCTCACTAAAGAAATTAGAGAGCTGGGCAATCGTACTGCAGCACTGGAAATAAGGGTTAATGAAATTGAAAATAGTACACAAGACTACATGGCTTAACTGGAAAACCTTAAAGAAGAAAATATTACTTTGCAAATCAGACTTGAAGACTATGAAAACAGAGTGAGATGCTCTAACTTGCATATTTGGGGCATCCCTGAAACCGTAATCGATCTGCAATCTACTGTGACCGCACTGTTCCAGGAGCTACAGCCCACTATTCCAATAGAATGCCTGGAGATGGACAGAGTGCACAGACCTCACACCAAAAAAACCTGATGGAACCCCTTGCAGAATAATCACGAAGTTCCACTATTACCACACGAAAGAACACCTCCTGCTCGCAGCTCAAGAAAAGGACACCCTCAAATTTCAGGGACACAAATACCAACTTTTCTCAGATCTGTCCCAGCTGGCCATCACCAAGCGCTGAGCCATGAAACCCCAACTCCAAGAACTGCAGTGATACAGCATCATCTACCAAAGGGGATTCCCCTTCTCAGTCCACTTCACCTATCAAGGTTCCAAATACAGCTGCGGAGTTCCAACAAACCCTGCAAGAACTGCACTTAGTGGAAAACAACCACAATGCCTGCACCTCCCGCAGGAGACCAGCCTCAGCCTCCACATCAAAAACTCTCCCATCCTTCGGTGAACACAGCAACAAAGCTGCTCCCAAAAGAGGCCAGTTCATCTCCTCAACTCATCACAAAGACTCCATGGAATGAGGTCGGATCTCCCCTTTAAATCCTCCCTCTCGCCCACACCATGGGTTTGGGACACAATTGGTCGTTCAGCTGTTTTAGACTACCATTCCCACACAAGTACCTTGCGCACTACTGTTTAACCTTTGTTTTGTCTTCGTTTGAACCTTTCTAATTACTCAATCCCATTTTTCAGTCCCTGTTGGACTGTGACCATAACTTCTTGTTCCTAGGGGCTATTATCAACTCAGTCAGAAGTTGTAATCTGTGGATTCTCCATAGCCCTTGATATACCCCGTGGAATTTTGGATTTATTGTCCACAAATAAACGCTTATCCGCTTATCCTCTTTTAACTCCAAATCAGAACTGCAGCCCTGCTGCTCTCAACAGAACCCACCAACCAGTCTGGGTTTACCTAGCAGTATACTCCACTCCATACCTTCTGACTGTCAATTGCACCCAAGTACCATTGAGTCACCAGGTGCCAACCTAGCTTCAATCTTAGTGGTTATGTATAACCCACAAGATAGAATGAACCCTTTGTTAAACTTGTTGTGTTTATTTCCTTTATTGCCCCTCCTTAACATTACAGGTTGTACCAAGGCCATTAGGATTTTGAATGCTTTCTGGCCTCATTCCTAACTCTTAGCCCACCTCTCCAACTCCGCCTTCACGCAATAGATGATTCAATCAAATAGCTCCCACAGATACCTCACACCCACTACTGTATATAACACTCGGAATTGTATGCCCTTTAACTGTTCGGCTGTTTGCAGGTTTTATGTTTATATACCCTCCAGGTAATTTAATATACCTGCTTTGTCCCTCGTTTGGATGAACCGTGTGCCTCCAGTTTGCCCCCCTCGCTCACCCACCCTTAATATGTGGACTGGCGGCGGCGGCCTCATTACCCCTGATAGGGAATTTTTTCCCTTATCACGGGCCCTATTGTACTGTGTCTATTGTTGTGACCACCTCTGTTACCTTGTTTCTCATGCCTTTTGCTTCTCCCCCACTCTAGACTCCTTCATCTTCTCCTCTTTAAACTTCAAGTCCACTCGGGTTGTCCTGCCTGTCAAGCGTCTCACATCTATGGGTACGTTTTGCCCCCAAACACAGCTTCCTTGGCCCTCCTAAATGTTATCTCCCTGAACGTTCAGGGATTTGATGTACCTCAAAAGCACACTAAGGTTTTTCGCTCCCTTCACTCACTGAAAGCTCATATAGTTTGCCTTCAAGAAACCCACTTTACAACACATTCTACCCCAAATTCCTCAGCTCCTTCTAACCAAAAGCTTGCACAGCCTCAGCTACAACTAAACAATGTGGAACTCTTGTAGCCTTCCACAGATCTACCCCATTTATCCTTCAAGCCGAAGGGCGCTACCTGATCCTCACAGGCCATATAATGGATACAGCAATTACTATTGTCTCATACTACGCTCCTAATTCACACCCCACCTTTTTCCTTTCCCATCTTATGCACGTAGTATCCTTACACAAATTGGGCACAGTCATTATGTGTGGTGACTAGTGTTGAGCGAACCCGGACTGTACCGAACTTTCGGGTGTCCGTGGCACGGACCCGGACCCGGACCCGGACATTTCAAAAATCGTTCGGGTTCGGTCCGGGGTTCTGCTATTTTACTCCACGTGTTGAGAAGTTGCAGGGCAGCCAATCAACAAGCGTTTCACTGGTTTGCCCTTAGAAGCCATCACAGCCATGCCTACTAATGGCATGGCTGTGATTGGCCAGTGCATCATGTGACCCAGCCTTTTCATAAGCTGGAGTCACAGTGCTGCAGTCACATGCTCCTTGGGTTAGTGTAGGGAAAGGAAGCTGAAAGCTTGAGGGACAGATTTGAGACATTTTAAGACCTGATCCTGCATTCTGAGATAGATTACTTTACTACTGCTGTCTGTGCTGTTGCTCTGAGGACAGATAGCAGAAATTAGAGATTTCACATACCGCTGCTTTGAGTTGCAGATCAAGCTCTGCATAGAACAACGATCGCTACGATCGTGCTCAACGATCAGATTGTTGGGGGAATTTGAGATTTCAAATACCGCTGCTTAGAGTTGGCGATTTGCAGATTAAACTCTGTCTAACGAAACGATTGTACGTTCGTACACAACGATCAGATTGTTGGGGGAATTTGAGATTTCAAATACCGCTGCTTAGAGTTGGAGATTGCAGATTAAACTCTGTCTAACGAGACGATCGTACGTTC
>BLSH010149104.1:177946-200273 GCA_018402905.1 Glandirana rugosa
TCTTTTTTATGTAAATGATTAGAACATAAGAGAAGTAAGAGATGTTTGATTGACGACGGTGGAATTGATCTCACACTAATAAGGTTAACGTGTGGTATTATAATTACTTACACATGTATGGTAATGTATTCAAGTATCATACCTTCGTTAATATTATGGTGTGCAATTGGAATAATCACACTCTAGTTAAGGTGGCAGCAGTTAGTTTGTAGAGAATGAAGAGAATACAAGATTAGTAAATGTATTTTTTCTGTCCGGTTCTAGTCAAGTCTATAGCGTAGTGGTTTATTCCGATGCATTCTAAAGCTTACAGCTCCAGGTTCGTATCCTACAGATGTCATCAGCACACCTTGCATTGTATGCAGCATTATAATTTCAATTTTGCTGCGGTAGTTCCCATACACTTTTTTCAAGCAAATCATGTTCATACAAGCCTTCAATGGATTCTGCAGGTTCAAGCCCAGTTGACATCAGCTATTCTCATATAAGAAGGCATATTCGCGGCAAATACGCGATTTTGCGTTCGCGCGATCGCCTATGTTATATGCTAATTGGCTTTCATGGGCGTTATTTTTGAGCGTTATGCGATCGCATATTCGCGATATAGTGAATTAGGCCCTATATATTTATATATATATATATATATATATATATATATATATATATATTTTTTTTTTTTTATTAAAGATGTGTCACAGGTACAATGAAAAGACAACTTCTCAGAACTATCAATCAGTGTCAAGCTGATGAGGTACAACCAAAACTTGCACTGTACTGCAAAAGGTTGAAACAAGTATTAAATGCAATAAGAAATACAAAATGTTTGTACCTACATGTATGAGCTTAATCACTGTTTGCCAGATAGTGGCAAGTGTAGGACACTCCCAAAAAATATGTAAAAGGGTACCCAAATGGAGGCCAGAATTCCAACAATGATCCGTCTGGGAATATCTTTGCTAGAACTGATGGGGCTCTATACCAATGCGTCATAATTTTGTACGTGGTCTCCTGATATTTACTGCATATGGAAGATTTCTGCGCAAAAAAAAGTATGCTTGCCTGACATTATTGACCAAATATGGTCATCATCCTATTTGATAAATTATGTCTCCTAGGATGCCCACCAGCTTGTTTACAAGTTGGAAGGCAGCAGTGTAATAGTTTTAAAATACCAATGCCCCCAAGATCTTAGCAATTAATGACGCAGCTTACACAGTGGAAGTATTAATTTATTGGTGACAGTAATTCCACCAATAGATAAATGACATCCTGCTGCAGGAACAGCTGGGTGTTTGGTGCTGATCTTCAGACCTTGAACATTGAAAGTTTGGGTGGGATCCTACATTTGATACTGGGTCTTGCCATTGTGTAACATTTTTTACATTGAAATATCTTCAGTGACTTCAACTTAGCTTGATTACACAGCTGATTCTGTTTGTGATTGTATTTTAACCTATTTGTTACCTCCATTTGTAGCATGTTTGTTATAATTGTCTAATACATGTACTCGGTCATATGCCTGCAAAATTTTACACTGTGTCCAACTGTATATAGGAAGATCAATGCTGTTTTAACCACTTCAGCCCCGGAAGGATTTCACACTTTAGGACCAGAGCACTATTTGCGATTCGGTACTGCGTCGATTTAACTGACAATTGCGTGGTCGTGCGATGTTTTACTCAAACAAAATTTCCGTCCTTTTTTTCCCACAAACAGAGCTTTCTTTTGGTGGTATTTGATCCCCTCTGCGTCATTTCTGATCGCTGCTATAAATAAAAAAAGAGCGACAATTTTGCAAAAAAATCCATGGCAGCCTACGTGTGGGTTAACCCCACCTCCTCTCCAATAATATAGGACCCCATTCCCATAAATGTGTTTCTTTTTTGTCCTCCTCCTTGGATTTGTAGAAGAATTTGTGCACGTACGTGTCAGACGTCCTATTCGCAGAGTCGGGCATGCTGGTAATTGCGGTGCACCCCAGGGCCCAGCCACGGGTGGGCGAGTGGCTCCAGGCACAGATGTCCAGTGGTGAGGACAGCCTGCAGGATGCCCAGGAAACGGGATGGTCAGCAGGATGGCAGCAGTGGCAATGGTCTCGGGAGGTACTCCATGGCAGCGCTCTATTGTTGTTTTGCAATGCTTTTATTTTTGCTTCTCTTTTGCCCTTTCCTTTCCCCTGGCTCCTGCTTTGCTCCTGGTCTTCCCAGTTCCCCCCCTGGCCCCTTGCCTGGCTTCCATGGAGGCTGGAGCGCTCCTGCGTTCCAGGACGCCCTACCGTTTCCGGGTATCGGCCGCAATTGGCTTCTGCGCATGCGCAGTCCACGATCCAAAGCAAGGTTTGATTCACGCATGCGCAGTCCACAGCGAGGCGCACAGGTGCAATGTAGTGGTTCCCCAGGATGCAGGTGCAGAGGGGGAAGTGGCGGTGACGTCACAGGGGCGGGGGATTTAAAGAGCTGTCAGCCCCAGAGTCATTGGAAAACTCTGTGACCAGTTTTGACAATTGACCTTCCAGGTCAGGCCGCCAGAACATGGCCCATCAAGATAGAGATCTTGCCAGGCCGCAACATCGACAATATTCATCCAGGTCCAGACGCGGCTGCTGGGGATGTCAGGCACAAGTCCCAGAGGGCAAGTCTCTGTGCGACCTCTGTTAAGCCCGGGCGGTCGGGGAAAAAGAAATGGAGAACCAGCAAATGGATTCGCTGGTAAAGCGGGTAGCACAGCAGTCCCTAAAAGAATGGGGCTCATCCCACATGCAGAGCCAATCCACCACCATGTCAGGCTCGGTTGCCGACGATGCCCAGGAGGATACAGGCTTATTCTGGCCTTATGATACCTCGCTCAGGTCTCAGGACAGCGAGATGCAAGATGACGACTTTTCAGGCGGCTTTGACTTTGCCCTTATCTGACCGCTAATTAAGGCAGTAAAAGAGGCCCTTAAGTGGGAGGAAACCTCCACTCCACCAGCTAAACAGAGGAAATTCTTTAAATGTCCCAATTTCCCGCTCCTGGGGGAGCTCAAGATGATTATTGTGGAGGAGTGGGAGAAGGGGGACAGAAAGAGTCCTTGTCAAGCAAAATCTCAAGGCTTTATCCCTTTAAATTAGAGGATGTGAAGCACCTGGAATGTGCTCCTCTTGTGGACGCGGCCTTGATGTGCCTGGCCAAGCATGTTACTCTTCCTCTCGAGGATGCAGTGCCCTTCAGTGATGGTCTCGAGAGGAGCATCAACCAGGACCTCAAGAGAATTTATGAGTTGGCCGGTTCGGCCTGCAAACCCGCTCTTGCCCTTGCCGCCTTATCCAAGGCAATGGAATCCTGGATGGAGAATGTAGACTCAGTGATTAGGGGTGTCTCCGAAGAGTTGGCTCAGCAGTCCAGGAACTGTAGCTAGCAACAGCTTTCCTGGGGAGGCTTCCGTTGATCTTATCTGCCTATCGGCCTGGGCTATGTTGTCCTCGGTCATGGCCAGGAGGGCATTATGGTTACGCCCCTGGCTCAATGACCCAGCATCCAAGCAGTCCTGGTGTAAAATTCCCTTTGAGGGATCCTCCCTATTTGGCAACAAGTTGGATAGTGACATAGCCCGGGCCACGGGTGGGAAGTAGGGGTTCCTGCCTCAGGACAAGCGCCAGGTTTGGCCAGAGGAGGCCTCAGCACAGAAGACGTACAGAGCGCTCAAAGGAAGCCCGCTCATAAAGGCCAGGCAGAGACTTCAGAAGGAATTGGAAAAGGGGGCAGGCCTTCCAGAGGCCCGTCAAGGGCCAAGCGTCTGGTGGACACGAGGCCACTAAGTCATTTTGAGATTGGGCCCATCCAGGTGGGTCGGGTAGGGGCGTGCCTGTGTCTTTTCCGACACATCTGGACGGCCTTGATCTCGGACCACTGGACCATCAAGCCGGTGTCAGCAGGTCACACTTGGTCCTTCACTGCTTCTCCTCCTCCCAGATTTGTGGCAACACTTCTACCATGGTCAGAAGAAAAAAAGCAGGTCCTCTTGGACTACATGGAGTCATTGGTGGATCAGGGAGCCCGTCCCGAAGAACAAAGAATTCCGGGGAGTTTACTCCCCTCTTTTCATCGTACTAAAAAAGAATGGCTCTTGGCGTCCGGTAATAGACTTGACCTACTTGAACAAATTTATAAAGTACGAGAAGTTCAAGATGGAAACACTATCTACAATTCAGCAAGCCGTGCAGCCTGGCGATTGGTGGATTTTGATTGACTTAAAGGATGCATACTTCCACGTGCCGGTGGAGAAAGAATTCAGCAAGTTCCTCCAATTCGCAGTCGGGCTGAGGTATTTGCAATTTACCTGCCTCCCTTTTGGGGTCTCGGGAATCACCTCGCACCTTTACCAAGGTTCTTCTGGCCGTGGTGGCTCTGATCAGAATTAGGGTTGAGCGAACAGAACTGTAAAGTTCAGGTCCGTACCGAACTTTGGGGTGTCCGTGACCCGGACCCGAACCCGGATATTTGAAAAAAAGTTTGGGTTCGGGTTCAGGGTTCGATATTTGATCACCCATGTTGAATAGCTGCAGGGCAGCCAATCAACAAGTGTTTCACTGGTTTGCCCTTAGAAGCCATCACAGCCATGCCTACTAATGGCATGGCTGTGATTGGTCACTGCATCATGTGACCCAGTCTCTTTATAAGCTGGAGTCACTTAGTGCTGCATGTCACATGCTCTCTGGCTAGTGTAGGGAGAGGATGCTGCCGTCCTGTGAGGGACAGATTGCAGCTATAATAACATCTGATCCTGTATTACAGAACGATCTGATTGTGGACTAGGTAGAGATTACTACTACTGCTTTTAGGGACAGATTGCAGATCTAATAACATCTCATCCTGAATTACAGAACGATCTGACTGGACTAGGTAGAGTCTACTGCTTAGAGGGACAGATTATTGTTCTAAAATCATCTTCTAGTTCTATAGCGTCAGGTTCGGCTATTGCTGTAAGGGACACATTATTGTTCTAAAATCATCGCCTACTCCTATAGGGTCAGGTTCCTGCTGTTGCTGTAAGGGACAGATTATTGTTCTAAAATCATTTTACTTCCTTTTGCAGCCCTCTAGCACTTTCCAGGACTTTTTTACAGTCATTTTTGTGCTGAAAAGTTTGGGTCCCCATTGACTTCAATGGGGTTCGGGGTAAAGTTTCGGGTCAAGTTCAATACCGAACCCGAACTTTTTTGCGAAGTTCGGCCGAACCCACCGAACCCGAACATCCAGGTGTTCGCTCAACTCTAATCAGAACGAAAGGGATCCGGTTGTACCATTATCTTGACGATCTCCTCTTACTCTCTCAGGAAAAGGAGCAGCTGCTTGTCCACAGACCTCAGGTTGTCTCCATCCTGACTGAATTTGGCTGGCTGTCGAATTTGGAGAAAAGCCAGCTGGAGCCAGTACAGCGCTTAGTATACCTAGGGGCTCAGTGTGACGCAGTGGAGGGCACAATCTTCCTGCCAGCAGAGAAGATCCCCATCATCCGGGAGAGGGTGTCACAGGCCCTAACATCCCAATACCTGAGGGCCTCTCACTGCCTCAAGATCATTGGCACAATGGTCTCCATGACTCCATTTTTGAAGTGAGCCATCTGGAGGCTTCGTCCCTTCCAGGCAGGATTTCTCCTTCAACTCAGACGACAACAGCCAGCTCATCCACATAACATCAGCTATGAGGGCCAGTCTCCCCTGGTGGCTGCAGCAGAGGAACCTGCTTACGTGCCACTCCATCGCCCCCATCTCGTGGGCCGTGGTTACCACCGATGCCAGTGGTATGGGATGGGGAGCCGATTACGAGTCAGAACTGGCACAGGCAGGTGGGATCCCTGCGCCCGCAGCCTGGGCTCGAATGTTCTGGAGCTTTGGGTGGTCTTTCAGGCTCTACAAGCCTTCAGTCATCTCCTGAAGGGAAAGGCAGTCCTTCTAAGAAAAGGCAACACCACGGTGGTCTCCTATGTGAAGGGACAGGGAGGGACACGGAGCCCCACCTTGCTCCGAGAACTCGAACCAATCATGTCGTGGGCCCAGAGGAATTTAGTCGACCTCTCGGCGGTGTTTGTTCCCGGAGCCCAGAATGTTCAAGCTGACTTTCTTTCAAGGGTTCGACTAGGGAACAACAAATGGTCCCTCCACAGGGAGACATTCAAGTGGATCCTGTCATTGGGAGTCCTTCCCGAGATGGACTTGTTCGCCTCTCCCTGCATCCTCAAGATTGAGAGATACTACACCTGGAGCCGCTGCAGCCAGGCTTGCGGGACGGATGCCCTGATGGACAAGTCCAGCAGTTCTTTAGGGGTGCAGCGAGACTTAGACCTCAAAGGAGACCAAGGTTCACGGAGTGGGACTTGCCCCTAGTATTTGACTCACTCTCGACTTCAGCTGGGCCAGCTTCTATTAAAGATCTGTCTATGAAGGCCACCTTCCTGGTGGCAGTCACCTTGGCTAAACGGGTCTTGGAGGTTGGTGCCCTCGGCCATAAAGAACCATTTTCAACATTTTTTCCCGATAGGGTGGTACTCATACCCATGCTCAGGTCAAACCCAAAGGTGACGTCAGTATTCCATGAAAATCAAGAGATTATCCTGCCCACGTTCAAGACTCCGGGAGCTGGGGGTGTGCACACACTGGACGTGGGCGAAATACTGAAGGAATTCCTCCAAGTTACGGCTTCCTTTAGACGCTATCTTTTTGTCTTACACTCTGGAAAGAACAAGGGGAAGCGCGTCTATTCCTGGACAATAGCAGCCTGGATCCAGCAGGCATACAAAGCTAAGGGGTTGGCTCCTCCAGAGACAGTGACAGCTCATTCGACTAAAGGGTTGGCGGCATCTTGGGCGGCCGCCCGTCACGTGGCTCCAGAAGTCATCTGCAGAGCGGCCTCGTGGGCCTCTATCAATACTTTCATGTTACATTACTGTGTTGAACCGGCCTCTTTATCCTCTGTAAACTTTGGACGAAGTATCCTGTCAATTGATGGGGCAAATTAAATCCTGTTTTTTTTGTTGAGGCATACACTCCCGTGTGGTTTGGCTAGTTATTTCCCACATGTAGGCTGCCATGGAGTCTGTCAGGAAAACTGAAAATTTCCTATCAAATACTTACCATAATTTTCCTTTCCTGATGGACTCCATGGCAGACAGAGTCCCCACCCATGGATCAGGAATTAGGCTAGTTACGGAACACAGTCTCTGGCAGGAGGCTCACATTTATGGGAATGGGGTCCTATAGCATTGGAGAGGAGGCGGGGTTAACCCACACATAGGCTGCCATGGAGTCCATCAGGAAAGGAAAATTTTGGTAAGTACTTGATAGGAAATTTTCCATTATTTCTTACTTTTTGCTAAAATACAAATCCAAAAAAAATATAAAAAAACATTTTTTTCATCGGTTTTGGCCGATTTATATTCTTCCTCATATTTTTGGTTAAAAAAATCGCAATCAGCATTTATGAATTGGTTTGCACAAAAGTTGTCGCGTTTACGGATGATGAGAATTCATTTCTGGGGTTTTCATTTTTTTTTTTACTAGTAATGGCAGTGATCTGCGATTTTTAGCGGTACTACGATATTGTCTGACAATTTTGATACTTTTTTGGGACCATTGGCATATATATAGCGATCAGTGCTATACAAAATTCATTGATTACTCTGAAAATGCCATTGGCAGTTGAGGGGTTGACCTGCAGGGGGCGCTCTAAGGGTTAACTCTGTTCCCTAGGCATGTTCTAACTGTGGTCAATCACACTAATTTAAATATAGCAGATGAGATGAGATGAATGAACGCTGTTTCCCTTTCCAAACACTGCAGAGATGACCGTTCACCATTCAGCATACTTGTGTAAACTAGTTCTCCCACAGTTGTCTTCCCACAAGATGTAAAAACTCCCAGCGAGCCACCACCTGAAGCTGTGCACCGCCACCCACCATCGGATTAAGCCTGCTGTACCCTCTCAGCCTCCGTGCCTCACGGCAGTCTCTCCCTCCATCCACAGAACTTACTGAGGGAGCAGTGTACAGGGCCAGTGTAGAGTCTAGTGGTAAGGCAACTGTGGGAGAACTACTTTACACAAGTGTGCTGAATGGTGAATGGTCGTCTCTGCAGTGTTTGGAAAGGGAAACAGTGTTCATTCATCTAATCTCCTAGATTTAAATTAGTGTGATTGACCACTCTTACCCAGGGGGTCACACACTCTGGGGTAAGAGCGGAGTGCAAACTGTGTTGTGTGACACAAGAGTTTCCTGTTTCTTGCACAGAGGCTGGGATCTTTTCTTCTCTGCTGTCCTTCATATATGGACTTTTAGCATATTTTTCTAGCGCTGTACTTTTTGATATTTATATGTGTTTATGTCCAAGTGTAGGATATTGTGTATAGCAGCTTTTTCAGTACTGAGACTTTTTCAATTTTTGTATTGATTTTATTTGCGTGGATTCTTACATATTCATTTTATTATGTTCTAACTGTATGGGGGCTGGGCTGGCAGGGGGAAGGGAGTGATCATGGCTTCCATTTACAGGAAGCCTGTGATCACAGCCCTTCCCCCTCTGTGAGAACGGAGATCCGTGTTTACATACACGGACCTCCGTTCTCTCACTGTGGGGGGGCCATCGTGGGTAGCCGGTGGCGATCGAGTCCGCCCTACCTGCTCCCTGACCCCCCCGAACACAATGAGCGTGCGAGAGCGCCTCCGGCAGCACACGCGCGCTCACAATACTAGTTATCATGGTCGCTGTCATATGACGGCGCTTTGCGATAATGAGCCACCTTGTTGCGGTCAGACTGCGGTTGGCAAGTGTTTAAATAAAGACAACCCAAATATTGATTTTTTTCTGTGTATGCGCTTTGCAAGTTGCTAATTGATCAATATAAACTAGTAATTTCATTATTTTTATAGCATTCTCAGTCTACAACATTTTTTGAAAAGTGCCTAAAATGTTTGCACGGGGGGGCATGGCTTGGCGCACATCAAGGATGGCAGCACATTAATGGAGCTCCGGCACACACACATGATCCCACAGCCTGACACCTTCCAGCTGCCAGGCAAACAACTTTATAATACTCCTCACTCTCGCCCAAGAAGGGGACTCGCCACAACCTCGGCTAGAAATATCTCAGACATATTCAAATCACAGCCGGTGGCCCGCTCCAGCCTGAGGTCCAAGATGGCGCCCGGTCACCATGAGGAAGACTACAGGACTCCCAATCGGCCTCAGAGGACACAGGTAGGGGAGCTTCTCACACAGATCATCCCCTTACGTATGCTGATATGTCCGGATTTGGCGCAGACATAAAATCCACCTTTTCTGCCGCAATAATGGACTTAAAATCAAACTTACTAGTCCTCATTGAGAAGCTGGCTGCCACAGAGGCTGTAGGAAAACAGAGAGACAAGGCCATAAAGAGGCTGGAGAATGTGACCGTGCCACACTCCATGCACTTTATTGAGGTGAACAGACATCTCAAGGACCTAGATAACAGGGGGCGCAGAAATAATATTAGGTGAGGAGGATCCCAGAATATGTGGATACAGATCATATCATCTCGGCATTGCAGAGGGTATGCAATAGCCTTTTAGAGAGACGGGAGGATGCGGAAATATACTTTGTGCGTGCACACAGGGCCCTGAGACCACGGGGACCAGAGTTAGCTCCCCCCAAGGGACATAATCTGCTTCCTCCAAGACTTTGCACTTAAGGAAGAAATAATGTGCAGGTCTAGGAGAAATGATAGCATAATCTTTAATGAAGAAACTGTATTGTTGTTCCAGGACCTCTCCCAAATAACTCTGAGGAATCGCAGGGCTCTGCGCCCATTACTGGAGAGGCTCAAAGAAAAAGACCTAAAATATACCTGGCGCTTCCCATTTGCTTTACTGGTCACACAAAACAGCCGCCAACATATCTTGCGCAACCCGCCAGACCTAGTGAACTTTTGTGGGCCCTGGATTTAGGCCCAGTAGAACTACCAGACTGGTATGCCGAGTTCATCATCCGCCCACCGGAATGCAGCCCAGCAAGTTCATCCTTCTCCTCTCCTGAGCAAAGATACTCCAAGAAGATGAAACACGGCGAAGCAGTAGGCTCAAAAGCAGGAACCCCAAACCAAAGAGCTACTCCAGCACAAGGTCGGGACATTGACTAACGGGCAACTAAGGCGGATAACATCTACTCTCCATTTTCTATATCCTTGCTTTGGACCAGGGGCTATCTTTAACCTCATTCCTCCTACATAACCCCGGACAAGCTTCACGTAAGATGTGGCAGACTATGCTCTCAGTTACAAATTTAGCAGGTGACACTGCCAAATAGACACATAACGCATCGAAATATCAGAAGTAGAGTTGAGCGGACACTTGGATGTTCGAGTTCGTCTGGTTCGGCCGAACCTCGTGAAACCGTTTGAGTTCGGTACTGAACTCGATCCGAACTTGACACCGAACCCCGTTGAAGTCAATGGTAACCCGAACTTTTGGGCACAAAAATGGCTGTAAAAAAGTCATGAAAAGGGCTAGAAGGCTGCAAAAGGAAGCAAAATGGGGGTACGAGTAGGACAAGTACCCTGCAAACAAATGTGGATAGGGAAATAACTTAAAATCAACTAAAAAAAATAAAAATGGGAGGAGGAGGTGGATGTGGAGTAGGAGCCTAGAAATTGACTAGGCCGTGACCGTGGCAGTGTATGCGGAAGTGGCGGTGGTGGAGGAGGAGGAAGAGGAGGAGGAGGTAGCCAATACTGTTTTTTGTTTGTTTGGTATTTTTTTAGAATTGGGGTAGCCCCCAAAATATTGAGACATATTCAAATAAAAAAAAAGGATACCAATGGCTGTGTGAGGCCAGTCTAAATGTCTATTCTGCACAAGGTACAGACAAGTCTTGTGGGATCCATGCCTGATTCATTTTAATAAAGGTTAGCTTGTCCACGTTGGCTGTGGACAGGCGGCTGCTCTTGTCTGTGATAACACCCCCTGCTGTACTAAACACACGTTCAGACAATACACTGGCTGCAGGGCAGGCCAGCATCTCCAAGGCATAAAGGGCAAGCTCAGGCCATGTGCCCAATTTGGAGACCCAGAAGTTGAATGGGGCATACCCATCAGACAGTACGTGTAGGCATGTGCACACATACTGTTCCACCATGTTGCTGAAATGCTGCCTCCTGCTAAGATGTTGCCTATCAGCTGGTGGTGCTGTTTGTGGTGGCGTGCTGCTGACAAAGCTTTTCCACATTTCGGCCATGCTAACCCTGCCTTCTGAAGTGCTGGCGGTGCCACAGCTGCGTTTGTGACCTCTTCCTCCTCCTCCTCCTCCTCTGCCTTCGCCTTGTGCTTCCACTGAGCCCCCGGTGTCATTTGGGAATGCCCTCAGTAGCGCGTGTACCAGAGTGCGCTTGTAGTCGTGCATCTTCTGATCAAGCTCCAGTGAGGAAATTAAGGACAGCACGTTGTCCTTGTATCGGGGATCCAGCAGGATGGCCACCCAGTAATCAGCACAAGTTAAAATGTGGGCAACTCGGCTGTTGTTGAGCAGGCACTGCAGCATGTAGTCGCTCATGTGTGCCAGGCTGCCCAGAGGCAAAGACAAGCTGTCCTCTGTGGGAGGTGTATCATCTGTGTCCTCTGTATCTCCCCAGCCACGTTCCAATGATGCAAACGAGTTGTGTTGGGTGCCACCCTGCTGTGAACACGGTTCCTCCTCCTCATCATCATCTTCGTCCTCCTCATCCTCCAGAACTGTGCCCTGGCTTGAAAATTTTTGACCTGGCCTATGCTGTTGCAGGAACCCACCCTCTGAACCACTTGTGAATGACTGGCCTGATAACCGTGGAAATGACCCCTCTACCTCCTCCTCCTGTGCCACATCCTCTTCCATCATTGCCCACAGTGTTTTTTAAAGGAGACATAGAAGTGGGATAGTAACGCTGAGAACAGCGTCATCGGCACTGGCCATGTTGGTGGAGAAACACCGCAATAGGGTACACAGGTCTCGCATGGAGGCCCACTCCTTAGTGGTGAAGCGGTGCTGTTCCTCAGAGCGACTGACGAGTGTGTGCTGCAGCTGAAACTCCACTATTGCCTGCTGCTGCTCGCACAGTCTCTCCAGCATGTGCAAGGTGGTGTTCCACCTTGTGGGCACGTTGCATAGGAGGCGGTGAGCGGGAAGGCCGAAGTTCTGCTGCAGTGCAGACAGGCGAGCAGCAGCAGGGTGAGAACGCCGAAAGCACGCACAGATGGCCCGCACTTTCTGCAGCAGCTCTGACATATCCGGGTAGTTTTTTAGAAATTTCTGCACCACCAAATTCAGCACATGCGCCAGGCAAGGAATGTGCGTCAAACCAGCTAGGCCCAGAGCTGCTATGAGATTTTGCCCATTATCGCACACCACCAGGCTGGGCTTGAGGCTCAGTGGCAACAACCACTCATCGGTTTGTTGTTCAATGCCCGTCCATAGCTCTTGCGCAGTGTGGATGTAATCCTGCAAACATATCAGTTTTAAAACACCCTGCTGTTGTTTCCCCCTGGATGTGCTGAAGTTGGTGGTGAAGGTGTTACGCTGAGCAGATGAGGAGGTGGTAGAGGAGGAGGAAGCACAGTAGGAGGAGGAGGCAACAGGAGGCAAAGAGAAATGCCCTGCAATCCTCGGTGGTGGAAGGACATGCGCCAAATGGCTAGCTGGCTCAGGCCCACCCGCCACTACATTTGCCCAGTGTGCAGTTAGCGAGATATAGCGTCCCTGCCCGTGCATACTGGTCCATGTATCAGTGGTTATGTGGCCCTTGCCACAGATGGCGTGCACACTTGATCTTGTCCCCAACTTGTTTGTGCAGGGAAGGGATGGCTCTCCTGGAAAAGTAGTGGCGGCTGGGAATCACATACTGTGGGACAGCCACCACCATCAGGTTTTTAAAACTGTCCGTGTCCACCAGATGGAATGACAGCATTTCAAAGGCCAGGAATTTTGAAATGCTGGCATTCAGGGCCTGGGATTGTGGGTGGGTAGGGGGGTACTTCCTCTTTCTCTCCAGTGTTTGGGAGATGGAGAGCTGTAAGCTTCCATGGGACCGTGTGGAAATGCTTGGGGACGGTGGCGGACATGGTGGCGTTGCTGTCACATCGTCTGTTTGCTGAGTGGAAGGTGACACTGGCACTGTAGAGGTGGAGGAAGAGGCCGATGGAGCAGCAGAAGAGGAAGCAGGAGGAGGCCGAGACCTTTCTTGGATTTTGAGGTAATTATTCCACTGCAGCGAGTATTTTGCATTTAGATGCCTGGTCATGGAGGTTGTGCTCAGGTTTAGAACATTTGTGCCTCGCTTCAGCCTCACATTGCACAGTGTGCAAACCACTTGTGTCTTGTAGTCAGCACATTGTCTGAAGAACTGCCACACCGGGGGAACGACTTTGAGCTGCCTTTGGTGTGTTAGATCCCTGGGTGTGGTGGGTAGTAGCAGGCATACTGTCTATGGGACGCTCGCTCCGCTTTTGCAACCTGCTTCCTCTTTTGCTGTGCTGGTGCCTCTGTGTGACCACCACCTCTTCCTCCAAACTGCACACGTCGCTCGCATGACCTTCATTCCATGTGGGGTCTAGGACCTCATCATCCTCCACATCATCTTCCACCCACCCTTCACCCCTGCCCTCCTTGCCAGTCTGCACACTGTGGAAAGCCGCAGCAGTTGGCACCTGTGTTTCATCATCATCATCACAGATGCGCTGCCGTGGTGTTTCCATGTTCTCATCCTGAACCAGAAGTGGTTGGGCATCAGTGCACTCAATGTCTTCCACTTCTGGGCCAGAGCTATGTAGATGGCCCATGGAAAGCACAGCAGCAAAGTCATCAAAAAGCATAAGAGACTGCTGCATGACTTTGGGCTCAGACTGCTTGGCTGATTTACAAGGGGCTGAGGTGAAAGACAGATGGCCATGGGGTTCAGGTGCCAACTCTGAGCTTTCATCAAGGGACCGGGTGGGAGACAATGTGAAGGAACTGGAGGCATTGTCAGCCACCCAATCTACTATCACCTGTACTTGTTCTGGCCTCACCATTCGCTGAGCGCCATTTGGGCTAACCATATAACGTTGCAGGTTCTGTTGGCTACCTGAGGAAGGTGTTTCACTTGTGCGTGTAGCTGGCACAGATCGACCACGTCCTCTCCTTGCAACAGGAGCTTCAGCAACACCAGCAGCACCAGCAGCACCACGACCACCATCACGTCCCTTATTTGACGCTCTCCTCATTCTGGACACAAATGTACTATGTAGCACTATTTATTAATACAAAAAAAACCCCAAAAAAATATAATATTCTTATTTTTTTAAAAAAAAGAAAATTGTAGATGCACTTTTTATTTTTGTGTAAGAAATGCACCGCTCAAACCAGCAGCAGGAACCTCTCAATACACCAGTTTGAGATCATTTTAGAACAATAATCTCCCCCTCACTGCACCAACAGGAATCTCTCCCTAATGCAGTAGGAGATGGCTTTATAACGATAAAATCTCCCTCAGAGCACCAACAGGAACCTGGCCCTTTTGCAGTAGTAGTTGTTTTTAGAACGATAAACTCTATTTTAGAGCACCAACCGGAACCTGGCCCTAATGCAGTAGTAGTTGTTTTTAGAACGATAAACTCTCCCTCAAAGCACCAACAGGAACCTGGCCCTATTGCAGTAGTAGTTGTTTTTAGAACGATAAACTCTCCCTCAGAGCACCAAAAGGAAAAAGGCCCTTATGCAGTAGTAGTTGTTTTTAGAATGATAAACTCTCCCTCAGAGTACCAATCGGAACCTGGCCCTATTGCAGTAGTAGTTGTTTTTAGAACGATAAACTCTCCTTCAGAGTAAAAACCAGAACCTGGCCCTAATGCAGTAGTAGTTGTTTTTAGAACGATAAACTCTCCCTCAAAGCACCAAAAGGAATCTGGCCCTATTGCAGTAGCAGTTGTTTTTAGAACGATAAACTCTCCCTCAAAGCATCAACGGGAACCTGGCCCTAATGCAGTAGTAGTTGTTATTCGTGCGATAAACTCTCCCTCAAAGCACCAAAAGGAACAAGGCCCTAATGCAGTAGTAGTTGTTATTCGTGCGATAAACTCTCCCTCAGAGCACCAACCGGAACCTGGCCCTATTGCAGTAGTAGTTGTTTTTAGAATGATAAACTCTCCCTCAAAGCACCAACCGGAACCTGGCCCTATTGCAGAAGTAGTTGTTTTTAGAACGATAAACTCTCCCTCAAAGCACCAACAGGAACCTGGCCCTAATGCAGTTGTGTTGTTTTTAGAACAATAAACTTTCCCTCAAAGCACCAAAAGGAACAAGGCCCTAATGCAGTAGTAGTTGTTTTTAGTGCAATAAACTCTCCCTCAGAGTACCAACAGGAACCTGGCCCTATTGCAGTAGTAATTGTTTTTAGAACGATAAACTCTCCCTCAAAGCATCAACAGGAACCTGGCCCTATAGCAGTTGCAGTTGTTTTTAGAATGATAAACTCTCCCTCAGCGCAACAACTAGAACCTGGCCCTATTGCAGTATTTGTTGTTTTTAGAACGATAAACTCTCCCTCAAAGCACCAAGGCACTAATGCAGAAGTAGTTGTTTTTAGTACAATAAACTCTCCCTCAAAGCACCAACAGGAACCTGTCCCTATTGCAGTAGTAGTTGTTTTTAGAACGATAAACTCTCCCTCAAAGCACCAACAGGAACCTGGCCCTATTGCAGAAGTAGTTGTTTTTAGAACGATAAACTCTCCCTCAAAGCACCAACAGTAAACCTGGTCCTATTGCAGTAGTAGTTGTTTTTAGAATGATAAACTCTCCCTCAAAGCACCAACAGGAAAAAGGCCCTAATGCAGTAGTAGTTGTTTTTAGTACGATAGACTCTCCCTCAGAGCACCAACCGGAACCTGGCCCTATTGCAGTAGTAGTTGGTAGTTGTTTTTAGAACGATAAACTCTTCCTCAAAGCATCAACAGGAACAAATCCCTAATGCAGTAGTATTTGTTTTTAGAATGATTAACTCTTCCTCAAAGCACCAACAGGAACCTGGCCCTATTGCAGTAGTAGTTGTTTTTAGAACGATAAACTCTCCCTCAGAGCACCAACCAGAACCTGGCCCTCTTGCAGTAGTAGTTGTTTTTAGAATGATAAACTCTCCCTCAAAGCACCAACAGGAACAAGGCCCTAATGCAGTAGTAGTTGTTTTTAGAATGATAAACTCTCCCTCAGAGCACCAACCGGAACCTGGCCCTATTGCAGTAATCATTGTTTTTAGAATGAAAAGCTCTCCCTCAAAGCACCAACAGGAACCTGGCCCTAATGCAGTTGTAGTTGTTTTTAGAATGATAAACTCTCCCTCAGAGCACCAACCGGAACCTGGCCCTATTGCAGTTGTAGTTGTTTTTAGAACGATAAACTCTCCCTCAAAGCACCAACAGGAACAAGGCCCTAATGCAGTAGTAGTTGTTTTTAAAACGATAAACTCTCCCTCAAAGCACCAACAGTAACCTGGCCCTATTGCAGTAGTATTTTTTTTTAGAACGATAAACTCTCCCTCAAAGCACCAACAGGAACCTGGCCTTAATGCAGTTGTAGTTGTTTTTAGAACGATAAACTCTCCCTCAAAGCACCAACAGGAACAAGGCCCTAATGCAGTAGTAGTTTTTTTTAGAACGATAAACTCTCCCTCAGAGCACCAACCGGAACAAGGCCCTATTGCAGTAGTCGTTGTTTTTAGAATGATAAACTCTCCCTCAAAGCACCAACAGGAACCTGGCCCTAATGCAGTTATAGTTGTTTTTAGAATGATAAACTCTCCCTCAGAGCACCAAGCGGAACCTGGCCCTATTGCAGTAGCAGTTGTTTTTAGAACTATAAACTCTCCCTCCATGCACCAACAGGAACAAGGCCCCATTGCAGTAGTAGTTTTTTTTAGAACGATAATCTCTCCCTTAAAGCACCAACAGGAACAAGGTCCTAATGCAGTAGTAGTTTTAAGAACGATAAACTCTCCCTAAGAGCAACAACCAGAACCTGGCCCTATTGCAGTAGTAGCTGTTTTTAGAACGATAAACTCTCCCTCAGAGCACCAACAGGAACCTGGCCCTAATGCAGTAGTAGTTGTTTTTAGAACGATAATCTCTCCCTCAGAGCACAAACAGGAACCTGGCCCTAATGCAGTTGTAGTTGTTTTTAGAACGATAAACTGTCCCTCAGAGCACCCACAGTAATGTTTCCCTAATGCAGTAGTAGATGGTTTTAGAATGAGAATCTCCCCCTCAGAGCAACAACAAGAACATTTCCCTAATGCACTATAAGATGGTTCTGAACGCTAATGTGTCCCTAACAGGACCGCAATGAAGGTCTCCCTAATGTAGTCTGAGATGGTTGTGAACGCTAATCTTTCCCTCGCAGCAGCGGCATGAAGCTCTCCCTATTCTAGTCTGAGACGATCTGACATGCGGCGCTACATAACTCCAGCCCCATATAGAGGCTGGGTCACATGATGCACTGGTCAATCACAGCCATGCCATTAGTAGGCATGGCTGTGATGGCTTCTAAGGGCAAACTAGTGAAAAGCTTGTTGATTGGCTTTCTCTGAGCAGCAGCAAAATGTATTATGGGACATATTGAGGGTTATTCAATAGGGGTGAAGCAGAACCCACACTAAAAGAGGGAGTACAACTAGCATGGAGAGTGGAGGGTACTTACCTCAGTGCTGTTCATCTACAAACCCTGTGTTAGTCTGAGGGAATCAAGGCAAGGATCATTAAAACAAACCTGTTAAAAAATAGATTCAGTTCATTTGCCCTTTCCCCACCTCCTCCAGTCCATCCACCAACTGGCTTGAAACCTGTAATTGTTCTCATGCCACTCCAGACCTTTCTCACATTGTTTTGCAGGGCTTTCCACTCCAGCTTCCTCCTGTATTTCTCTTTAGTCTCTCAAATCAGATCCCTCAGAATCATTCTAATGCCTCCCTATTACTTTCTGTAAAAGCCATCTTCTTGGAGTTACGAATATACTTGATATCCCTCATTACCCATGGTTTATTATTTAAGTAACAATTAACACTTCTTGTTGGAACAACAGCATTTACACAGAAATTAATATAATGTGCTTTACACTCAGTAAGCGCATTAATGTCCCTTCCATGTGGCTCACAGAGTAAATTCCGATCTGTTACCTCAAAACAGTCCCCCAATAATTCATAGGACACCTCAGACCATTTTTCCACTGTCTCTTAACCAGGGTGTCAGAGATGGAAGAATTGGCACATCTGCTAATGCCCAATGGAATAGCAAATTGGCACATAGAAATGTGGCAATGCAAATGCCCACACGCGCATGGGCACGAACAGCCGCGAAGATGCATGTGCCATGCATGACAGAATCTGGCATCCAGTGGCCTATTTAAAGCCACCAGCATGAGCCACTAGTTGCTGGATGATCTTCAGCTCCCCCCATGTGTTCCTGAGTTCCTGTTCCTGCTATTATTGGATTTCCTGTTACTGACCCAGATTGCCTTTGACCTTTCTTGTCTCCATACCTGCTTTTGACACTCGGCTTGTTCTGTTGACACCGCTTCTGCCTGCTGATCTTTGTATGACCCCTGGCTTGCTTTTCTGACTCCACTGTTGCCTGATTACCAGTGTATGATCCCGGTTGACTCCTGACTTTGCTTGCCGCTTTACCCCTGGTTGATATTCCATGCATGACTATTGGCCTGGCTCCTGACTCTGCTCCTGGCTCTCCCTTCTGCCGAGTCGAACGTGGTATCCTGAGGGACTCCTGCCCAGCAGCACTTCATGCTTTTCAGCTGCCATCCAGTAGACATCTCCTCAACTCTTCAGCCTGTCAGAGCTGGCAACCCCTAGTTCTGTGAGCATAGCACTCCCTGTTATCACCTTTAGGGGTGCTCTGAACTCAGCCGCAAGGGAAGCCCTCTCAGCACTTCGGCCTTCAACCAGGTACATGACATAGGGCATATAACAAGGATTAAAGTAGATCAATTTATGGTCTCATCTGCCCAAAGGTGGAAGAGGAGAAAAGCTGTATGCATTCTTCACATTGGCATACAGCAAATTTAGGGTCTTATTTCCTCTAGTTGGGCAGCTCACAAACTGTGTAAAGTTAATCAGTGTTTTCTCCATGGTGACATAATTAAAATCACCTAAGATTATGATAAGGGCATTGGGGTGTTTAGTTTTGCAATAACACTGTAGGTGACATCACATGTCAATGCTGGGTTGGCAGAAGGTATGAATATACATATACACTGCCACAACAATAACATGTGGAATCTCCCTAGGCAAATAATATAGTTGGAGGTCCGCAACCAGTAATTCAAAATCCGGACAGCAAACACTCTCCTTAGTAGTTATGTGACCAGGGTTGCGCCATTTATTGTTTACAAAAATAACAGCTCCCCCTTCCTCTTACCACTGGAGTGCCAGTTCACACTTGTGCGATGTGGGAACCCTGCGAATCCACTGCGGGTTCCCGCATCACACCTGACTCACGTGGCAGTTTACACTGCCATATACGAACTGCTGGGAGTGTCAATACAATGTTAATGACACCCCCATTTCAGCTCGTATATCGCACTGCAAACTGACAGTTCGGACATGAATCGGATCGCATGGGTGTAAACACCCATGTGATCTAATTCTGGTGCGTACCAAAAAAGGGTCCTGTGCGAATTTGGTTCGAATGCAATGCAAATTCAGTCATACTATCTGTATGGCTGAAATTATATCACACCGGCATCGCATGTGACTTGCACTGCAGTGCGGTGCGAATCACATGCCATCTTGCACCGAGCACAAGTGTGAACTGGCACTCAATGTAGTCCCTGTCCTCTCAAACACTCTGGAAGCCACTTACAGAAATGTATCTCTATGCAGCCATGTTTCTGAAATACACATAATACTACATTCATGAAACTCCCTTTGACTTTGACCTAGCAATATTACCTTATCCACCCTATTCAACAAAAATCTCACATTCCCCATGATGATAAAAGCAATAGAGGGGATATGGTTTAACTCTCCTTTTCCCCCACTGTACTGTACACTATCCTCCTCTGCATGGATACTGAATGTATTGATGAAAATAAGTACTCCCCAGCTTTGCCTCTAATACTGAAAAAGATAAGCCACACTTTGGGAAGTTGAGTACTGGGGAATTTATTGAATATATGGTAAATGACTTAGAACTAGTGGGGGGGGGGGCAACTGCTGTTGCTGTATGTAGGGTGAAGGAGATATAGCCTGCTGCTGTGAAATTATTCTGCACATCCTTATTAAAAGGGTAACATGGACCAAGAAGTCAGATGTTGACTGAAAAACTGAGAAGCTTATTGCCATTGAGTGGGGGGACTCAGTTGCTGCTGTTTTCTGTAGGGTGTAATAGATGGAGACTGCTGTTGTTGAGTGAAACTGGGCTGCCCAGAGACAAAGAAGTCAAACAGTGATTCAACACCAAGGAGCTAATTGTTGCAGTGAATACAGAGATACAGAGACTGTGGTGGTGTTTACTGCTGCAGAGGGTGAAAGCCCTGTTGTTTTAATGAGAGTAAATCCCTGCACCCTTTTGCCCATGTAAAAGTACCTGTTGACCTTACAGTATGCCCATTTCCCCATAAGGATGTTCCTGCATGATCATTGGGTGTTTTTGTAGAGATTGTAAAAAACAAACCTGCATTGGATAACCAAAATGTCTTTGTTTGGTGCTCGATTCTGGCCAGAGTCATATAGTTGGAATCACCTCTTCCCCATGTGATCAATGGGACTAGCAGGCTGAGAATTCCTGGGCATGGCCTGCCCCCTAGGCTCCTGGATGGTTGGACCACTCTCTGACCTGCAGTCCAACTAGCTACATAGGTTTCTGGTCCTTTGTAGTGCTTCAAGTATTCTCCTACTGGGTAAGCCAGATACCCCAGCTGGGGATCAGAATGGTGAGGAGCTGGTTCAGGATGAGTATTGTGGCGGGTAGATTGTTTGGGGTCAGTATGGTAGTGAGGAGATAGATCAGGGTCAATATGGCAGTTAGGAGCTGGTTCAGGGTTAGTGTGGCAGCTGCCATCTGTTCTGGCCTGAATCAAGTAGAGAAGGGAGGATAAGCCAGAGCCAGAGGCGTGCCTGTGGAAGCAGTATGGTAAGGCAGGGAATGGCCTGATTGGACTCAATTCTGGTAAACCTGATAGGAGTTCTAGGCCTCCTTTGGAGGCAAATATTTCAAACCGAGGCTAGGTTGAAACACACTTCAGCTATACTGTTCACTGCCAAGAGATGTAATCCCAGCATTGGAATGCTCATAATTGTAATTGCTAGGATCCCAGAGCCGTGCTTGGAGCATAGATTTAAATAGAAAAAGAATTAGGTTTTAAATAGATTTAAAAAAAAAACATAATTGGCTACCCTGTTTTATTATTCATAGCCTACACACAGAAGCTCATTTTAAAAAACAGTTAAATTAGACTGAGGTTCTCCAAGATGTTTACAGGTATATTATATAGCAAATGCTGGAAATGCTAAACAGTTGACTTATCATTACCGTGTTTTATTTTTTTTGAGTGGGCATTTTTGTAGATTACACATGCAGGTTGTGCTGCTTGCTTAGTAATGCAGCACAGCAACTATGCTTTACTGTTTCTTTTTCAGCACCAGCCTCTAGCAGTCTGTTCAAGCTATTTAAAAAATACTTTCTATGTGGCTTATCTTGTAAATGATTTAATCAGAGAAGTTGGTCAGCAGCCCACAAAGTCAGAGTGAAGTCTAAATCTGCAATTTCAATGCTTGTTCTTGATCAATGTCTCAAAAAGTATTAAAGTCAATGCACCACCCTTACAGCACAGTACATGGCTATATAACAAAGTAACTTTTTTAAATACTAATGTGTTATTGAAAATAAACTAAAAAAAAAAAATATATATATATATATATATTCAGCAACATATAAGGCTATATAGCTTCTTTTTCATGACAAAGTGGTTTGGCTAAAAACTAAATTTTAATACGTCGTAATTAATAAAACAACCTAGATCTGTATTATTAGATAAAGTAAGAGACGGTGTTATTCCACAGTTCTAGACTTACACCGTTTGAAACGTGCAGAATTAAGGTTTTCTTCTACTATAATTGTCTTGTCTAACGTCTAATCTTTATCTTCATTTTAGTTCCAATATAAACTTAGAGTTTTAAATCGAACATGAAACAAAACAAAAATCGGTTTGGTGAAACAGTACTTTTTCTTCGATATATCGGAATATACAACGACTTATATATATATATATATATAAAAAAAAAAAATCAAATAAAAGTTATTGTGTAAT
>BLSH010149104.1:213206-224485 GCA_018402905.1 Glandirana rugosa
ACCAAGAAAGGATGGATCTCCCAGGGACATAATAGTCAAACCTCACTATTACAGCATCAAAGAGGAGCTAATGAGAGCATCCCGTTCCAACTCCCATATATCCTGCATGGGCCACCAAATTCAAATCTTTGCCGACCTTTCTCCGAATACTATCCAAAAGAGAAGATCCCTTAAACCACTCCTATCCATCTTACAAAAAGCTGAGATTAAATATTGGTGGGCCTTCCCGTTCGCTGTAAAATTCCTTCTGAAAGGGAAAACCTACGCTTTTTCCAATCTACCAGAGGGCGAAAAGCTACTACTTCAACTCAAGCTTATTTCCCAAGAGGCCCCAATGGATCTCACTGACCCTTCTGGCTCCCACACTAAGAGACCGCTCCCTTCTAGCCCCGTTTCCCCTCTTTGGTCCAAATCCAAAAGCAAGAAGGCCAAAGACACTAGACCTCCCTGACCCATCTTCGGACTTGCTGGTCTGCTGGCTTGTCTTCCTTTCTTTCCATAGATATGGAACTTGACCGATCTCAGGAAATTACCTTCACCACTGTTACTGGATTGTTATTATTGGGGGCCTTCCTCCACCCATTGTCTGTGTGTTTAGTTTTCAACAGTTTAAGGCTTAAAGTTCATACTGTTCATACTGTTTGCCATACTTCTGAGCCAAGGGGTCCATTACGTCTCCGATGTGGTTGACCACTTGGAGTGAATCTCCTTGGGTCCATGTTAGCTAATACCTCATATGGTTATTGCAAAAATTTATTTATTTATCTATTTTTTTTCAAAATTCCCCCTGGATACAATATAAGTTGTTATTCGCAGGGGCGTCTGGGCCGGGATAAGTACACTTGTGCCTCCACTTATCCCGTGGACTTCGATTTCGACTTCCTCGGGATAAGAAGTCTGATCTTATCAGATCGGACATTTTTGATCCCTATTCACTACTTAGTTAGTGATAACCCTCTTCGGAGGGACCATTTGAGGGAACTGAAGGGACTGGATTTCCCCCCGTTCCCAACATCATACGCTATTTTCAGATACAATTGTGTCACATGTCTCTTTCTGCTACCTGCTCTCTATCTAGTTCTCCTTCCTTTTTCCTCTTTTTTCTTGGATGAAGCCTCTAACGTTGATTTTTCTTTCAGACAATTATGGATCAACTTATCTCAGCCTAGGATACCTGATCTTCAAGACTTCCCTTGGTTCCACAGGGTCTTTCTCCATTGGGGTGAGTGATACTGCTGACACAGGCTATGCTCCCACTAAGCTCCATGGCTAAGGCTCCCATTAGAAACCTCCAAATAGCTACCCATAATACTCAAGGGCTTAACTCCTCTCTAAAAAGAAGGAAATTATTCTCCCAATACAAATCCCTTAAAATTGATGTAGCTCTGCTACAAGAAACCCACTTCCCCCTGCGGTACAGCCCCAACTTCCTCCACGCGCATTTTCCGACTTTTTTCTTGGCCAATGCAGAATCTAAATCTAAGGGAGTTGGGATTTTATTTTCCAAATCTGTAGGCTTCTCACTTCTACAGGAAATTAAGGATCCAGAAGGTAGATTCATTTTAGTCAAGGGATATATTGACGGGATTATCCACACGTTCGTATCATATTATGCCCCTAACAAAAATCAACTCAAGTTTTTCTACACATTGATAGCCCTCCTCCAACCGCATTTGGAAGGTAGGGTCATCCTGGGGGGAGATTCTAATATTGCATTAGACCAGTGGTTCTCAACTCCAGTCCTCGGGACCCCCCAACAGGCCAGGTTTGCAGGATAACTGAAATACATCACAGGTGATATAATTTTCTGCTTAGTGATTGCAGTATTCTAGTCTGCATCTCCCCAAAGTAATACTTAAAATCTGGCCTGTTGGAGGTCCTGAGGACCGGAGTTGAGAACCACTGCATTAGACCAAGGGCTCGATAAATCCAGACCCTTAGGACACCAACTCACACGTCCGTCTAAGGCGAGCTTAAAACTTTTCTAAATTACTCCACTCTGTTAACCTAACAGACGTCTGAAGAGAACTGAACCCAACCAGGAGAGACTACACCCACTTTTCGCATCCCCACAATCCGTATGCACGTATTGATCACCTTCTTATGGAGGCTCACGGGACCCCACTAGTACTGAACTCACGGATACATGACACCCCGTTCTCGGATCATTCTCTAGTCCTCATGCACATTCGCTCCAATCCACTCTACGCAAAACACCCACAATGGAGATTAAATGAATCCCTACTAACCGATCCTGTAAGAATTACAGAAATAAGCAATTCTATTAAGGAGTACTTTCTCCTCAATGATAAGGAGGGGACCTCGGCCGAAGTTCTCTGGGCAGCACATAAGGCCTTCGTCAGGGGAAAGATGATACATTTAGCTACTCAAATCAAAAAAGAGAGGGCGGCAGAGCTCACTAAGCTGGAACAATCCTATGCGTCTCTACAGACAGCGCATAAGATCAATCCATCTAAAAATCTGTCCATCCAACTTGATAAAGCTAGATTGGAGCTTAATATGGCACTAACAACCAAAGCAGAGAAGTCCATCAGATGGAGTGGACAAAAATTTTACACACAAAATGACAAGCCAGGCTCTCTACTAGCATCTAAACTTTCCCCACGATGCCGCCTTAATCAACTACCCAAAATCAGAGTTCCAGGTCTTGGTTCTACCTCTAACCCCAAGAAGATTCTAGACTCATTTCATAAATTTTACTCTCAACTTTACAGCTCCCCCAACAATCCCCGCCCGGAAGCCCTAAACGCTTTCCTAGAGGTTTTTCCACTTCCCCATCTTTCTCCAGAACACAAACAAATTCTGGAGGCCCAATTCTCTGATGCGGAGGTTGGAGATGCCATTAGGAACTTACGAAAAGGCTCAGCACCTGGCCCAGATGGCCTCTCAATCCCCTACTATAAGACCTTCACAGACTTACTCACCCCCTACTTGTCTAGACTTTTTAACTATCTAACTAAGGGCGCTTCACTAGACCCCCATCTCAATTCAGCCTATATAACGGTCATTCCCAAACCAGACAAGAATCCAGAAGAAGTCGGGAATTATAGACCTATTTCACTGATAAATAACGACATCAAAATCCTTACGAAGATCTTAGCTAATAGACTCTCTTTGTTCATCAGCTCTTATATCCATAAAGATCAGGCTGGATTTATCCCGGGGAGGCAGGGTCCAGACCAGACACGCAGGGCTATTGACCTGATATCTATCCTCCAATCCAACTGGGAGGGGGGCTCAAAACAAAGGGGCATGGTTCTATCCCTGGATCTCCAGAAGGCCTTTGATTCTGTCTCTTGGAACTACATGTTCAAGATTCTGGAGATCTGGGGATTCGGCCAGCGCTTCCTAGGGGTTATCAAATCGCTATATTCCCGTGCATTAGCCCAAATAAAATTACAAGGATACCTCTCCGCCCCAATAACCATAGCCAGAGGAACAAGACAGGGCTGCCCCCTATCTCCACTAATATTCGCCATAGCTATAGAAACGCTGGCTATCGCTATTCGCCAAAGTTCAAACATTAGAGGGGTCTCGTGTGGACAACATACCCACAAGTGTGGCTTGTTTGCTGATGACATACTCTTGTACCTGACTTCTCCCCATACGTCTCTTCCCAATCTCAACAGCCTACTAGACTCTTTTGCTAAATTCTCGGGCTTAACGGTAAACTACTCCAAATCTCAAGCAATAAATATCTCACTCCCTCAGGAAACGGTTGATTCTTTACAGCAATCCTTTCCTTACAAATGGAGCCGTTCCTCCATCCAATATTTGGGCATCAACCTGACTCCAAAGATAGAGGATTTATATAGCAGCAACTTTCCTCCCATCTTTCGTAGATTGGAGAGTGATCTGAAGGTGTGGTCCACACGAGGTCTCTCCTGGTTGGGTAGAATTAACGCAATCAAAATGACTTTTCTCCCGCGACTTCTTTATTTGTTTAGAGCACTACCCATACCAATTAGAAGATACCACCTTAAATACCTCCAGAGCAAGATTCTAAAGTTCATCTGGGGCAGTTCTGGTTTTAGATTTCCCCAAAGCACGCTATACCGCCACAGGAAGAAAGGAGGGCTGGGACTTCCCTCACTCTTTAAATATTATCAGGCCGCTAGATTAGCTCAGCTCTCCCGAATCTACTCTGGGGCCGAAAAGCCAGACTGGATTTGGATAGAAAGGCAGGTGGTCCCTCTCCATACTATTGACTTCCTTCTTTGGACCCACCCGAAGAAGAGACCGCCTGTTCTTTCTCCAACCCTCTCGCACTCCTTTGCTCTTTGGGACTCATTACGCCATCATCCTGAGTTGGTATCTACCCTAACTCCATTAGCTCATATTTTTCACAATCCGGATTTTCCCCCTGGCCTAGATATTAAAGCATTCAAATGGTGGCTGGATAAGGAGCTGTACCGCATAGGGCACTACTTCACCACCGCAGGGCCTATCACTATGACCCATTGTATAAACAAACTAGACATCCCTGCCTCTGAAAAATTCAGATTTCAACAAATCTCCCACTTTCTGAAACATATATGGAGAGACAAACCTATCCCCCCCAGAATTACTGAATACGAAACATGGTGTGGCCAAGCCATGGAGCAGAAGGGAGGTATCTCTGTGATATATGCGGCCCTCACTCTCCCTAAAGAAAAGGCCCCATATATGAAACAATGGGAGGAGGATCTACAGATCTTTTGGGACCTTGATTCTTGGAACAAAGCCTTATCTGATTCCACTAGAGGAATCTTAAACACGGTTCTTATGGAAGCCAACATAAAAGTTATCACCAGGGGTATCTTACCCCCTCCAAATTGGCCCGGATTTATCCAACAGCTAGCCCCCTATGTTTTAGGGGCTGTGATTTGCGGGGCACAATGACACATATTTGGTGGGAATGTCCGAGGATTAGACCCTTATGGAGGAAAATCTTTAACCTTATCGAGAAACTAACCAAAACTCAGATACCCAGATCCTCAGAGATAGCTTTATTGAACGGCCATATCCCTAACTTATCCAAATCCAACAGGAAGTTGGTCCATTTCATACTAACTGGGGCTAAACTTTCCCTTGCCAGGGCATGGAAAAAACCAAGGGTATCCTTTGCTGCAACGGTTAGGAAAATTTCATGGATTATGTCCCAGGAAAAGTTGTCCAGCATCCTATCGGACACCACCAAAAGATTTGAAGCAATCTGGGAACCCTGGGCAGACTACATTGGAATATCATTCATTCCAGGTTACAATCCATAAATAGTCAATACTATCATTAGTCAACGCAGGAGGCTTCATCCCCTCATCTCTCCTCTCTTTTTCTCTTCTCTCTTTTGCTCCTTTCGCTCATCGTAGCTGCAGCTAGAACAAGTTCTTTATTACTCTTGGTCCTTATTTAGATTATCTCCCAAATGGGGCCATTCAACCCAGCTGGGGGTTTTCACCTGGTTTACCTCATTCCACACTCCTACTGAGTCAACGGACATCATTTTATATTTGTGGGTCTTCCTTCCCCTTCGGGCACAGAATGCTCCCTTTACGGGGTGCCTGGAGAGAAGGAAACCCCCCATTACACCCTTCCTGGTGGCAGGGGAGGTTCTTTCTGTCTGTATCTTCCTTTGACCATATTTATATGTTATAAATCCACGAAGGAACCCTAACATATTCTAGGTTGCTATTTAATTCAGGGATATTCAAATAAGGTACTACAACTGTCGATATACTCATATTGCATTTCAATTTTCTGATGTTATATGGCACTGCTACAACTTGTTTACTCTTTTGTAAAAACCAATAAAAACCTTTTGAAAGTAAAAAAATAGCCATTAAGTAAGAAACAAACATTGCAGCAAGTGTAACATAGATGATCCTTTAAACACCTTGGAATAACTTCCGGTTCCAGCACCACATATAAAGGAGTTGAAGAGGGCGGCTCCGGGCACATTGGCAGAAAAAACGGCTACAATACACCCGCTGACCCCGAGACCTCGGCGAAACTCTCCCCACTCAGCTGCCAAACCCCTCCCGATGGAAAAATGTGTGGTGCGCGGCACCACTGGCGGTACCACAACACCGCCCGATCTGTGCCTAGGAGGCCTGGGATCATCCAACATGGTGGACACGATGGCAGCCGCACACACTGCACAGGCAGCCTCCTCGCACCAGCCCGCCATGCTGGGGACACAAGCCCTCCCCAATCTATCACTGCTACCTGAGGATCAAATCTGGGGACTAGCACAGGCAGTAGCTGCCCTATTAACCGCCTCCATCACAGCAGCAGTGGACCGTGCTGTGGCAGTGGGGATCACACAACTCAGGAAAGAGCTAGGGGACCACAGCAAACGTATAGGAGACATAGAACACAGAGTGTCTGACCTGTAAGACGAGTTTCAGTCATCTTTTACATCCCATCAACAAGTCAAACAGACACAACAATATTTATTAGAGAAGATCGATGACCTTGAGAATCGAAACAGGAGGAACAATTTGAGAATTGTAGGCCTCCCAGAATCGATCTGCCTGGACTCCCTGCAAGACATCTGCGCAACACGCCTCCCGGCTGCATTGGGCATACCAACACCTTGCATTGTGGAGAGAGCACACAGGCTGGGTGCACCCTCAATTGAGAGATGCACCCCTCTTCCTGTTATAGTGCGATACTTAAATTATGCAGACAAATACAATATCCTGCAATCTTTCCAGCTTGATGGTCACAAATTACTACTCTTTGCCGATTATTCACAGGAGGTCTCCCAAAGACAGAAAACGTTCCAACCTAACAAAACAGAACTCTTTAAAATCTTGGAATGCGGACCTCCAGGCTCCTGATCCTCTTGATCTCATCACTTGCGGATGCAATACTACTCGTGCCTTCGTCTCCAACGTTGGACCAGAGCACTTTTTGTGATTTGGCACTGCGTTGCTTTAACTGACAATTGAGTGGTCATGGGACGTTGTACCCAAACAAAATTTGCGTCCTTTTTTTTCCCCACAAATAGAGCTTTCTTTTGGTGGTATTTGATCACCTCTGTGTCATTTCTGATCACTGCTATAAACAAAAAAAGTGACAATTTTGCAAAAAAAAACAAAATTTCTTACTTTTTGCTAAAATACAAATCCCAAAAAAATAACAAAAACAAATGTATTCATCGGTTTTGGCCGATTTATATTCTTCCTCATATTTTTGGTAATTTAGTAAAAAATCGCAATCTGCGTTTATTGATTGGTTTGCGCAAAAGTTGCCGCATTTACAAACCATAAGAATTAATTTCTGGCGTTTTATTTTTTTCCTTTACTAGTAATGGCGGCAATCTACGATTTTTATTGGGACTTTGATATTGGGGCGGACATGTCGGACATTTTTGACACTTTTTTGGGACCAATGACATTTATACAGCGATCAGAAAATTAAATATCCACTAATTACTGTATAAATGTCATTAGCAGTGAAGGGGTTAACCCGCAGGGGGAGATATAGGGGTTATCTGTGTTCCCTAGGCGTGCTCTAACTGTGAGGGGGCTGGGCTACCATGGGCATAAAAGATCTAACTGATCCCAGTGACAGGGATCAGTAGATCTCTTACATGCCCACTGACAGAGTCGGGAACCGGTTAAGCTCCCAGGTGTAGTTTGAGTTGGTCTAGTCGGGCGTTGCAGGGATAAAATTACCATAGAATGGTCTGATATGGGACTGTCTTTAATGGTAGCTTTAATTGCAAGTGGGGTGTAGGAGGATTGTATGAAAATATGATCTATCTTTGAATACATCTGGTGAGGCGCCGAATAGTGAGTGTAGTCCCTAGTGTGGGGGTTACACTCCCTCTAGATGTCAATTAATCCGGAAGCTATTTTCATGCTTTGCGTGGAGAGTGGAGTTGAGTGAACCTCTGGAAGTTCGGGTTCTGCTGGTTCGGCCGAACTTCGGGACAAAGTCCGTGTGGGGGCCTGGACTGGCCCTGAATTTTGACCCGGACCCCGAACCCCATTGAAATCAATGGGGACACAAACTTTTAGGCACAAAAATGGCTGTAACAAAGTCCTAGAGGTCTGCAAAAGGAAGGAAATGGGAGTAAGAGTAGGGCAAGTGCCCTACAAAGAAATGGGGATAGGGAAATAACTTAAAATAATTTTTAACCTAAAATCACATAAAAAAAAATCAAAAATGGAGGTGGATGTGGAGTTGGAGGTTGAGGGGGCTGTGAAAGTGGCGGTGGAGGAGGTAGCCAACACTGTTTTTTTATTTTTGGAATTTTTTTGTTTTTTTTTAAACCAGCAATGTAGATGCACTTTTTAATTTTGTGCAAAAAACAATAATCTGTCCCTTTAAGCAACAGTAGGAACCTCCCCCTATAGAACTAGGAGATGATTTTAGATTCTAAAATCATCTCCAAGTTGTACAGGGAAAGCCTCCAGCTGTTGCTTTAAGGGAAAGATTAGTGTTCTAAAATCATCTTAAAATTGTGTGGGAAAAGCCTATTGCATGGGGCATAGAGCCATATTACTGTTCTAAAATCATCTTCAAATTGTGTCCGAAAAGCCTATATCAGCCACAGGGAGCCATATTAGTGTTCTAAAATCATCTTCAAATTGTGTGGGAAAAGCCTATATCAGAGCTGCTGAAATGGGATAAACTCCTGGTTTCATGGTTCGGTCGGGCATCACTAATCAAAATGGTGATTCTCTCCCGTATACTCTACAAACTACAAAAGATACCGATAGCGCTTCCACACTCTTTTTTTCAGACAATATAAGACAATGTGTCGCACGTTTCTTTGGTCGGGCAGACCGGCCCACCTAGCATGGTCCAAACTTACCCTGCCAAAGTCTCAGGGAGGTATTGGACTCCCGGACCTCCGCAGATATTATTGGGCGACTCATCTGGCCAGGATAGTGGACTGGATAGTCCACTCCCAATGTAAGGGATGGGTGCTCCTGGAGAACCTGGTCTCGCAAGTGGACTTAAAACGTGCCCCATGGCTGCACAAGAAATACATCACTAAGACGGCCCAAGCACACCCTCTCATCAGTGCAAGTGTTGTAATACAACAAGGCTTGCTCTGCGGGTTCTATCTCAAACAGACTATCCCCACTCACTCCCCTTTGGGGAAACCCGGACTTCCCTCCCAGGGTGTCCGGGCTGTTCGCAAGGGCGGAATGGTCCCATGAGAACATGACAGCCCAGCACTTCTTCCGCAGAGGAAGATTTATGAAACTGGCGGAACTTGCGGAACTCTCGAACACAGGCTCCTTCTCATTTTGGTCTTACATGCAGGCGAAACATTTCCTAGATGATAAGTCGCGCAGGGACCACTTCACCAGACCTCTTACCCTCTTCGAATCATTATGTTCCCGTACATCTCCCCAGAATCCTGCTTGTCTGCCATGCCTTCAACGCTTTTGAATACTGAACAATCATATTGGAACAGGACAGTGGGAAGGGAGCTAGGAGGACTGGGACCGTATCCACCTTTAAATCCACAAGGGCTCCTTGAATTTCTCTGTACAGGAGAACGGATATAAACTTAAGACACGTTGGTACAGAACCCCGGATCTTATACATAAATTCTACCCCTCCGTCTCGGATAGATGCTGGAGGTGTGGGCAGGAGGAGGAGACCTTCCTTCATATTTGGTGGGACTGTCCCCTCCTCCGCCCATACTGGACAGGAGTCCACGAATTAATCAAACAAATCTCAAACTTACCAGTTGAATTCAAACCTGAACAATACCTGCTGCATATGTCTAAGATCCCCAAAAGGAGCTACTTTAAGTCAATAGCAATGCACCTTTTAAAATCTGCCAGGATGTGCGTCCCCGTGCATTGGCGCTCTCCATCCCCACCCACTCTTGCAGAATGGATTCGTCGCACGAATCAAGTCGCAGAAATAGAAGAACTGATCCATATTTCTCAGGACAATATACCCAAATTTACCAGAACCTGGGAAGCATGGCTTGCTTTCAAATCTTCACAAAAATATCTAGATTTGACAAATACCCTTTAGGGTATAAGTGATAAACATAACCCCCCACCTTATTAATACTCTTTACACAGCACCAACCCTCCCTTAAGGAGGTCTCTGTGCACTGGAGAGAGCAGCTGGTCACCACCCCCACCCCCCTCTTGCTGAAGTTCCTTTCATTTCTAGTACCTCCCTCCTCCCCCCTCCCCCTCTTTGCTTTCTCTCTCTTCTCGCCCTACACTACATATAAAGCTCTTGTCTCATCAGGGGACGAGTCAGTTCCCAAGCCCCCTCCTGAGAGTTCTTGAGCCCTACCAATTAAGAGAAGATCCACTCAGGGGATCATCCCCCTCTTACTGTACTAAGCTTAGACATATTTACGGGTCTGAGGAGGCATGAAGGCCCTTGAGCCGAAGTCTACTAGAAGCACTCTGTTTGAATGTAACATTAGCCGCATGCATATCTGTAATGTTTATATTGTACATTGAAGCTTTTTCTCAATGCTCAAAATTCATGCTTATCAAATCTTCTGTATTATCTGACGATTTTTCTAATAAAAATGTTTTACGGAAAAAAACAAAAAAGCCTATATCAGCCGCAGGGAGCCATATTAGTGTTCTAAAATCATCTTCAAAGTGTATGGGAAAAGCCTATTGCAGGCGCGGGGAGCCATATTAGTGTTCTAAATTTTAGAACACTAATATGGCTCCCCGCACCTGCAATAGGCTTTTCCCATACACTTTGAAGATGATTTTAGAACACTAATATGGCTCCCTGCGCCTGCAATAGGCTTTTCCCATACACTTTGAAGATGATTTTAGAACACTAATATGGCTCCCTGCGGTTGATATAGGCTTTTCCCACACACTTTGATGATGATTTTAGAACACTAATCTTTCCCTTAAAGCAACAGCTGGAACATTTCCCTGTACAACTTGGTGATCATTTTAGAACACTAATATGGCTCCACGCGCCTGCAATAGGCTTTTCCCATACACTTTGAAGATGATTTTAGAACACTAATATGGCTCCCTGCGGTTGATATAGGCTTTTCCCACACACTTTGATGATGATTTTAGAACACTAATCTTTCCCTTAAAGCAACAGCTGGAACATTTCCCTGTACAACTTGGTGATGATTTTAGAACACTAATATGGCTCCCCGCGCCTGCAATAGGCTTTTCCCATACACTTTGAAGATGATTTTAGAACACTAATATGGCTCCCCGCGCCTGCAATAGGCTTACAACGAAATTCCCTTTCTAATCACAAGATTTTAGTAGTAGTTTCACACACCCTTTTCGGAT
>BLSH010149104.1:234555-253526 GCA_018402905.1 Glandirana rugosa
CGCGCGCGCCGCCGGCGGCGCGCGCGCGCCCCCTGGTGGGCAAAATGCGAATCGCCGCCTATTTACGTCGATTCGCGCCCAGCTCCCCGACTGCCGCCGTGAAAAGACGGCGCGCGGTGGGGAAGCGGTTAATAGGACTTGCTGCATGCACAAAATCTCAAAACCAAGACAAACAGTTTCAGAACAGTCATCCACACTTCAACATTGAGGTAAATGGAAAGCTGCTGCCCAGGGTTTGATGTGCATTGCAAATGTGAATAAAACACAGAAAACTGATTGTGCACAAGAAGAAGAAGTTCTTGGTGAAACACACATTTGTTGATGTTATGGGAAACACGCAGAAAAAAATAGTCTTCATATATAGCCCAGGCAAATATACTGAACTTTTTATACTATGCGGTGTGAATTAACTTCTAAAATATTAAACAATCAGAGTACCTGCAGTGGATATTAAAATAAAAGAGAAAAGCAGAGTGCAAGAATAATAGACACAAGTCAATGCTATAATGTGGGTTGGTGACCTGTGTTGTCAACTCACTGCTCAAGCCACTGCAAATTTATAACCAACATGTACCGTCTCTAACTGGGTGACAAGCTGTTACAGTTTAGAGCCCAACAACAGCTTAACCGCTAACAACCAGCATTATTATTAAATAGCGCTGACCTGCTTAAAAGCATCTAACAGCTGCAGATGGCTTTAAAAGCTCCTCAAGCTGTGACAATTTCAGAGAGCACTGATAGGACAGAAAGAAAGCAGAGAAATATGTATGCGAAGACAGAAAAATATGTACAAATACAGAACTCTAATAAAAGTAAGGGTGTGAGAGAGTGGAACAAATGTAGAGAGATAGAGAAGAACACAGGGGAAAGAGCCACATAACAGAAGTAACAGAGAGTCAAAATAAAGCTGAAGAGAAAAGGAGCCAGAGAAGTGTCAGGAAGTGAAATAAAAGGCAAAGAAGATCAAAAAGAGCATTACCAAAAGAGAGCAAGAATGTGCAGTAAAGTTTGCTAAAATTCCTCCAATGTATGTAGCTGACCTAGAAGGAATTTTCTTTTTTAACAAAACTGGAGTTTCACTTCAAAAGAGTTTTAGCTGCATTCGTTCTGGAGTTAGATACAGTATGTATATAGTGCATGGCTTTATACTGCATTGCAGCTCAGGAAACACAAATAGTAAAATTCTAAGTTAGCTATTTACTTGGACTTTAGTAGAAAAGGTTTACCCTTAGCATTTTCCAAAAAGTATTAGCAATGACAGCCTTTATATTGTCTCTATGCAGGTTTCTTTCATTCTTAATATTACTTGACTGTTAGCCAGATAGCCTGTTCTAAAAAGGCCACAGACACAGCGGCAATCTTCTGCAGTTCACACAAATATTTAAAGCAGAACTCCTGCCAAAAAAAAAAAAAAAAAAAATAGCACATTAAAAGACAAAATATAAAAATCATGTTTTTCTGCAATACTCACTACTTACCACAAGATATCCTTACAAGTTGAATACTAACCAGCTTCATTCAACCTACTACCTGTGAGCCCAGGCCACCATGGACCCATCCCAGACTGTGACTGGGCAGTGAAGGAGAAGCAGCACAGTGAGGAGGTACTTTTTAGGTACGTATGTTGCTTGCATTTATAAAATATATTTAACCCATTCCCACCCGACCTCTTGTACAATGACAGCTGGGCAGGACTGCTCTTGTTTTGGGAGGACGTCATATGGGGTGTTCCAATTCTTGCCTCACATGTCCCTCAGACACAGCACATCACCAATCGGTGTAAAGAGCCAATGACAGTGGCTCCTTACCATGTGATAAGCTGTGTCCAGTCACAGTCAATCACAAGTGTAAACAAAGACTGGTAACTCACTGTTACAGATCCTGTGTGAGGAGAAGAGTGTCAACTAACAGAGAGTTACTGATTTAACTGTATTTTTACTGTATGCAAAACACCCTGGAGTAAACAGTACCTGTCACATCATCCATCTGCCCAACAGCAGTGTTACTGTCGCCCATCAGTGTACCTGTCACCCATCAGCAATGTTACTGTCTCCCATCTGTGCCCATCAGTGCCCTTGTCACCCATCAGCAGCATGCCTGGTGCCCACCAGTGCCCATCAGCAATGGAACTGTTGCCAATCAGTGCCCATCAGCAGTGTACCTGTTGCACATCACCCATCGTTGCTGCCATTAGCATGTGGTACCCCGCACAAACAGGAAGGGCTTCCCATAAAATTTAGTGACCACAAGGCTACAAAGGCTACAAAGGTAGAAACAGCAAGTCTGAGGAATGACAAAGTGTTGGTTGTGAAGTGGAAGCATAAGAGTGATGTGTACATCCTGTCCATCATCCGCAATGACACCTTAGTGGCAATTCCAAAAAGACCAGTCCAATGCAAAAGCCTGCATGCATCTCTACATGGGGGGGGGGGTGAATTGCAGTGATCAGATGCTACAGCCCTATTTAGTAACAAGAAGGCCCCATTTCTGGTACAAAAAAGTTGCAGTTTACCTTATTAATTTGGCCATTTATAATGCATATGTCACCTACCACAAATCCATGGAAAGACCCAACACCTTCCTCAAATTTATAGAAAAAATCATCACATCCTTATCTACCTGTAAGGATCTCCCACATAAATTATTTTCTCTGATTCTATGAGCAGACTTCATAAGTGCCATTTCCCTGAAAGCATTCCACCAACAGAAGCTGGGGGAAGACACCAAAAAGATGTTGGGTATGCAGCAGAGGGAGAGTTAGAAGAGACACCAGTTTTTATTCTCTCCAATGCCCCTCCCAAATGGGCCTATGCATTGGAGACTGCTTCCGACATTATCACACTTCCCTAATATTTGCCCATATTTCTAATAGCCTGCCATTTCCCCATTTCTAATATCTGTGGATCATTTGCCTACTGCCTCAACTGATCACTCCTCTACCATCCACCTTAACTGACCCTGGCCTGTTTATCGACTATGCCTTTGCCTGCCATCTGCATTGTTTATCAACTACGTTTCTGCCTTCCACTTGAAATAACCCTGTCCTGTTTATCAACTATTCATCTGCCTGCTGTCTGCATTGTTGATTAACCTCAGTTTTGCATTCCACCTGAACCAACTCTGGTCTGTTTATCGACTATGCCTCTGCCTGCTGTCTGGATTGTTTATCAACCAGGTTTCTGCCTTCTACCTGTACTGACCTTGGCCTGCTAATTGACCATTTTTTTTTTCTGGCACTTGGACTGTTCTTTTGCTACTTTAGTAGTGGGATTTAAGATAACACAGGGGTCCTGCATATGTGATGAGCTTCAGAATAGTGTATTGAGTAGAGAAAAACAGTTTTGGTTTTCTCTGGGTTTTGTAATTCTTGGATCAGGGTCTTGAGGCCGGAGGCTTTGAAGAGATTTTGGTGGGGAAAAAGCCTCTACCCCGTGCTCATTCTTTCCTGACTGAGGCCCTAAGCATGATGTTCCTGCCTGCTGCCTGTACCAAAACTTTGGGTGTGCTGACCATATTTCTGTCTGCTGCCTGTACTGACCCTGGACTATTAATGCACCATGTTCCCGTCTGCTACCTGGATGTCAGCCTGCTGCCTGTACTGACCCTGCCATATTTATAGATCATATTCCTACCTGCTGCCTGGATGATTCCTTTGGCTGTCGCTGACCACGTCTCACCTGCCGTTTGGACCAGTGCTCTCTTTAAACCACAGGTAATCTTTTTTTACCCTTTGTTCAGCCTCCTGTACATACTTGCCAGTGAACATAGCATTGTGCTATGGTTGCAGCCACGTACGAGTAGGTTAGGCTTACTTGGCCTTTAGGAACAGGAACTGCTGTAGTTAAAGCTAAACATTGCTATTCACTGACCACTCTTACAGAGGCAACCATTATAGTACATTGTTTTTTTTCTATACAGTGTTGGTATATTTTTGTGTTACATAGGTTGCAATGTTTTGTACAAAATCTGTTCATACAGTGGGGGGTTAGCTCAATGGGGATCATCTTCCCTGGTAAAAAGGCAGTGCAAACGGCAGGTTTGCTTAAAATCTGGTTTGGCATAGTCTCTCCCTCCCATGTTTCTTTTGCAACATCTAGCAACCCCCTGGGATGTCTACCATACAGTAGTTCCAAAGGGGAGTAACCTGTGGATGCCTGAAGTACCTCTCATATGACAAACATGAGGTATGGCAGCAAGAAATCCCAATTTCTCCCATCTTTGTCCACCACCTTTTTTAACATGCTTTTGAGCTTTTGTTAAACCTATCCACAAGACCATCAGTTTGCAAGTGGTAGACAGAGGTACAGAGATTTTGAACAACTTACAAAATTCTTTAGTAACTCGGGACATAAATGTGGTGCCTTGATCCATTAATGTCTCTTTTTTAATACCCACACAATTAAATATCTGGACAAACTCTTTAACAATAGTTTTAGCTGAGGTATTACGTAAGGGAATGGCTTCAGGATATCATGTCCAGTATTACCAGTATGTGCTGATGGCCCTGGGCAGACTTTACTACTGGTCCCACCAGATCCATGCCAATTCTTTCAAACGGCACTTAAATTATTGGTAACGGTACCAGTGGGCTGCGAAAATGGGGCGATGGCACAGAATACTGACACTCTGGGCATGACTCACAATATTCTTTGACATTTGCATTTAACCCGGGCCAAAATAATCTCTGGGTTATCCTCTCCTTAGTTTTCTCTATACCCAGATGTCCATCCATCATATGACCATGGGCTAAATCTAATATCATTCGGCGATAGGGTTTGAGAAGCACTAGCTGCTCTACCTCCTCCTTTCCTTGCTTTACCACCTGATACACGTTATTTTTAAGAGCCATGTAGGGAAAAGACACTCCCTATATTAGGTTCAACAGGTTCCCCACCAACATTTTAAATATTTTTTCTGGCTCTATTGCGTGTGGCATGTCTTAGTAGTTCCGTACAAAAATCATCTTTTCTGACTTCTAAGTCAGGCACCACATTCTGTCCATTCTCACTAGTAGATTTAGAGATAACTTCTTGTTCATTAACCTCCAGCTGGGGGCTGGAATTCAGCTCCTCCTGCTCCCCAGCCATTACAGAAAAAGGAAAAGGATCTTTCTCTTCCTTGGACACGCCAACAGCTTTCCTTTCAATCTGGCAATCAAAAGGGTCTGGTGTGAGTTCCCGTGTTTCCCCAGCAGGGGGAGCTCTGTCCTCCCGACCCCTTTTGTTTTATAAACATAAAGTGGGGCAAGGATGGGTTAAAAAAGCCCTCAGCAGCAGTACATCTCTCCACCAAGTCCACCAGCTGGTTTGCAGTCTTATGGTCCCCATGGCTTACCCACTTCCTCAAAGGGGCCCGACAAAGTCTATGGCCATTTCTTGGTGAGGTGTATCAAATCAAACATTTGGGAGTGGGGTGGCTTGTCAGTGCTGTATGACCAGCGATACATCCGTTGAGCCTGGACTGCAATGGTGATGCCCGTGCGTGCAAACATCTCGGGTTTCACTGTCTCATAATCCTGGGTAGCCTCTGATTCCAGGTCATAATAGGCCTTTTGGGGTTCTCCTGTCAGAAAAGGCACTAGCAGTCCTGCCCATTGCTCATTTTGCCATCCTTCTCGAACAGCATCTCTCTCAAAGGTTGCTAGGTATGCCCCCACATCATCTGCAGGTGTCATCTGCAGGAAATAGCTGGCATGCACCATTTTCTGTTCCACCGGTAAAGGACTTGTAGACCTCTTCTTTAATTCCACCAGGGCCTCCACAAACTGGCGATTCGTCTCCTGCTGGGCTGCGATGGCCCGGCAATTTGCCTCCTGCTGTGCTGCCATGGCCTCTGCAATTTGGCCGTTGGTTTCCTGCTGGGCTGCAATGGCTTGGCAACTCGCCTCATGCTGCCTGAGATTTTCCTCCTGCTGCACTGCAGTGGCCTGTGCAATCTGGCGATTTGTTTCCTGCTGGGTTGCAGTAGACTGCAACAGGGCTTTTAATACATCCTTCATCTTGTTTAGGAAGATGCCCACCGACTCCACCAGGTGTGGGAGTTTAGCTCAATGGGGATCACCCTCCCTGGGAAAAAGGCAGTCCGGATGGCAGGATTGCTTAAAATCTGGCTTGTAGCCAAGTTTATTAACAAGGTTGCATGTAGAAATCAAATAAACAAAACATAAAATAAATCCCCGCAACCCAGGCACTAAACTGAAACTAAACATTTCAGTTTTTCCTCACTGAGGTGTGCAGGGCTCCTCCCAGACACCCACAAAACAGAGACAGTGCAAACCTTTTTGACTCAGTCCATAAGCAAACTTCCATATGTCAGCTCTATCAGGCTGATCGCTCCTGAGTTCCAGGCCAGAGAAAAACTCTGCCCTCCTCCTGATTATTTAAACCACCTGATCTAAACTTACAATGCCAGTGAGTGGAGGATGTGCCCGCCAACAGCTCACACGAAAAAAGACAGCCCAAGCAAAACCATTCAAAGAAGGATGGAAGGGTATATATTGTATGTAAAATATGTAATTTCATCAGGAGAGTCTCTTCTATATAAAAAGTTTATAGGAAGAAGGAAGTATATAAAATGTATATACTTACTTTAAACAAAAGCAAACTAAGTAAATAGCACCTGGGAAGATGAAAAATCCACAGAGAGGAGAGTGGATACAAAAGAGAAAAAATATACACCTTGGGTCTAACCAGGGTCCAAATGATCTCTGAAAATGGTGCCACAAGTCTGGGCAATAGGGATAAGGCTCAAATAAAGTCAACCTGAACCTAGAATAAATTAGAAAACCCCGAAGGGATAGGGGATCAATCCAAGCAGCAAAAAAGGCATAGCTAAAAATATGGTATTAATCAAACATAGAGAGATATCATAATGCGGTACAACAAGCACATCTGATACAAAAGGAACAGGGCAAAAAAAATGGGGTGCTCGGAATAAAAGGTATTACCTGCAGTTGGTGTGTCTCTCTCATAAGCTGCTAGTAACTATCGAGGCAAGATACCACTGACCGGCCACTTAAGTAACTTCCAGGATAACCCACCAATCACAGGGAAAGTCTGGGGGGATGGGACACTCCCAATGGCAGGCATTTCCGTCCAGAGGAACACACGCCATCAGCCAGCTGCGTGTGGCGTGCATTCCACGTCCACACACTCCTTCCCCATCACACATAACTGACACGAGCGGCGTCAAAGGAGGACAGAAGAGGCCACTTCCGGAATCAGTAGGGCTCAAAAGTCACTTCCGGGGACGCAAAGATGCTGGAAATGATTGCGGAATGCAGTGATGCCAACATGGAAATCTCTCACGGCCAAAAAGCAGTCAGAAACAACCTAGTGGCCAAAAAGGAAAACACTCCTAAGATGGAAAAATCTCCACTGTGCAGACAAAGCCACACAGTTGGGATACTGAAGGAGAAAATAACCCCCACTCCAGCCAGCTAAAGCTTAGCTGTGTGGGGGCTACCCTTGCCGAGAATGATTTTGGTGGCAACTTTTATACTAGGGGAGAGCGATGGCAATAACAAAGACTACTCACCAGCATAGATGTATAACTACGGGGTTAAACAAACATATTATATTTGAATACCACAATTATATCATAAAGACAATAAATGAATGACACAAAATCACAGAAAATTCAAAAAACCTAAAAAAAGGGGGGGAAGAAAAGGATAAAGGCTACATTAAACATTAAATGGTCTGTAACATAGAATTTCATTAATACCTGGTGGAACATTCACCTTTAAATTGAATATCCAACGTGATTCCCATTGGAGGACAAGCTTATTCCAGTCACCTCCACGAGAATTCTGCTGAACATGCTCAAGTGCCCAGAAGGTAAGTTTGAGGACATGAAAATTATGTACCTGGACGATATGACGTCCTATCTTGGAATATATTTTGCCCACCTCTGCAGCATGAACATGGTCATATATTCTTCTCCAGAACTCCCTGACGGTCTTGCCTACATAAAAGACACCACATGGGTAGTTCATTATATAAATGACGCCCATGGTTTGACATGTAACATGCCCCCTAGGTGTAAAGGGACGGCCATCAGGGAGAAGAATCAGTGTTGATGTACTGACAATAATTGCAGGCCCTGCAGGGAAAAGTACACGAATAAAGGCTAGAATTGACCGAGTCAACAGAAGAAAGAAAGTGACGGGAAACAAGCTTGTCTGGTAAAGATGGTGCCCTTTTAAAAGTTATTTGTGGGTATGGAGTCAGAAATGTGGCTACTTGGGAATCCGACATGAGGAGGTGCCAATACTTTTGAAATTGTTTTTTGAGAATGTGATGCTGATTATTGTAAGGTGTGATAATGCGTATGGAGTTAGTTTCTTTAGTCCTACTCTCAGAGTGAGTTTTGAAGAGTAGGTGGGTCCTGGATTGTGAAACCGCATGATTATAAGCCCTGCCAAGGCAGGACTTGGTGTACCCTCTCTCTAGGAGACCAGTTTTTAAATCCAAATTAGCTGCCTTGAACTTCTGCTCATCACTACAGTTGCGTCTTAATCTTAAATATTGTGAATACGGAGTTGACTTAACTAGGGGTTTGGGGTGGAAGCTTTGAGCCTGCAGGATGGTGTTGCCTGCAGTGGACTTCCTGTATAAATTGCTTCTTAGAGTGCCCTCTGTGTCCACCTCAACCTCCACATCCAGGAATGTTATTTTATAGTGATCATAAGCCATGGTAAAGAAAAGATTGTAACAATTATCATTCATGACATTAAGACACTGATGAAGTAAATCCAGGGGACCGTCCCAAATTAGAAAAACATCATCAATAAATCTCAACCATGTTAAGATATGTGATGAAAACTTGGGAAAACTGTCAGAAAGTAAAAAATTCTGTTCCCACTCCCCCAGGTACAAGTTGACATATGAGGGCACACAACAGGTCCCCATAGCCACACCCTGCACCTGGAAGAAGTGTGAGCCTTCAAAGGTGAAGATATTATGTCTCAAGATGAAATCAAGAACCTGAACTACAAACTCTTACAAGGCTTCAGAATGTGGAATGCTGGATTTAAAGAAATTTTGTTCTACCCGTATCCCATTAGTGTGTGGAATCGAACAATATAGACTCTCCACATCTATTGTTACCAGGAATGTCCCAGGTGGAATATGTAAGTTCTCAATGAGCTGTAAAAAAAAAATCACTGAATCCTTCACGTAAGAGGATAAGTTGATTACGAAAGGGCGTAAAATCCATTTGTTGCATTCTCAGTTAAATTGGTATTTCCAGAAATGATTGGTCTACCAGGGGGATGTGTCTGCGATTTATGAATTTTTGGGAGTGCATAAAAAGAGAGTGTGCGTGGATATTTATTGTGTAGGAAATTCCATGTATTCAAAGCATCAGCAATCAGAGCGAAAAAAATCTATCTGAGTTTCCAAAACCGTAATATACCAATCTTGATTGTTAAGAATATCTATGCACATCCCCTGATAGTCCTCCCTATTCATTACAACTGTATTGCCCCCTTTAACAGCATTTTTGATTATAATAGGTGTTTCTTTGCAAATTAATTAGAGCCTGTTGATGTTCAATTGAAAGGTTATCACCTGGACCCCTGTGTTTAGAAATCTTTTTGATAGCCTCAGTTACACATTTCTCAAATGCTGAAAGCTTGGATTATACTACAAGGGGGGACATTTTTTTCTTTTTGAGAGATGAAGGATCCTTAGAAGGATTGTCATATTTGACATCCAACAGAGCTTCCAAATCTATACTATCAATTAGATTGAGAGAGCTGTATGAATCTTCAGGATGAGAAACATTGGGAGTGTAACTCTCCTCATAAAGTAAAGTTAGGTCCCGTAGATTCAAAAGTACTGGCACCTCCTCATGTTGGATTGCCAAGTAGCCATATTTCTGACTCCATACCCACAAATAACTTTTAAAAGGGAACCTTCTTTACCAGACAAGCTTGTTTCCAGTCACTTTCTTTCTTCTGTTGACTCAGTCAATTCTAGCCTTTCTCTGGGTACTTTTCCCTGTGGGGCCTGCAATTATTGTCAGTACATCAACACCGATTCTCCTCCTTTATTCCCTGATGGTCATCTAAAGTGACACACAGACTTTAAATATGTTTGCAGAACAGATGTTCACTTATTCCCGGTTTCATTTAAAGTGACACACAGACTTTAAATATGTTTGCAGAACAGATGTTCACTTATTCCCGGTTTCATTTAAAGTGACACACACATTTTCCAGAACAGTGATATGGGTTCTCCCGGCTTATTTATACTTTTTTGACACAGTTTGAAGAGGATTTTAGAACAGTTCTATGGCCTCTACCGTTAATTAATACTTTTCAGACCCATTTTGAAGATGATCCCCATTCACCTCCATTTTTGCTTTTTTATGTTTTTTTTTTTTTTATTTAAAGTTATTTCCCTGTCCCCATTTCTTTGTAGGGCACTTGCCCCACCCTTACCCCCATTTTCCTTCCTTTTGCAGACCTCTAGGACCTTCCTGGACTTTTTTACAGCAATTTTAAGAATTTTCATTAAAATTACCAGAACCCCGGACCCGAACCCGGACTTTTTTTGAAAAGTCCGGGTTCCGGTCCGGGTCCCGGACACCCCAAAGTTCGGTACGGACCCGAACTTTACAGTCCGGGTTCGCTCAACTCTACTTCTGGGCACTTGAGCATGTTCAGCAGAATTCTCGTGGAGGTGACTGGAACAAGCTTGTCCTCCAATGGGAATAATGTTGGATATTCAATTTAAAGGTGAATATTCCACCAGGTTAATGAAATTCTATGTTACAGAGCATTTCTTGAGGGTTTTGTGTCAGGCAAAAATGAACATTTAATGTAGCCTTTTTCTTTTTCTTCTTTCCTCCCTCCTTTTTTTTAGGTTTTTTGAATTTTCTGTGATTTTGTGTCATTCATTTATTGTCTTTATTATATAATTGTGGTATTCAAATATAATATGTTTGTTTAACCCTGCAGTTATACATCTATGCTGGTGAGTGGTCTTTGTTATTGCCATCTCTCTCCCCTAGTATAAAAGTTGCCACCAAAATCATTCTCGACACGGGTAGCCCCCACACAGCTAAGTTTTGGCTGGCTGGAGTGGGGGTTATTTTCTCCTTCAGTGTCCCGACTGTGTGGCTTTGTCTGCATAGTGTGGATTTTTCCATCTTAGGAGTGTTTTCCTTTTTGGCCACTAGGTTGTTTCTGACTGCTTTTTGGCTGTGAGGGATTTCTGTGTCGGCATCACTGTGTTCCACAATCATTTCCAGCATCTTGGCATCCCCAGAAGTGACAATGGAGTCCTTCTGATTCTGGAAGTGGCCTCTTCCGCCCTCCTTTGATGCTGCTTGCGACAGTTATGTGTGATGGGAAAGGAGAGTGTGGATGTGGAATGCACGCCACATGCAGCTGGCTGATGGCGTGTGTTCCACTGGCTGGAAATGCCCGCACAGGCATTGGGAGTGTCCCATCCCTCTGGATGTTCACTGTGATTGGAGGGCTATCCTAGAAGGTACTTAAAGTGGTAGTAAACCCTCCTATCATTTTCAGCCAAGGAAGCTGCCATCTTGGCCTCTGTTTAATCTAAAACTGCCATGATGCTGCACATGTGATCAGCTATGACACCAGCCATTGGATGGTTTGACAGTATGGTTTAGAGCACAACCAATGGGAGTGTTACATTTCCGGCACATGCCGGAAATGTGACTGGTTTTTAACCTGTTAATCGCATGGGTTTACTACCGCTTTAAATGGGCGGTCAGTGGTATATTGCCTCACCACTGCTGGCATTCTCACTGAGAGCTCCCGCTTGTACCAGCTAGTTACTAACAGCTTATGAGAGAGACACACCAAGTGCAGGTAATAACTTTTATTCCGAGCACCCTCGTTCTGTGCCTAGTGTGCCTGTGTCTTGTCTATCAGATGGGCTTGTTGTACTGCATTATGATATCTCTCTATGTTTAATTAAAACCATATTTTCAGCTATGCCTATTTTGCTGCATGGATTGATCCCCTATCCCTTCGGGGTTCTCTATTTTATTCTAGAATTAGGTTGACATTGTTTGAGCCTTATCCCTATTGCCCAGAATTGTGGCACCATTTTCAGAGATCATTTGGACCCTGATTAGACTCAAGGTGTATATTTTTTTCTCTTCTGTGTCCACTCTCCTCTCAGTGGATTTTTCATCTTCCCAGCTGCTATTACTTAGTTTGCCTTTGTTTAAAGTAAGTATATACATTTTATATACTCCCTTCTTCCTATAAACATTTTATATAGAAGAGACTCTCCTGATAAAATTAAATATTTTACATACAATGGCAAAAGGTATATATGTTCCGCGCTAACGGATAGATATTTTTCTTATTTATCTCAGAGCTGCTGCCTCCACTGAACTGCACAATTGTATAGTCAAATAATATGATTGAATTAGGTGGGGAGTGGCGCTGCTCTTGTCTGAATTGATGTTCTATTTATGTATAGGTTAACCTTAAGTATGAAAGAAGGTCAAACTAGAACTTCTGGATGAGTGAAAACAGTATATATGTTGTTTGACGTAACTATGTTGGTCAGGATTACAACCCAAGTAATAATGAGAAAGTATTGTGTTCAAAAATGTAGAATATATAAAACCAAAGAAGTAGTATTCCTGTGCTTAATGTCGTGAGTACATATGTGTGTGAAATGCTGTGTGATAACGTGGGATGGTGTGTGAGATATAAAAGTATAAAATGTAATAAATATCGACTTAATTCACCAGTGACTAAATAAATCGAATTGCATAAATAATATTGAATAAATACACAAGTGAATAAATAAATAAATAAATCAATGAAATTGCCTCAAATCAATGAATATCCATATCTTCAACTATGACTTAATACCGGGCTCATTCATATATATTTTTAGATTGTTGTGATAACTATAATGAACCAGTGGTTGAATAAATTAGTGCAACAAAGAATCAATGCATTTAACTGTCCAAAAGCCGTCTGTTAGACAGGTGAAAAAGGCGCCAGGTGCTTATACAACTCGTGCTACAAAGGTGCTCTGTTCAAATAGCTTTTTTGCTCAATCCCCTATAAGGGGCTATCTTCACACTCTCGCGTGTACACTGTAACCATAAAATTCTATGAATCTTTCTGTGGTGTTGAAAAAGAGGGTTAACACTACTACAGTGCCGCAGTGCTTCCGATGTTACACTCCGTGCATAGCTTATGGTGTTTACACTCACCGGACAGCCCTCCCCACTGAAGGGGTAAGTGCTCTGCAGCAGTGACAACCTCTAGTGCTCTTCACCTCCACTCCTGTTCCAGGTATATATGGGGAAATCAAGAAGTAGACCCAATCTTGTGCAGTACGTTAAAGTATAAATTTAATCAAAGAAGCCGTAAAAACTCACATATAGGTTAAAGTAGTTCAGCGTTGAGTATCCAATGCAGCCGGAAACGCCTTGTTCCCTGTGTTCCGCTGTGTGTTTGTTCCTACCGGAAGTGACGGAATGACGTGATAACCCCACCCTACGCATTTCGTCATAGGACGTCAACTGGAGCGATGCTGTCATCCCCTACTCCCGGTCTTAAATACTGTGTTCAATTGAGATGGTTTTATGTCGCCCCTGTGGACAGCGGCCATATTGTTGGAAGGGATCCATCGATATGGGGTATTGTGTCGCTCATGTAGATGGCGGACATTTTTTGGAAGGGATATATGGGGATATTAGAGAAAATATCCCTCCCATGATGAACCTCAGCCATTTTTTTTTTTGGTGGATAGTAATCCAAGGGAGCCGGAGACCATTCTGAGGTCTGGTAGCGGCCATGTTTTTGGTGGGACAGATAGCGGAATCAAATGGAATATTTTAGGAACCCTGGCGGCCCGCAGTGAACATGTGATGACTCCATATGCTGCTATGCTATTTCAAACGCTGGATTCCCAAAGTTAAAAACAATATGTATAATACCATGTGGCATCTGCAAGACTTGTGCAAAATGGAAATACAAATGTAAAATACAACACATAAATAAATATATATAGATTGCAATACATGAAGTAGATAAATAAATGCATAATGGAGGAATATAAATGCATGTCAAGAATAACGATTGGTAAAAAATGATAAAAGAATTGGAAAAACATGTGTAGATACTATAATTGTAATATTGATACTGAATGGGAGATGTGAATTCTACGGTGTGGTGTAAAATTCCAGGATAAAATCAAATATAGTAATATGATGTAAATAAAATATGTTGTTCCAAAATCAAGATAAAAAGTTTTGGGGAACAACGCCATAATGAGAAGAGGATAGTGTAAGAAGACCGTAATATAAGAAGAAGGGGCCGTTGATGACAGAAGTTTAGTTAGGGAGGTTATAATATACAGGGGATTTTTTTATATATATGAGGAGATTGGTTTCATATATGGAGAGAGGAGGTACTGATTTAAGAAACCTACTTTAAAGGAATATTAAATACAAATATAAAATGTGTATAAATGTAACTCTGAATGTATAAAAATGTTAAAAGGTGTTCAATTTTCAAAGACGTTCCGTGCATAAGGTGTATAAAAATGTATGGAAAAATGCATTTTTCATGTATAAAACGTTGTGTGGGTGAAGAGGAGAGGTGGTTAAAAATCAGTAATGAAACAGTTAAGATCAATATCTGCGTTCATTTCGTCAGGTTGCATTGTATTCATTAAGAATATCCACTTCCTTTCGTTTTGGGATACTTTTTTAGTTAAATCCTCTCCTCTCCAATGGCTGGTATTTTTTTCAATGCCACAAAATGATAATACGGAAGGGTCTTTGTGGTGATATTCCTTAAAGTGCTTCGAGACACTTTTCTTGGGGAAGCCCTTTTTGATGTTTCTAATGTGTTCCCCTATTCTTTTATGTAAGGGTCTTGTGGTTCGGCCTATATACTGAATTTTACATGGACATTCCAGGAGGTATATAACGTGTGTGCTTTTGCACGTGATGAGGTCTTTGATTTTGAATTTTCATTCTGTGGAATGTGATTGGAAGGAGGTGATCTTATTCGTTCCTTTCTTACTGATACGACAAGGAAGGCAATTCCTACATCTGAAAAAACCTTTTAAATTCGGCATAACTTTCACTCTTTTCGGAGGGTCCAATATGTTCCGAACTAATCTAGTTCTGAGTGTGGGGGCTCTTCTGTAGATAAAGGTGGGTTTCTCTGGTAGCAGGGTTTTTAGTGTTTTGTCTGTTTTCAGTATAGACCAGTGTTTTTTAACAATCTTTTCCATTTCTTTGTGGTGTATGTTAAAATCTGTTAGAAAGGCCATATCTGTTTTCTTATTGTTCTTATCTTTCTTTTTTTCTTTTTTCAACATTTCTTCCCTGTTCATCTGTTTTACTTCTTCCCTGGTTTTTTCCAGTAGTTTTTGGTCATAACCCTTTTCCACAAACCTGTTTATAAGTGTGTTGGATTCTGTTACGTAGTCCTCTGTTTTGCTACAATTCCTCCTTAATCTTATGAATTGGCTTTTGGGTATATTTTCAATCCACCTGGGATGGTGACAACTTGTCTTGGGGATATACCCGTTTCTGTCCGTTTTCTTGAAAAAGGTTCTGGTATGTAGGATGTCGTTTTGTTTAAAGATGGTCAGGTCCAAGTAGTTCACTTCCTTCCTACTCCAATTTCCTGTAAAGGTTAATCCATAATTGGTTTTATTCAGATTTTTCAGAAACTCTTCCAATGTTTCTTCTGTACCTTTCCAAATAAGAATAATATTGTCCATGTATCGATGGTAAAACACCACCTCTGGTCGTTTTCTTCCAAAAATACTCTGTTCCTCCCACTTGTTAAGCAGTATGTTCGCTACACTGGGGGCAAATTTTGCCCCCATTGCTACTCCCTTTGTTTGTAAATAAAATCTTCCTTTATACCAGAAGTAGCTATCTCTCATGGCTATCTCCAAACCTTCCAAAATATAGTCGATTTGCTTCTGTTTGTAATCCGAGTGTTTGTGTAGTGCCCATCTTGTGCCTTCCAATGCGTCTTTCTGTATGATGCTGGTATATAAGGAGTTAACATCTATTGTTACTAATATTTCTCCTTTCTCCTCCTTATTCTGTTTTAACTCTGTCAATAATTGTTTGCTATCTTTGAGGTGGGACTGTCCTTTTTGTGCCAGGGGTTGCAAGAATTGGTCTAAATATTCTCCCAATCTTGCATAAACTGAGTCGATCCCACTCACAATGGGTCTCCCGGGTGGTTTCTCCGGGTTCTTATGTACCTTTGGGAGGTAGTAGATTATGGGTGTTCTTGGAGACTTTAAAGTCAGGTATTTTGCCTCCCTGCTATTGATAATTCCCGCTTTCTTTCCTTTGTTTACATATTTTTGTAGTTTCTTCTTAAATGTCTCTTTGGGGTTTCTTTTCAGGATTTTATATGTGTCCTTTTCCTCTAGTAGGTGTTGCATTTCCTCTTCATAATCTGTTTTATTCAGAATCACTAGGCCTCCTCCTTTATCCGCAGGTCTTATTACCACATTTTTCTTTTTTTCAATATTTTTGATGTTGTTCCAAATGTTGCCATCTCTAAGTTTTGCCCCTTCTAATTTCTTGATGTCTTCTACTAACTTTTGGAATACATCCAGACTTGCATTGTTCATATTTCGGGTGTTAAAAGTAGATCTATTTCTCAGCATAGTTTGTTTGTATTCACCAATTTCTGTCGTTCTTGTTGTTTCAGGTTTATTCGCAAAAAACGTAATATTCAATTTTCTAATGAATTTATGTAAGTCTATAAAGGTGGAAAATTTGTCCAAACTTTTGCTGGGAGCATATTTAAGACCTAGATCTAAAATTCTGAGTTGCTCTTCGTTAAAATCACAGCTGCTGAGGTTAAAAATTCCTTTTCCTAATTCTCTCATCTCCTTTTTCCTCCTCTTTGTGCCTCCTCGTTTTCCTCGTGTCCTCTTCTTCCGTCCCGTTCCAGGTGTCTCGGGGGTCCTCTCCTTTCTTCTCGGTAATGCCTGGGTGTCTCGGAATGTCTCGGGGGTCCTCTCCTTTCTTCTCGGTAATGCCTGGGTGTGTCCCAGTATATCTCTCTCTTTTCTTTGTATGTAGGTCTTGGTCCTGCGTTTCTCCAATTTTTTCTTCGGGGGCCTCTGAACATCGGTGGGTCCCATCTGGGTGGTCCAAACTGTCTGTTTCCCCATGATCTTGGGGGTCTGTTTCTGTAGTCCCTGTGAAAATCCCCATATTGGGTGTTCTGAAATCTGTCTCTCGGGGGGAATACCTGTTTGGATGTCTTGGGATTCCTGGTGTTCTTGGGGTTGCCCAATGTTGTTGTTGTTCTTGTTGTCTGGTTCGGGGGTTCTGATGTTCATAATTTTCTCTTTGTCTTGTGGATGGTATTCTTGGTCTAAGTCTTTAGTTCCTGGGAGTGTGGGGAGTTACGTTGTTCGTAATGTCCCAGATTTCCTCTTCTTCACTCATTTCCGAGGGGGTGTCATACTCTTCCTGAATGGAGGTGTTCATATTCTCTTCTTCTAAATAGCTCTCTGATGATTGCCATTTATAAACTTGCATGTTCTTGTAGTCATTGATATCCCTTTTGAATTTCTTTTGTTTCTTCATTTGTATCTGTTTGTCGTATTTTCAGACATATTCTTGTAGCTGTTTTTCTTTCTCTTTAAATTCTCTATTGTCTGCGAATGGTCCAAGTTGTTCTTTGATATTTCTTATCTCATTCTCTATGGTTTTGAGTTTGTACTGTCTTCTTTTGATGATCTGTTGGAGAAGCTCTCCTTCTTTGAGGTTGAAGAAGTTATACCATTCTTCCATCAAACCTCTCTCATTGAGCCCATCATTTGGTGCGACTTCCCACCTTAGTCTTCTTGGTGTGATTTTCTCATCAGCGTACATTTCTAGGGTGCCTATGTCCCACCACACTCTCAATTGTTTCTCCATTTTATGCTTTAGGTGTTTCAATAACCCATCCATATCCTGTTTGACTATAATTGTCTCCTGATTAAAGATGTTCTCCAAGTCTATTTTCCTCGTGTTCATAAAGTTAAATATGTCCATTGCAGCAGAACAGTGGGATAGTGAAACACTAACTGACAGTATGGCAAAAGGTATATATGTTCCGCGCTAACGGATAGATATTTTTCTTATTTATCTCAGAGCTGCTGCCTCCACCGAACTGCACAATTGTGTAGTCAAATAATATGATTGAATTAGGTGGGGAGTGGCGCTGCTCTTGTCTGAATTGATGTTCTTTTTATGTATAGGTTAACCTTAAGTATGAAAGAAGGTCAAACTAGAACTTCTGGATGAGTGAAAACACGATATCTGTTGTTTGACGTAACTATGTTGGTCAGGATTACAACCCAAGTAATAATGAGAAAGTATTGTGTTCAAAAATGTAGAATATATAAAACCAAAGAAGGAGTATTCCTGTGTAGTGTTGAGCGAACCCGGACTGTAACGTTCGGGTCCGTACCGAACTTTAGGGTGTCCGTGGCACGGACCCGGACCCGGACATTTCAAAAATCGTTCGGGTTCACTACCGAAGATTCCCGTTTGGTCACTTTGCGAACAACTAACCGACGGGACGTCGAAGAGTTGTGCACCTCATTTTATCGTCTTGGGGCCTGGCTTGGGCTTGCTAAAAACTTTACAGGCCCAGGCCCAGGCACGGTGCCTGTGGGATTTCAAGCCATGCCTGGGCTTGCAATGTCAGGCCCAAGCGAGTTGTGATGTGTCCTTATGAGGAAGAAACCAAAATATATAAGATGTAAAAACTTGTGTTATGAAAGAGTAATAATGAACCCAACATTAGGACTGGTTGTATCAATGCAGTTTGTTGTCTATAGCACAAAAGTGAGTAGGTCTTCAAGATCAAACTGGAAGAAAGTATGAATTCCAATTGGATATGTATTTTTCTTGTAGTTAAGTCTGTTCTCGTCGCGGTGAGGGGTGGATTAAGTTAGTATAATAAACTGATG
>BLSH010149104.1:258055-268908 GCA_018402905.1 Glandirana rugosa
ACCGCCACTTCCACCTACACTGCCTCGGTCATGGCCTAGTCAACCTCTAGGCTCCTACTCCACATCCACCCCCCTTCCCGTTTTTTTACTTGATTTTAATTTATTTTCCCTATCCCAATTTATTTGTAGGGCACTTGCCCTAGTTTGAAGATGATTTTAGAACAGTTATATGGCTTCTACCGTTAATTAATACTTTTCAGACACAGTTTGAAGATGATCCACATTCACCTCCATTTTTGCTTTTTTTATGTTTTTATTTTTTTAAAAATATTTACAGTTATTTCCCTGTCCCCATTTTTTTGTAGGGCACTTGCCCTACCCGTACCCCCATTTTACTTCCTTTTGCAGCCCTCTAGGGCTTTCCAGGACTTTGTTACAGCCATTTTTGTGCATAAAAGTTTGGGTCCCCATTGATTTCAATGGGGTTCGTTGTTTCTTGCACAAAATTAAAAAGTGCATCTACATTGCTGGTTTAAAAAAAAACAAAAAAATTCCAAAAATAAAAAAACAGTGTTGGCTACCTCCTCCACCGCCACTTTCACAGCCTCCTCAACCTCCAACTCCACATCCACCTCCATTTTTGATTTTTTTTTTTTTATGTGATTTTAGGTTAAAAATGATTTTAAGTTATTTCCCTATCCCCATTTCTTTGTAGGACACTTGCCCTACCCTTACCCCCATTTTACTTCCTTTTGCAGCCCTCTAGGGCTTTCCAGGACTTTGTTACAGCCATTTTTGTGCATAAAAGTTTGGGTCCCCATTGATTTCAATGGGGTTCGTTGTCCGTGCGATCGTTCGGGTTCCGTCCGGACCCGGACCCGGACTTTGTCCCGAAGTTCGGACGGACCAGCAGAACCCGAACTTCCAGAGGTTCGCTCAACTCTATTCCTGTGCTTAATGTCGTGAGTACATATGTGTGTGAAATGCGGTGTGATATCGTGGGATGGTGTGTGAGATATAAAAGTATAAAATGTAATAAATATCGACTTAATTCACCAGTGAATAAATAAATCGAATTGCATAAATAATATTGAATAAATACGGGGGCGTGTCCTGGCCGCGAGAGGAGATGGCCGCTTGATCACTGAGCTCTTCCTCTCCGCTCCACAGATCAGCTTTTCCAGCCCTGTCACAGCAATCAATCCCCCTCCAACTCAGAGGGGAACCTGCTGGGACTCATCCGGAATATGCCCAAGAAAGATAGGCTAGCGAACGGCTCCCGCAAGCTTGACTTTTATATGAGGCCTACACAGAGCAATGGCGCCACTCTGCAGAACGGAGCAGACGAAGGGCGGGCGGATCACACGATTCCTCTGCAGGGAAACGCTGCCAATGAAATGGATGACACACCTGCGCCTGACCAAGAACATCCACTGAACTCAGGAGACAGAGGTAAGAGATTAGCAGAGTTCCCTCTGCACTCTCCTAACAAACAGCCACCCACAAAGAAACAGCATGGCGCTGGGACCTGTAGTCCCACAACAGGAGAAACCTCCATACCTCCACTGGCAGCTTTCCCCACATCTGATAGCCCTGCCTCGGAGAACGCAATTAAGACCATGCTCCTGGCCCTACAGGCAGATCTACATAAGGAGCTTAAATCCTCCATTACACAACTACAAGGGGATGTCACCATGTTAGAAGACCGCACAACATACATAGAGCAACACTTGGAAGAGGCCACTAAAGCCCACAACAGGATGGTAGATATACAAGATGACCAAGCAGCCACAATACAAATGTTGCGCCTGAAGGTCGCTGACCTAGAGGACCGGTCGCGCAGGCAAAATATAAAAATCAGAGGGGTCTCTGAATCCTTAGCCCCCCCTGAGATCATCCCCTATCTGCATCAACTTTTCAGGAAAATTATACCAACACTCACCACAAAGGATCTCCTCATTGATCGGGCCCATAGGATACGTAAGCCACAGCACCTTCCCGCCTCAGTACCCAGAGACATTCTAGCGAGACTGCACTATTTCCATGTAAAAGACGACATTATGAAGGCAGCGAGAACCCTACGCTCAATGCAAGAGCCCTTCAGCAAGATACTGCTATTTAATGATATCTCCCCTGCCACCTCTCAGGCACGTAAGGCTTTCTCCCAAGTCACAGCGACCCTTATGGAACAAAAAATTCCCTATAAATGGGGATATCCCACCAAGCTGCTGGTAACGCATAACAACCAACAAGTCTCAGTCCTCACCCCGAAAGAGGGCATCAAACTCCTCAATAACTGGGGCTTCAGCACTCAAGAACCCCCTCCCACACCAAACAGGGGTCATAACCCCAAAATGCAGAACCCATGGGCATCCAGATCGAATACTTAATAAACTGCAAACAAAGTCCCACACCTCTCTCACTAGAGAGGACACCTGCTGGCTGGACAAATTTCTTATCATCACACCTGATTCAGCTCAGGAGCGTGAGAGTCAGACTCGACACTTCTCACACCCCCCAGGAACAAAGTGTGCCAGGCACACTAACCTGAACAGTAGTTATTAACTACAACTGTTTAATTTTGATTGATATCCAGTTTCTATTACTCACATACTATTGTTAACAAGTTGCACAACCTAACTTGCCGTTACTTTTCCTTGTGTTTGCTTTTTTCTTCGGAACAGCATCCCGCCTACTCCATTATATGGGCACCACATTCTTGCGACTGCTCCGGCCCTCGCACGATTGTGGGGCCTACTAAACGGGAACGACCTTCCTATACTTTCTGTACACTACTCAAGGGCAATAGAGGTAGAGGATCCCAATAAGCGCCAGGAGCTGAACTATTTCACCTCCATTCCAAAGCTAAATGTCCATCACAATTGTTTCCCTAAATGTGAAGGGACTGAATAGCCCCTTCAAACGATCACTTCTATGGCGAGAAGCCAAAAGCTTGAAAGCTGATGTCCTGTGTGTCCAGGAAACACACCTTACGAAAATCAACCCCCCTAAATGCTCGAACAGGCAATTCCCTACATGCTTTTATGCAAATTCAGATCGTAAAAAGAGTGGAGTCATGATAGCGATTAATGCTTCAGTAGCTTTCAGACTTACCCATTTGGATCAGGACCCCGACGGTAGATATATCATACTATCTGCCTTTATTAATAACCAACCAGTGGTCATTGCTAATCTGTACGCCCCAAATACACATCAAAAGCGTTTCTACAGAACGGTTCTACAAAAATTACAACACCTCCCCAGGGACCAACTCATTCTTTGCGGGGACTTCAATGAGGTCATTGACCCTCTCATGGACTCTTCCAATGTGAGAAGGAGGAGGTCCACAGCCTTATCATCACTCGTCTCACAAGAGGATCTGCATGATCCCTGAAGGTGTATATATGGCGCTGAAAGGGATTACTCTTTCTATTCACCCTCACAAAAGTCTTACTCCAGAATTTACCTGTTCTTGACCTCCAAGGTACTCCTACAAAAAATTACAAAAGCATACATGGGCAGTATCACCTGGTCGGATCATGCCCCTGTATCAATAACTCTTCTACTCAACTCCCAAACACCCAATCATAAGCCATGGCGACTAAACCCCGCCTTACTAAACACTAAGGAGAACCAGGAACAGGTCAGGTCTGCAATCCGATTGTTTTTTGATACTAACGCAGGATCAGTCTCTAGTCCCGCCACTATGTGGAATGCCCACAAAGCCACACTCAGAGGTATTTTCCTAAAAATAGGGGCCCAGGAGAAAAATAAGAGGAACAAAGCCATAGAGGCACTTTTGGCGCAGATTAGAGCCCTAGAAGCCACTCATAAAAAAGATCCCAAAAACGAGACACTTACAAAACTTAATAAAACAAGGAATGAACTTAGCTCCCTTCTTCAAAAAAGCCATGATTTCTACGTTAGACGACTACGCCTCACCTGGTATTCCCAGGGAAATAGACCAGGAAAATTCCTAGCGCAACAATATAAAAGAAGAGCCACACAAAATAGGATTGAATCCCTAATAGATGCCCAGGGTCGAAAATTAATAAACCCTAAAGATATAGCGGATTGCTTTAGTGCTTACTACTCTAAATTATACAACTTAAAACAAAATCCTGCAGAGCCCAAACCCACACTGCAACAAATAAATGACTTTCTGGACCCCCTACAACTCCCCTCTGTCTCCCCCACACAGCTGGAGGCCTTGTCAACACCCTTCACACATAATGAGATCAAACAAACAATCAAAAAGCTACCCATCCACAAAGCCCCAGGCCCTGATGGTTATGGGAATGAATACTACAAAACATTTCTAGACCAGCTAACCCCTCACCTTTGTGACACCCTTAACTACTTCTTAGGGACAGGGAAAATACCTTCCGAAACTTTAGAGTCGACCATTATTACTATACACAAAACAGGCAAAGACCCTCAAAACCCAGCGAATTACAGACCAATCTCACTACTAAATGTTGATCTCAAGATATACACTAAATTATTAGCCACCCGTCTAGCCAAACATATCCCCAGCCTGGTTCACCCAGACCAGGTGGGCTTTATACCTCGAAGGCAAGCATCAGATGCCACTCGCAGATTTTTAGATATCATTGCCTGGGCTGAGCACTGTCGAACGCCTTCTCTACTGATCTCCTTGGATGCGGAGAAGGCGTTTGACAGGGTGGACTGGTCATACCTGCACCTAGCTCTGCGAAAGTTCGGGATTCAGGGTTCCTTCCTAAACGCAATAATGAGCCTATATTCCACCCCAAAAGCCAGAGTATTAACATCAGGACTCCTGTCATCACCTTTCCCTATCACCAACGGGACAAGACAGGGCTGCCCTCTATCCCCACTGATTTTCGCCCTTACCGTAGAACCGCTTGCTCAAGCAGTCAGGGAACACACCAACATCCAGGGTCTAGAAATTGGAGGGAATCAACAAAAAATCTGTTTATACGCGGACGACATAATCGTCTGCATTACTGACCCCAAGGCGTCCCTACCTGCACCATGCGACCTACTCAACAAATTCGGCCAAATATCAATGTACAAAGTGAACCACTCTAAAACTTCTATGTTAGGAATCGCACTATCCCCACAACTCAGGGCATCTATCTCAAATTCCTCCCCGTTCTCCTGGGCTCCAGAATCCTCATTGCATTATTTAGGCATCCAACTGACAACTCCTAGTGACATGATCCTGCGTATCAACATGTCTTCCTTACAGCAAAAATTACAAGATATTTCAAAATCCCTCTTAAACACCCCAGCGTCTTGGGCAGGGAGAATAGCCCTTGCCAAAATGTTCCTGATACCCCATATACTCTATTTCTTCAGAACCTTGCCTATCACAATATTACAAAAGGACCTAACGAAGCTTCAAGCCACAGTCAATAGATTTATTTGGGCTACTCGCAAACCACGAATTAAAGCAACCCTCCTCAGAGTACCGAAATCCCACTTTGGACCAGGAGTCCCAGACTTGAGAGTGTACTACAAAGCAACCATTTTAGCCCAAACCAAAGCGATATGGGGCTCAAATGAACCGCAGAGATGGATGGAAATCAAAAAAGTTTCTCTTACATACGACCCTCAACAATTTCTTTCAGCGGTTTGGTTGGGCTACCATCTCCCCCGCTTATTCCTACCCACGGTGAATGCGACAATCGCAGTGTGGAGGTCTGTGAGACAGACATCCGCAAGCCTGCACGCTCAGACTCTGCAATTTCTTCCTCTTTCAGCTCTTGCCCTAATCACGCCGGACCTACCAATACAGAAATGGCCCAATTTGGGTATCAAATCAATAGGTCACTTATTTCAGCAACATAAACTTTTGCCTTTTACTCAACTAAAGGAAACCTACAACATTCCGAACAGAGATTTCTACGCATACCTAAGAATCAGACATTCCCTAGCTTTCATCTCCCCTATGGAAGACACCACCACAACAGAAATCATATCCCTTCTCAACTCCACCAGCAACAAAAAAAGGAGTATATCAGCTCTATATAGTATCTTGACGATCCAAAAGAACAAAAACAAACCTACACCCATACTGCATTGGGAGAACGTCCTGAAACAATCTTTCCCCATCTCTAAGTGGCAGAGAGCCGTACTAGCCCCATCAAAATTCTCAAGGAACCTTTCCCATTGGGAAACACTACTGAAAATCTTATACTGCTGGCACTATACCCCTGTGAAACTTGCCCGGATCTACCCCTCTAACACCAGGGACTGCTGGAGGAACTGTAAACAAGAAGGTCACACCTATCATATCCTATGGGAATGCCCACATATCACACAATTTTGGAACGATATATCAGATCTTATCAAGGACACAACTGGACAATCCACTGTTATCACCCCACAACTAGCTTTGTTTGGTCTAGGCCTTGACGAGTGGAACCCAAAGCTCCATCCCATAATCACCCACATCCTAGCTGCAGCACGTCTCTCTATAACCAGAAAGTGGAAAGAAGCAACCCCTCCTACAGCACAACAAACGATAGCAATACTAAATGATCAGCTGCTCATGGAATTTCTGTACTCCAAAGCACATATGACACTAGCGACATTTTGTGAGAGATGGCAATACTGGCTTCTTGACCCAAGAGCCAACAAACTATCTTAATCAAGGCAAATCTTGGTCCACCAATTAGAGCAGAGGGGCTCTGGGGAAACACTATACTCCAGCCCCCCATCCACTCGTCACGACCTACCAAACAATATTAATTGGAGAATAGCCCTAGGCGGATACCTAATAGACCATATATCAGTCTGTTCTGACTACTGTACCATTGGTTGTGCAAATATTAAAATGTTATATTCCTCTCGTTGTAACTTACTTCCCTCTACTCACCCATTCCCCATTCCCCCATCCTGTAAATAGGACGAGCCACTGTAGAGCGGTCTGGTGGACTCCCCTAGGACACAGGTATGTCCCCATTAGGGGTGCCTGGGGGATGACATCAGACCAGCCCTCAGGATTTTGGCTAAGTGGAGGGGCTAGACCCAGGCCGAGCTCGCCCACACATAAGTCATGCCGAATAGGCTCAGTCTACCCATGTTAAGCCACATTTCCTTGTTACGGTATTACCGCTTAATGAATATTTTTTTTGTTTCTGTAACATGTATGCTTTGAAAACTCAATAAAAAATATTGGAGGAAAAAAAAAATATTGAATAAATACACAAGTGGTCAAACATACCCCTAAATTCTTTAGTGCAAACTACCCGCAGGTCTACACATCCTCTGCACCCACTAAGAAAAGAGGAACCCTAATAGCGTTTCATAAAACAACCCCCTTTATTCCTACATTTCAGTTGCCAGATCCTGAAGGTAGATACCTGATACTAGTGGGACACATCCTAGATGCGGAAGTGACCATAGTCTCTTATTATGCACCCAATGTTCACCCAAACCCCTTTCTATCCAATCTCTTGCAAATAGTCGCTACACATAAAAGAGGCTCTTTGATACTCTGCGGAGACTCTAATCAATGTTTGCATCCATATTTAGATAAATCACCCTACAACCCTACTGATAAACCCAACAGGCAGACTTTCTCTTGCCTGCTTAACGCCCATAATCTCGTTGACTCATGGCGTGAACTACACCCAGCCAAACGACGTTACACACACTACTTGTACCCTCACAAAACGTTCTCACGTATTGACAATATTCTGGTTACAATTGGCTTATCCCCAGAACTACTCTCTTCCAACATCCTCCCAATTCCTTGGTCTGATCACTGTGCTGTAGTGACCATGATCGCCTCCCCTAGACCAAAGTTGCAGGATACTTCTTGGCGCTTACCAGACCATATATTGAAACAGCCATCCCACTGCTTTGACATTACACAAGCCCTTCTAGAATATTTAGACATAAATGACACACCTGATATCTCCCCCCTCTGACTTTGTGGGAAGCCCACAAACCTGTCCTGCGGGGAACTCTACAGCGACAGGCTGCCAGATTTAACAAAGAGCGTAAATTATTAGAACAAAAACTCGAATCTGAATATCATAAATATTCTCTTGAATTTAGTCAGAATCCTAGCCCTGAGGTTCTGGTGAAACTTGAAAAGGCTAAACTAGAATATGACCTATTTCTCACTGAGGATGCTAATAAAAGCATGCGTAGATCCCGTCATAAATATTTTATGCAAGCCAACAAGCCTGATACCCTGTTAGCAAGACTTCTACGTAACGCAAATATCCCACGCAAACCTATCCGACTGAACATAGGCAGAAACACTTTATCTAGAAACCCTATTAAGATAGTGCATAAATTTAGGTCTCATCTAGCAAAACTTTATGCAGGTACTAACTCTTTCGATCAAAGCGCGGCAGATACACTATTTTCCAGTATAAAACTCCCGAAAGTTAGTTGTCCTGAAGCGGAGCAGCTTGACAAACGGATCTCTACAGAAGAAGTTGCGCAAGCAATTAAAGACCTTAAAATAAACAAAAGACCGGGGCCTGATGGCTACACAGCACTTTATTATCGCACCTTCTCGGAAATCCTCTCCCCGATTTTAGCCAAGGCATTTAACAGCTTACTTAAAGGTCACTCTTTCAGACAAGAAACCCTGACCGCGTCAATATGTATGATACCTAAACCGCACACAGACGAATCTTCCTGCTCTAACTATAGGCCAATATCCTTGATAAACCTAGACATCAAACTCTCGAAAATTCTGGCCGCCAGACTCAAAAATATCATTGGTCGCCTAATTCACAGAGATCAAACTGGTTTCATTCCAGTGAGACAAGCCAACGATAATATACGTAGAGCTGTTTTATTGGCCCATACCGCTAGAGCTAGAAGAATTCCCTCACGCTTCCTTTCGCTTGACATCAAAAAAGCGTTCGACTCTGTCTCCTGGTCCTATATGCACTACAAACTATCAGCATGGGGCTTTGGCCCCCATCTCCTGGGATGGATATCTGCTTTATATAAAAACCCCCTAGCTAAAGTTAAATATGCTGGTTACAGCTCTGCACCCTTTCCCATTGAGAGGGGTACACGTCAGGGCTGCCCCCTCTCGCCTCTCTTATTTGCCCTATTAATAGAACCGCTAGCCTGTCTTATAAGAGACTCGAGCGAGGTCACTGGGATCGAATTAGGAGGTTATCAGCATAAAGTCTGCCTTTTTGCTGATGACATTCTACTCTTCCTAACTTCACCCCATATATCAGGTCCAAACCTTCTTCCCATTTTTGATAAATTTGCCCGTATATCAGGACTAGAGGTAAACCCCCGAAAATCACAAGCTTTGAACATATCATTGTCCACCACCGAATTGGAGTTGGCTAGAGGAGCTTTCCCATTCCCATGGGCCTCTTCTTCCATCCCATACTTGGGTATACACCTGACTGCGGAATACGACAAAATGTTCACAGCTAACTTCCCAGGTGCATTAAAGAATATCACAAATTTGTTGCAATCTTGGTCCTCCCTCCCGATTTCGTGGTTGGGGAGGATCAATGTTATTAAGATGGTAGTCCTTCCTAAGTTGCTTTACCTTTTTAGAGTTCTGCCAATGCAAGTTCTGGCGTACTATCTGCGTATTATTCAAAAAAGGACTGAAAACTTTATATGGGGTAAATTAAGGCCAAGAGTAGCTAGGCAAACACTTTATCTACCTAAAATTAGTGGTGGTCTAGGAGTACCTAACTTCAAGGCTTACTACAAGGCAGGACAACTTGCAATCCTAACTAAGTACCACGCCACCCAAGAAACTCCACTATGGGTATACATTGAAGCCGCCGAGTGCGATCCACTCTCAGTGGCTAATCTCCTTTGGCTCAGCCCATCAGAACGTGGCATAATAAGGCACCCATTGATCAAACATACCCTCTCCCTCTGGGACCAAAACAAAATCAGCCATAATCTGCAATCCTCCCATAACCCCCTCCTCTCCTACATGAAGAATCCAAGCTTTGCCCCAGCCTGGGAATCACCCAAAAGTTTCCGGGCATGGACTTCAGCGGGTTTACTTTGCCTTCATCACCTTGTTAACCACAGGTCTTTCCGCACATTCACAGATCTGGCTGAGTCTTTTCAACTTCCCCCAAATGAACAATTTAGATACCTCCAAATTAAAAACTTCTATGCTCACTTACTCAAAACTGAAACTCAGTTATCCTCCCTCACTATATATGAAACATTTTGTAAGAAAGATCCTCATGCCAGGGGAATCATCGCCTCCCTCTACACTCAACTTAGATCGACCATAACACAAACCAGACCACTTTATACCAAAAAATGGGAAAAAGACTTAGGACTGACTTTAGAACAATCTGATTGGAATAGTGTTTGGGCTACAACTAAATCATCAGTGTTTGGGCTACAACTAAATCATCCTCACCCAACATCCTAGCCCTTGAAACCAATTATAAAGTATTACTAAGATGGTATCTAGTACCGGCCAGGATAGCTAAATACGTCCCGGGTTACCAACCCCTCTGCTTCAGAGGATGCTCAGAGCAAGGTACCTTCTATCATATTTGGTGGTTATGCCCAAGTGCAGTAAGTCTATGGCAAAAAGTGTTCCAACTGGCCTCAACTATCTTAGAAGTCCCAATCCCCCCTGACCCACAAGTGGCTCTACTCAATTGGAAGCTAGACACAATATCGCGTACGCAATTTAAACTTTTGGTTTGTCTTCTTATGGCTACCAAACAGGTGATAGCCAAAGCCTGGAGATCCCCTACCCTGGTATTTGAAGAAGTTAAAAATAGGACTACTAATTTTATGATTCACGCCAAATATGCAGCGTTAGAGAGGGACCAAGATACCAAATTTGCACAGATATGGAACCCTTGGATAACTCATTGCTTACCCAGCACATTTGATCACTCAGTCCTATCAATAGGTTCCCAAGGTATAGACACGTTTAAACC
>BLSH010149112.1:12501-20001 GCA_018402905.1 Glandirana rugosa
AGAACAGTGATATGGGTACTCTGGGCTTATTTATACTTTTTGGACACAGTTTGAAGATGATTTTAGAACAGTTCTATGGCCTCTAATGTTAATTAATACTTTTCAGACCCATTTTGAAGATGATCTCCATTTTTGCATTTTTATGTTTTTATTTTTTTTAAAATATTTAAAGTTATTTCCCTGTCCCCATTTCTTTGTAGGGCACTTGTCCCACCCTTACCCACATTTTCCTTCCTTTTGCAGACCTCTAGGACCTTCCTGGGCTTTTTTACAGCATTTTTAAGATTTTTCATTAAAATTACCAGAACACCGGACCCGAACCCGGACTTTTTTTGAAAAGTCCGGGTCCGGGTCCCGGACACCCCAAAGTTCGGTACGGACCCGAACTTTACAGTCCGGGTTCGCTCAACTCTACTTAAGATATGACGAGGGCCAGACTGTGGCCATTGAGAGAAAAAAATGCCCTGGTGTAAGCAATGTACAGACTTGGTTGTCAGTGGGAGTCAGGAATTTACACCTGAGGTCAGTGGAAGGAGCAATAGTGCCCCATCATTGGTATCAGTGGGAGGAATAGTGCCCCATCATTGGTATCAGTGGGAGGAATATTGCCCCATCATTGGTGTCAGTGGGAGGAAAAGTGCCTGACTGTTGGTGTCAGTGGGAGGAAAAGTGCCCCATCATTGGTATCAGTGGGATGAATAGTGTCCCATCATTGGTGTCAGTGGGAGGAATAGTGTCTCATCATTGGTATCAGTGGAATACTGTTCCATCATTGGTATCAGTGGGGGGAATAGTGCTCCATCATTGGTGTCAGTGGGAGGAATAGTGACCCATCATTGGTGTCAGTGGGAGGAATAGTGCCCCATCATTGGTATCAGTGGGGGGAATAGTGCCCCATCATTGGTGTCAGTGGGAGGAAAAGTGCCTGACCGTTGGTGTCAGTGGGAGGAAAAGTGCCCCATCATTGGTATCAGTGGGATGATTAGTGTCCCATCATTGGTGTCAGTGGGAGGAATAGTGTCCCATCATTGGTATCAGTGGGATGAATAGTGTCCCATCATTGGTGTCAGTGGGAGGAATAGTGTCTCATCTTTGGTATCAGTGGAATAGTGTTCCATCATTGGTATCAGTGGGGGGAATAGTGCTCCATCATTGGTGTCAGTGGGAGGAATAGTGACCCATCATTGGTGTCAGTGGGAGGAATAGTGACCCATCATTGGTGTCAGTGGGAGGAATAGTGCCCCATCATTGGTATCAGTGGGGGGAATAGTGCTCCATCATTGGTGTCAGTGGGAGGAATAGTGCCCCATCATTGGTGTCAGTGGGAAGAATAGTGCTCCATCATTGGTGTCAGTGGGAAGAATAGTGCCCCATCATTGGTATCAGTGGGGGGAATAGTGCTCCATCATTGGTGTCAGTGGGAAGAATAGTGCCCCATCATTGGTATCAGTGGGAGGAATAGTACCCCATCATTGGTGTCAGTGTGCCCCATCATTGGTGTCAGTGGGAGGAATAGTATCCCATCATTGGTATCAGTGGGAGGAATAGTGCCCCATCATTGGTGTCAGTGGGGGAAATAGTGCCCCATCGTTTGTGTAAGTGGGAGGAAAAGCGCCTTGTATCGTTCGGAGGAATAGTGGCCCAAGGGCTGGATAAAGGCAAGCAAAGGGCCGCATCTGGCCCACAGGCCACAGTTTGGGAACCACTGATCTAGAAGAACATATGGCCGGAAGTGTCAATCAATGGATCAGCAAAACCACAAGGGAAACCTGCAGAAGTTAAGGGGAAACTCTGGTTGGGCCACAGGTTCAGGATGGTAGGGTCCACCAGCAGTGGAACAGATCAGAGACAGTGGTGGAGTCACAGAGTGAGTCAGGGTCCCCAATGAAAAGGAAGCACTGTGCAAAATCACAAAACAAATCAGAGTCTTAAATGAAGCCGAGGTTAGGAACTGTTAAGCAGCAGTACAGAGCAGTTTCCAAAATCAGGCCAAGGGAGAGCCGGGTCAGTAACAGGAAGCGTATTCAGGGTTCAGGTTAAAACATAAAAGACTAGCCAAAGACCGGCCAGCTGGGAACATTCTTTAAATAGGCTGTCTGGCACCAATACTGACTCTGGGCATGCATTTGTCCCATTTGTGAGGTCAGGTACTGATGTTGGATGAGAAGACCTGGCTCATTCCTGTACTTCCTAAAGGAGTTCAGTAGGGTGGAGGTCCAAAGGAGTTCAGTACGGTGGAGGTCCAAAGGAGTTCAGTAGATTTGAGGTCCAAAGGAGATCAGTAAGGTTGAGGTCCAAAGGAGTTTAGTAGGGTTGAGGTCCAAAGGTGTTCAGTAGGGTTAAGGTCAGGGCCCTGTGCAGGACACTCAAGTTCCTCCACACCAAACTGGTCAAACCATGACAAGATTTTGGAGATTGTCTTTGGGCATTTGTGCCCATTTATGAGGCCAGGTACTGATGTTGGATGAGAAGACCTGGCTCACCATTAGGTTTCTAATTCATCCCAAAGGGGTTCAGTAGGGTCGAGGTCAGGGCTCTGTGCAGGATACTCAAGTTCCTCCACACCATATTTATGGACCCTTAAGACAGAAGAAAGAAAAGTAACAGGAAGCAAATTCAGGGTTCAGGTTAAAACATAAAGGACTAGCCAAGGACTGGTCAGCTGGGAACATCCTTCAAATAGGCTGTCCGGCACCGATACTGACTCTGGGCATGCATGTGCATTTGTCCCATTTGTGAGGTCAGATACTGATGTTGGATGAGAAGACCTGGTTCAAAATTGGCATTCCAGTTCTTCCTAAAGGAGTTTGGTAGGATTGAGGTCCAAAGGTGTTCAGTAAGGTCGAGGTCCAAAGGGGTTCAGTAGGGTTGAGGTCCAAAGGAGTTCAGTAGGGTGGAGGTCCAAAGGAGTTCAGTAGGGTTGAGGTCCAAAGGTGTTCAGTGATCTCAAGATGTTATTGAATTTGTATAAACATTTTTTTTCTTCAATAAAAACCATTGAACTATAAAGGTGTTTAGTGGGGTTGAGGTCCAGAGGTTTTCAGTGTGGTTGAGGTCCAAAGGTTTTCAACAGTCTTGAGTTCCAAAGGAGTTTAGCAGGGTTGAGGTTCAAAGGTGTTCAGTAGGGTTAAGGTCAGGGTCTTGTGCAGGACACTCGAGTTCCTCCACACCATATTTATGTTTCCTTTAAGACTCAAGACATCTGAAAGAGATATCAGTAATGGGTGGACTGACCCTACGAAATGAAAGGCACACAAGGGAAATATGACTTGTAAGTGGGTTGACCCTTATGGTTGAAAGACACCTGAGGGTTGAGAGCTAAAGATCTGTGAGAGGACCCTTCTGTAGGGTTTAGCCATAGGAATAAATACATTTTAATGGGGTTTTCAGTGGGGTTGAGGTCCAAAGGTTTTCAACAGTCTTGAGGTCCAAAGGAGTTCAGTAGGGCTGAGGTTCAAAGGTGTTCAGTAGGGTTAAGGTCGGGGCCTTGTGCAGGACACTCAGGCTCCTCCACACCAAAATGGTCAAACCATGACAAGACTTTGGAGGGTGTCTGTGGGAATGTGTTGCCCATTTGTGAGGTCAGGAGAGGTTGAATGAAAAGACCTGACTCACCATTAGGGTTCCAATTCATCCCAAAGGTGTTCAGTAGGGTTAAGGTCAAGGCTCTGTGCAGGACACTCGAGTTCCTCCACACCATATTTATGTATCCTTTAAGACTCAAGACATCTGAAAGAGATATCAGTAATGGGTGGACTGACCCTACGAAATGAAGGGCACACAAGAGAAATATGACTTGTAAGTGGGTTGACCCTTACGGTTGAAAGACACCTGAGGGTTGAGAGCTAAAGATCTGTGAGAGGACATTTCCGTAGGGTTTAGCCATAGGAATAAATACATTTTAATGGGGTTTTCAGTGGGGTTGAGGTCCAAAAGTTTTTAACAGTCTTGAGGTCCAAAGGAGTAGTAGGGTTGATGTTTAAAGGTGTTCGGAAGGGATAAGGTCAGGGCCCTGTGCAGGACACTCAGGCTCCTCCACACCAAAATGGTCAAACCATGACAAGAGTTTGGAGGAATGTGTTGCCCATTTGTGAGGTCAGGGGAAGTTGAGAGGTTGGATGAGAAGACCTAACTCACCATTAGGGTTCCAATTCATCCCAAAGGTGTTCAGTAGGGTTGAGGTCAGGGCCTTGTGCAGGACACTCGAGTTCCTCCACACCATATTTATGTTTCCTTTAAGACTCAAGACATCTGAAAGAGATATCAGTAATGGGTGGACTGACCCTATGAAATGAAGGGCACACAAGAGAAATATGACTTGTAAGTGGGTTGACCCTTATGGTTGAAAGACACCTGAGGGTTGAAAGCTGAAGATCTGTGAGAGGACACTTCCGTAGGGTTTAGCCTTGGGAATAAATACATTTTATTGTACTTTTTGAAGCTGATTTACAACCTGCCATAAAGTGAGTTCCTTAAAGGACAATACATTTATAGTTCAATCCTCTCGTAAATCGTGGAGAGGCCAGTAAAGGTTTCACAGCTCTCTGCAGCATTTTTCACACTTATAGCATAAAAACGTCCATTAAACCCCCCTCTATAAATCACAGGGGGACAGCCTGAGGACTGTCGTTTTGTCTTATCAGTTATTTCATAAAAATAAAGAAGCATTAATGTCGGATCCTAAAGAGAATTTATCCGATTCTCACTAATCTGTGGAGGAATACATGGAGTGCTGTCATCTCCACAATACTTTTTGTTTAAATCCATATTTTTTTTGCTGAAAAATTAAAGAACCCCCCAAACATTATATATATATTTTTAGCAGAGACCCTAGAGAATAAAATGGCGATTGTTACCATTTTTTAATGCCGCACGGTATTTGCGCAGCGATTTTTCAAACGCAATTTTTTGGGAAAAATACACTTTAACCACTTGCCGACCGCCCGCCGTGGATTGATGGCGGCAAAGTGGCTCAGTACCACCTGGCGGCAGCCGCCATAACTAGTATTGTGAGCGCGGCTCGCTGTGTTCCCAGGGAGACCAGGGAGCGGGTAGGGGGGGACTCGATGTCCGCCGGCTACCCGCGATGGCCCCCGCAGTGAAAGAACGGAGGTCTGTGTATGTAAACATGGATCTCCGTTCTCATAGAGGGGGAAGGGCTGTGATCACAGGCTTCCTCTATATGGAAGCCGCGATCACTCCCCTCCCCCTGCCAACCCAGCCCCCATACAGTTAGAACACACTGAGGGAACACAGTTAACCCTTAGAGCGCCCCCTCCAGGTTAACCCCTTCACTGCTAATGGCATTTACACAGTAATCAGTGCATTTTTATAGCACTGATCGCTGTATAAATGCCAATGGTCCCAAAAAAGTGTCAAAATGGTCCGACATGTCCGCCCCAATATCGCAGTACCGCTAAAAATCGCAGATCGCCGCCATTACTAGCAAAAAAACTAAAAAATGAAACCCCAGAAATGAATGCTCATCATTCGTAAACGCGGCAACTTTTGCGCAAACCAATCAATAAGCGCCGATTGCGATTTTTTTTTTTACCAAAAATATGAGGAAGAATATAAATCGGCCAAAACTGATAGAAAAACTTTTTTTTATTTTTTTTTTGGATTTGTATTTTAGCAAAAAGTAAGAAAAATATATTTTTTTGCAAAATTGTCGCTTTTTTTTTGTTTATAGCGGTGATCGGAAATGACGCAGCGATGATCAAATACCACCAAAAGAAAGCTCTATTTGTGGGGAAAAAAGGACGAAAATTGCGTTCGGGTACAACGCCGCACGACCGCGCAATTGTCAGTTACATCGACGCAGCGCCGAATCGCAAAAAGTGCTCTGGCCCTAAAGGGGGAAATCCTTCCGGGGGCTGAAGGGGTTAATGAAGTTTAATGCAAACGAGCACAATATATAAATATTATATAAAAACAGAAGTAGCAGATATTGGGAGTTTAAAGGTACTGATATGTCCTCTCGGAAAGATCGGATCAAACGAGATTTATATATTGAAATACTTTTATTTCAAAATACATAAAAACATCTCGAAAAGTTCATTGTTAAAAAAAAAAAAACACATGTCGTTGTTTGCATCCACGCCACACCACAAATAGCCTCTGCGTTTGGACCCCCTAGTCCTGTGACCCAAGGGAAATCCTCATAGGTTCCAGAGCAAAAAGTCCATACACACAAGATATGGGCGGGTTTTCTGTCCAAGCCGACGCGTTTCGCCCTGTGGGCTTCTTCAGGGGGTTGTTTCTGGCAGATGCAGGCGGTGTGGACCACCTGAAATGGTAAAAAAACATTCAAATAGTATGTGATATAACAAATCAAAAAACACGCAAAGAAAAAACATAATTATTTACATAACAGGGTGTGCACCTACATATATGGTATGGTAATATAACATATAGATGCTGCTGCGAGAGAGGGGGGGACCAGTCTGCATGGGACCCCCTGTACACGAGCATATCCTAGTAGTGTCCATGGTAGGGGGCAGGGGCGGCCCAGACCCAACCCAAGGGGTCACACAGGCAGGAAACGTTCCTAGGGCCACACAATATGAATATCAATTAAATTGATACAGAAGAGCCAATGTCATTGAGGGGGCATTTTGGGGGGTATCCACCTCCATATTGCCTCCAATACCCAAAACTAACAGCAAATTGGTTGTGATGCGGCTACTTACAGGTAAATAGCGGAAGGGGTACCTTAATAACCCCAATATATAACCCAGTTTTTTTAAATAAAATATAAAAGATGATGTTACGCCGAGTAAATAGATATCTAACATGACAGGCTTTAAAATACATACGCCCGCGGAATGGCGGCAAACTGCGATATTTAAAAACATTTCCATAATCAACGCTTTAAAACTTTTTGCAGGTCACCAGTTTAGAGTTACAGAGGAGGTTTAGCGGTAGAATTATTGCTCTTGCTCTGATGTTTGCGGTGATGCCTCACATGTGTGGTGCGAACACCGTTTACATATTCATGCGCAAGTTCGCTTCTGCGCGCGGAGCGGTGGGGGCACTTTTTTTTTTTTACACTGTCTCTTTATTTATTAATTTTTTTAATCACTTTTATTCCTATTACAAGGAATGTAAACATCTCTTGCCCTCTTTATGGGTCAATAAGATCCCAAACCTCTCCTCTACCTTTAAAAGCAAAAGATCAAAAAAAAACTATTTTGATCTTTTGCTTTAAAAAAAAAAAAAAAAAAAACTTACACCGGAAGTGACGTCATGACGTCACTCTGGTCCTCCAAGATCATAGAGGTGGTCGGAGACGATCTGGTCTCTGGCAACCTTTATGGCCAACGCTGCAAACCATCGGATGGTTTCTCGGGCACAACAGGTAAAAACAGTAAGCCCGAGAAACACCGGGGAGCGGTGGGAGGGAGGACCACCCATCCCAGTGCTTCTACAATCGAGCCAGCAACTAATCAGCTGATGGAGCACTTTCATGAGAAAGCCAATTGCTGGCTAAAAAAAATA
>BLSH010149112.1:25001-31324 GCA_018402905.1 Glandirana rugosa
ATTTTGTAGGTTTGCCCGCTGACAAAGAAACGATCGGTCTGTAATTATAATGGTCGGTTTATTATAACAGCGAGAGACGCAATAACAACAAAAATATCCAGAAAAACGCATTTCAAAAAAATTATAAATTGATTTGCATTTTAATGAGTGAAATAAATATTTGACCCCTTCGCAAAACATGACTTAGTAGTTGGTGGGGAAACCCTTGTTGGCGATCACAGAGGTCGGACGTTTCTTGTAGTCGGCCACCAGGTTTGCAGACATCTCAGGAGGGATTTTCTCCCCCTCCTCTCTGCAGATCTCCAAGTCATTAAGGTTTCCAGGCTGACGTCTGGTAACTCCAACCTTCAGCTCCCTCCAAGTATTTTCTATGGGGTTAAGGTCTGGCCACTCCAGGACCTTAGTGTGCTTCTTCTTGAGCCACTCTTTTGTTGCCTTGGCCGTGTGTTTTGGGTCATTGTTATGCTGGAATACCCATCCACAACCCATTTTCAATGCCCTGGCTGAGGGAAGGAGGTTCTCACCCAAGATTTGATGGTACATGGCCCCCGTCCATCATTCCTTAGCAGAGAAACACCCCCAAAGCATAATGTTTCCATCTCCATGTGTGACGGTGGGGGTGGTGTTCTTGGGGTCATAGGCAGCATTCCTCCTCCTCCAAACACGGAGAGTTGAGTTGATGCCAAAGAGCCTGATCTTGGTCTCCTCTGACCACAACACTTTCACCCAATCCTCCTCTGAATCATTGAGATGTTCATCAGCAAACTTCAGACGGGCTGTGCATGGGCTTTCCTCAGACGGGGGCTGTACATGTGCTTTCCTCAGACGGCTGTACATGCGCTTTCCTCAGACGGGCTGTACATGTGCTTTCCTCAGACGGGCTGTACATGTGCTTTCCTCAGTCGGGCTGTACATGTGCTTTCCTCAGACGGCTGTACATGCGCTTTCCTCAGACGGGCTGTACATGCGCTTTCCTCAGACGGGGGCTGTACATGTGCTTTCCTCAGACGGCTGTACATGCGCTTTCCTCAGACGGGCTGTACATGTGCTTTCCTCAGACGGGCTGTACATGGGCTTTCCTCAGACGGGCTGTACATGTGCTTTCCTCAGACGGCTGTACATGCGCTTTCCTCAGACGGGCTGTACATGCGCTTTCCTCAGACGGGCTGTACATGTGCTTTCCTCAGACGGGCTGTACATGCGCTTTCCTCAGACGGGCTGTACATGTGCTTTCCTCAGACGGGCTGTACATGGGCTTTCCTCAGACGGGCTGTACATGCGCTTTCCTCAGACGGGCTGTACATGGGCTTTCCTGAGCAGGGGGACCTTGCGGGACTGCAGGATTTCAGTCCTTCATGGCACAGTGTTACCAATTGTTTTCTTGGTGACGATGGTCCCAGCTGCCTTGAGATCATTGACAAGATTCTCCTGTGTAGTTCTGGGCTGATTCCTCACCGTTCTCCATGATCATTAAACCTCCACAAGGTGAGACCTTGCATGGAGTCCCAGACCGAGGGAGATTGACCGTTATTTTGTGTTTCTTCCATTTGTGAATAATCGCACCAACTGTTGTCACCCTCTCACCAAACTGCTTGGCGATGGTCTTGTAGCCCCCATTCCAGCCTTGTGTAGGACTACAATCTTCTCCCTGACATCCTTGGACAGCTCTTTGGTCTTGGCCATGGTGGAGAGATTGCAATCTGATTGATTGATTACTTCTGTGGACCGGTGTCTTCTATACAGGTAACAAGCTGAGATTAGGAGTGAGGGGAAAAAATAGTTTTTTCCCTCACTGTAGCTCTTTCACAAGACATTTGAGTGTGTCTTACCATCCTCTAGGCTGGATGCCAAGTCTTACTGCCCTCTGGACTAGAGGGTGGGTCTTACCACCTTCCAGATTGGATGCTGGGTATTACCACCCTGATAGACTGGATGCTGAGTCTTACCCTCCTCTAAGCTGGATGCCGAGTCATACTTCCCACTAGACTGAATGCTGGGTCTTACCACCAAGTAGGCTGGATGCTGGGTCATACAACCCTGCTAGACTTGATGCTGGGTCATATTACCCTCCAGGCTGGATGCTGAGTCATATTGCCCTTTAGGCTGGATGCTGGGTCTCACCACTTTCTAAGCTGAATGCTGAGTCAAACCGCCCTCTAGACTGAATGCTGGGTTCTACCACCCTGCTAGACTGGATGCTGGATGGTGGGTCTTACCACCTTGCTAAGCTGGATGCTGGGTCATATTACCCTCTAGTCTTGATGCTGGGCCTTACCATGCTGCTAGACTGGATGCTGGGTCATATTATCTTCTAGGCTGGATGCTGAGCCTTACCACGCTGCTAGACTGGATGCTGGGTCTTACCACCCTCTAGGCTGGATGCTGGGTCTTACCACCCTCTGGACTGGATGCTGGGTCTTACCACCCTCTAGGCTGGATGCTGGGTCTTACCACCCTCTAGGCTGGATGCTGGGTCTTACCACCCTCTGGGCTGGATGCTGGGTCTTACCACTCTCTAGGCTGGATGCTGGGTCTTACCACCCTCTGGGCTGGATGCTGGGTCTTACCACTCTCTGGACTGGATGCTGGGTCTTACCACCCTCTAGGCTGGATGCTGGGTCTTACCACCCTCTGGGCTGGATGCTGGGTCTTACCACCCTCTAGGCTGGATGCTGGGTCTTACCACCCTCTGGACTGGATGCTGGGTCTTACCACCCTCTAGGCTGGATGCTAGGTCTTACCACCCTCTGGGCTGGATGCTGGGTCTTACCACCCTCTAGGCTGGATGCTGGGTCTTACCACCCTCTGGGCTGGATGCTGGGTCTTACCACCCTCTAGGCTGGATGCTGGGTCTTACCACCCTCTAGGCTGGATGCTGGGTCTTACCACCCTCTAGGCTGGATGCTGGGTCTTACCACCCTCTGGACTGGATGCTGGGTCTTACCACCCTCTGGGCTGGATGCTGGGTCTTACCACCCTCTAGGCTGGATGCTGGGTCTTACCACCCTCTGGGCTGGATGCTGGGTCATACGGTTCTCCTACAGCTTGCAAATGACATACAATGCAGTGTCAATTTTGCACCTGCTGTAACCAACCCTGTGACCTCGTGTGGGCGGGGCTTACTGCACTTGAGTGCGGGACCCTGGGCTCTCATGAGTGCCCCCAGAGGCGGGCTGAGGCCAACTTGCAGATTTATGCAGAGATAAGGCGGGAGGCTCCTCCGCAAGAACACAGTTAATGCTGCGCAGTCCGTGGCCTACCGAGTGACCTCCTTGTACTCCCTGGTGGTTGTGCAGCATTTCTGGACCTTCCCCGCCAACCCAGTTACCTGCCACCTCACTCCCAATGACATTGATCCATGTGTTTCACTTGGATACTAGGAAGCTTACTGATATACACTCACTGGCCCCTTTATTAGGTCCCCCCTTGCTAGTAGCTGGTTGGACCCCCTTTATTAGGTCCCCCTTGCTAGTAGTGGTTTGGACCCCCTTTATTAGGTCCCCCTTGTTAGTAGCGGTTTGGACCCCCTTTATTAGGTCCCCCTTGCTAGAAGTGGGTTGGACCTCCTTTATTAGGTCCCCCTTGCTAGTTGCGGTTTGGACCCCCTTTATTAGGTCCCCCTTGCTAGAAGAGGGTTGGACCTCCTTTATTAGGTCCCCCTTGCCAGTTGCGGGTTGGACCCCCTTTATTAGGTCCCCCTTGCTAGTAGAGAATTGGACTCCCTTTATTAGGTCCCCCTTGCTAGTAGCGGGTTGGACCCCCTTTATTAGGTCCCCCTTGCTAGTAGTGGGTTGGACCCCCTTTATTAGGTCCCCCTTGCTAGTAGTGGGTTGGACCCCCTTTATTAGGTCCCCCTTGCTAGTAGCGGGTTGGACCCCCTTTATTAGGTCCCCCTTGCTAGTAGCGGGTTGGACCCCCCATAGATACAAGGAGGTGTTGGAAACGTTCCTCAGAAATTTCCCTCCATAGTGACAATGATGACATTACACAGTGGCTGCAGATTTCCCGGCTGCACATCCATGATGCCGATCTCCCGTTCCACCGCATCCCAAAGGGTCTCTATTGGATGAGATGTGGGGAGTGTGGAGGTCATTGGAGTGCAGGGACCTCATTGTCCAGTGGTGAGATGATTGGTGCTTTGTCCTGCTGGGAGGAGCCATCAGAAGATGGGGGCACTGCAGTCATAAAGGGGTGGACATGGTCAGCAACAATACTCAGGTAGGCCGTGGCCCCTAAACCTAAGGGGCCCAAAGTGTGCCCATCCCCCACACCATTACACCCCCCCCCCCCCACCACCAGCCTGAACCGGTGATACAAGGCAGGATGGATCCATGCACCAAATTCTGACCCCTCCATCTGAATGTCGCAGCTGAAATCCAAACTCCTCAGACCGGGCAACGTTTCTCCAATCTTCTATTCTCCAATGTTGGTGATCCGGCCAATCACAGCCTCAGCTTCAAGGTTGGATGTGTTGTGGGTTCAGAGATGGTATTCTGCACACTTTGGGTGTAACTAGGGGTTATTGAGTTACTGTTGTCTTTCTATCATCTGGAACCAATCTTCCCATTCTCCTCTGACATCAACAAGGCATTTTCCTCCACACAACTGCCGCTCACTGGATATTTTCTCGTTTTTCCCGCCATTCTCTGTAATCCCGAGAGATGGTTGTGCGTGAAAATCCCAGAAATACTCAGACCGGCCCGTCTGCCACCAACAACCATGCCACCTTCAAAGCCACTTCAATCCCCTTTCTTCCCCATTCTGATGCTCGGTTTGAACTCCAGCAAGTAGTCTTCACCACGTCTGGATGCCGAAATGCATTGAGATGCTGTCGTGTGATTGGCCACATTTACATATAAACGGCAGTGCTCTCGTGCCCGCCGCACTCTGCAGTAGTGTGGCCGTGGGTCAGGAGGACTCGATGTGCCCGCAATCGCCTGGCAGAGAAGAAAAACGGGGAACCACCAATGTAAACCCAGCGGTCCCCCGCTCTGTCAGGCGGCATGTAAGAGATCTACTGATCCCTGTCACTGGCATCCGTCTGGTGCCCCTGGCAGCCCAGCCCCCTCACAGTTAGAACACGCCTAGGGTACACAGTTACCCCCTTCACTGCCCCCTGCAGGTTAACCCCTTCACTGCCAATGACATTTACACAGTAATCAGTGGACATTTAAATTTCTGATCGCTGTATAAATGCCAATGGTCCCAAAAAAGTGTCAAAAATGTCTGACATGTCCGCCGCAATATCGCAGTCCCGATAAAAATCGCAGATCGCCGCCATTACTAGTAAAAAAAAAAATAGTAAAAACGCCAGAAATTAATTCTCATGGTTTGCAAACGTGGCAAACCAATCAATAAACGGCGATCGCAATTTTTTTTTTTTTACCACAAATTTGAGGAAGAATAAAAATCGGCCAAAACCGATGAATACATTTGTTTTTTATATTTTTTGGATTTGTGTAAAATATTGATTTTTTTTTTCAAAATTGTCGCATTTTTTTGTTTATAGCGGCGATCAGAAATGACGCAGAGGGGGTCAAATACCACCAAAAGAAAGCTCTATTTGTGGAGAAAAAAGGGCGTCAATTTCGTTTGGGTGCAACGTCGCACGACCGCGCAATCATCAGTTAAAGCGACGCAGCGCCGAATCACAAAAAGTGCTCTGGTCCTGCAGGGGGAAATCCTTCCGGGGCTGAAGGGGTTAAGCGGCGGTCCACCTTACCGTGGTGCAATGCCAATAACGACCGATCCATAGCAGGTCTGACCCCTGCAGGTTCAAATCAGAACTGCAGGCTCCGCCTCCTGCCAGCGGGCATTGAACACCCTGAACTCCTTTTTATAAACCCACCTAGGGGCCTCACCCTTTACTTGCAGAGACAGCGGGCGGCGGTGTTCATGCCGGGACGGAAATGCTTTGCTTTATGGCTCCAGAGGGAATTGAACGCCCCCTGCCACTTCCTGCAGGTTTAATGCCCACCAAATGCAACCCATTCAGAAGACATTGGCACCGCAAGTGTGAATGAACCCCAGGTACGCCCCCTGCAAGTGTGAATGAACCCCAGGTACGCCCCCTGCAAGTGTGAATGAACCCCAGGTACGCCCCCTGCAAGTGTGAATGAACCCCAGGTACGCCCCCTGCAAGTGTGAATTAACCCCAGGTACGCCCCCTGCTAGTGCTGGACCCCAAGTAAGTGTGAACGTCCCCCGCATGGACCCCAAGTAAGCGTGATCGTCCCCCGCATGGACCCCAATTAAGTGTGAACGTCCCCCGCATGGACCCCAAGTAAGTGTGAACGTCCCCCGCATGGACCCCAAGTAAGTGT
>BLSH010149112.1:62039-84421 GCA_018402905.1 Glandirana rugosa
GCGATAGATTCCAGGCAATAGATTCCAGGCAATAGATTCCAGGCAATAGATTCCAGGCGATAGATTATAACGGACCTTAGATAACGGACCTTAGATAGCGGACATTAGATAACGGACCTTAGATAACGGACCTTAGATAGCGGACATTAGATAACGGACCTTAGATAACGGACCTTAGATAACGGACCTTAGATAGCGGACATTAGATAACGGACCTTAGATAACGGACCTTAGATAACGGACCTTAGATAGCGGACATTAGATAACAGACCTTAGATAGCGGACCTTAGATAACGGACCTTAGATAGTGGACCTTAGATAGCCAACCTTAGATAACGGACCTTAGATAACGAACCTTAGATAACGGACCTTAGATAACGGACCTTAGATAACGGACCTTAGATAGTGGACCTTAGATAACGGACCTTAGATAACGGACCTTAGATAACGGACCTTAGATAACGGACCTTAGATAACGGACCTTAGATAACGGACCTTAGATAATGGACCTTAGATAACGGACCTTAGATAGTGGACCTTAGATAACGGACCTTAGATAACGGACCTTAGATAGCGGACCTTAGATAGCGGACCTTAGATAACGGACCTTAGATAGCGGACCTTAGGTAGCCAACCTTAGATAACGGACCTTAGATAACGGACCTTCATGATGAATTAAAGCCGTGAATGAGATAAAACAGGTAACCGTTTGTTGATGGATTAATTACTGCATGAGGAAAGCTGAGGGAATCTTTATTTGATCTTCCGGAGGACGGAGTCGGAGTAATAATTTGGAAGGAAGCGAAGTCCGCGGGGAAAAATGCGTCTTCATGGAGGCCGGGATGATGGAATTTATAATTGGAAATACGTTTTTCTCTTCTCGGCTTTGTGATGATGAGATCTCATCTGTTTCATTTCTAGTATTAAAAGGAAGGAAAAAAATCCAGATTCAGATTAAAGTTGGACTCCAGACAAAAAATTAAAAAGTCAAAGTTGGTCCACGGGAGCCGATTTATCTGCCAAAGTTTCTGTACATCCAGTCCTGGAGTATCACAGCCCGGGTCCAGACTGGAGACCTGACTTTTCATTCCTGCAGTTGAGCAGTACAGCCTGGTCACCTCCCCACACCGCTGACCAGTCATGGGTGTCCGATGGTGACCATAGAAATGACACCAGACAGCCGGGGTCACCATTGGACATCCCTGACTGGTCAGCCAGAGATGTCCGATGACCATAGAAATAACATTGGTCACCTCCCCACCCTGCCGGTCAGTAAGAGGTGTCCCATGGTAATCACAGAAATGACAGAAATTCACCAGTGGACACACCTGACTGGCCAGCCGTGGTCGTCCGATTATAACCATAGAAATTATACCAGCCAGCCAGGCTTCACTATTGGACACCCCTGACTGGCCAGCCAGGAGTGTCTGATGGTGACCAAAGAAATGATACCAGCCAGCCAAGAGTCACCATTGGACACCCTTGACTGGCCAGCCAGAGGTGTCTGATGGTAAGCATAGAAATGACACCAGCCCCCCCACATGTTTTCTGATCCATCCATTGGTCACCATCAGTCCCCCCTACCTGATCAGGCTTGAGAAGGAAATATAAAGAGAGGCTTAAAAACCTTCTCTGTACATTCTGTCTTCCAAGATCAGCTGGTGTGGAATTATCTTGGCCTCTCCATGCCATACTAAACATGCTAAGCCGAATGCATATAGTCGTGGGACAGCCAAGTGATAAGTAAACAAGCCTACATATCTACTGCCCTTCTGTGGTCTATGGCCAGGTTATTCCCCCATTTCTTGTATAAGTCTTACAGGAGTATGAAGCAAAGACTCAAAATGGCAGACAATATGACTCCTACCAACTGGATAGAAAACGAAAAAAATAAAAAATGATTTTGGCTGGAGCTAAGCTTTAAAGAACCTTGGTTTAGGAACATGGCCATCGTGCTCAGCAGTTCTTGACTGTGCAGGAGCAATCAGTGGGTACCAGCTACGTCATTTTACCCAGCAACATGGCCACCTTCAGGGCCAAGCCGAAGGACAGCAAATACAGTATAAACATTGGATTCTAAGGAATCTTGGATGAGGAACACGGCCATGTTCCTCAGCACTGAGCACATTTTTGACTGTCTAGGAGCAGTCAATGGACACCATCTGCACTATTTTACCCAGCAACATGGCCACTTTGAGGGCCAAGCCAAAGGAGGAGAGTAAATACCGTCTAAGCATTGGGCTTTAAGGAATCTTGGATGAGGATGAGGAACATGGCCACATTGCTCAGCACTGAGCACGTTTTTGACTGTCCAGGAGCAGTCAATGAACACCAGCTACGCCATTTTACCCAGCAATATGGCCACCTTGAGTAGACATGTGCAGAGCGAAAAAATTTGTTTCGTTTTGTTTTGTTTCCATTCGTTATTGACATAAGTTTGTTTAATTAAATTCGTTTCATTTGTTTAATTCGTTTTCGGAATTAGTTTTTTTTATTCTTTTTCAAATTGATTCGGGCATTTTTTCGAATCAATTTCGTATAGTTTTCGAACTTGAAAAGTTTTTGAATTAGAATGGTTTTCAAATTCGAATCATTTTCAAATTCAAATCGTTTTCCAATATCCAAGGAGAATGGAGTGGAGTGGAAAGTGGAGGAATAGAATGGAAAAAGAGTGAATACAATAGAGGGGAATATAACAGAAAATTAAAGAATATAATGTGGTCTATTCTTTTGTTTTCTGTTATATTCTTTTTTAGTCTATTGCTTTTTTTTTTCTCTGTTCTATCCCTTTGTTTTCTATTCTATTTGGTTCTCTTTGGAAATTGGAAAACTATTCAAATTCGAGGACTTTTCGAATTGGAATTTGAAAACTTTTCGAATTCGAAAACTATTTGAATTTGAAAACGATTTGGAAAATTATTTGAATTTCGTCCAAATTTTCTTTTTCATTACTTTGGATTTGTTTAAATTCGGTACTATTGTAATTCGGAAATTTGGATGCATCTGAATTTCCGAATTACAATAGTGCCGAATTTAAACGATGCATTTGAATTCCCGAAAAACGAAAATTCACCCGAATTTTAATTGAGAAAGAAACACATGTCTAACCTTGAGGGCCAAGCCAAAGGAGGACAGCAAATACAATATCAGCATTGGGCTTTAAGGAATCTTGGATGAGGAACACGGCTATGTTGCTCAGCACTGAGCACGTTTTTGACTGTCCATGAGCAGTCAATGGACACCATCTATGCCATTTTACCCTGAAATATGGCCACCTTGAGAGCCAAGCCACAGGAGGACCAGCATTGGGCTTTAAGGAATCTTGGATGAGGAACACGGCCATGTTGCTCAGCACTGGGCACATTTTTGACTGTCCATGAGCAGTCAATGGACACCAGCTATGCCATTTTACCCAGACATATGGCCACCTTGAGAGCCAAGCCAAAGGAGGACCAGCATTGGGCTTTAAGGAATCTTGGATGAGGAACACGGCCATGTTGCTCAGCACTGGGCACGTTTTTTACTATGCATGAGCAGTCAATGGACACCAGCTACGCCATTTTACCCAGAAATATGGCCACCTTGAGAGCCAAGCCAAAGGGGGACAGCCAATATAGTATACACATTGGGCTTTAGGGAGACTTGAGGAACATGGCCATTAAGCTTTCCCCGAATTACAATTTTCAGAAAGACGAGACTCTTATGTCTGCCCAATCTTTGCATTTCCATATTTCCTTCCATGTGTATGCAGGGTGTCTTGCTTGTTATATATGCATGATGTAAATTTTTGCGCACAAAAGACTAATTTTTTATTTTGTTCTCTTTCTTCTCCAGCCCTTGGCAAGGACATCTCAACATGTAGAACCTCTACCATTACGGGGACTTTAAAACGCCCATCACTGCAAGATGAAGAAAAGATGAAGAACCACCAAAAGGGATCGAACTTCAACAGTCTTCCAGCCAACGTCTCCAAAATGCATCTTCAAGGCTCCCCGCATTATCTTGGAAGCATTAATCTCAACGAGTACAATAACCACACGCTCACCCTAAAAAAAGACAAAAACCAGCCCCCGAAGCCCATGTACATGTGCGAAGGGGACATCTTTAAAAAGTTAGACTCTGAGCTGACCAGAGCGCAGGAGCAGTCGATGGACACCAGCTACGTCATTTTACCCAGCAACACGGCCACCTTGAGGGCCAAGCCAAAGGAGGACAGCAAATACAGCATGAACATTGACCAGATGCCGCAAACCCGGCTCATTCATCTCAACATGGGCGATCCCACCTACATGGTGAAGAGTCCACCCAGGGAACGTTTGGGAATGAAATGTCCCGAGCAGGGTTCGCCAATGCAGAAGCAGCAGCTGCACCCCAGCGAGTCTCAGATCCCCATGGGGCTGTGCGAAAAGGCAGAATTAGGGACAATGGGGATTATCCCAAAAAACGAGAACATCTCAACGCTATCCATGAGCTCTTTAGAGGTGAGAACAATTTTACTGGGGATGATCAAAGTGCCTTCAGTGACATGATTGAAGATAACAATTGCAATGATACACAGTCACCTGAATTCCTTTTATTTCACTCTTAACATTTATTATTATTATTACAAAATATAAAAGCTAATGCTAAGCTATTGGGGTTTTTTTGGCTCAAGAAAAGGTTCGGGATTATACAAAGGAGCTTCTGCAATCCTGGGGGAGGACGTTTAAAGTTTATTGCACCCTTGAAAGCTACCTTAAAGTCATAGTCCACCTTGGCAGATGTATCCACATTGATAAAATAAAAACTATATGTGATGGGAGTCACTGAGTCACTTTGGGCGGGGGGCTCGTGGAACCCAGCTTACCTTAGAGAGGTTGGGAAACTAATTTTTCAGCTCCCCAGGCCCCTCTTATGTGTAAGTCACCCTGTGTCTATTAGGGGCACAGGGTGGCCGAGAAAATGATGGGCAACTACTGTATGGAGGCTGAGAAAGCGTGGTTTGGGTTACTTAAAATGGGACAGAAATATTTATCAACAGTATCCCTTAAGAAATCTATGAAGATAAATGAATTCCACCTTATCAGACTGCTTTGACATGGTTTGTCTTCTGATGACTTGTCTAGTGGACAGAATACACAAATGTGTCTCTCCCATTGTATGCCTCCTAGGGTGCAGTCTCATTGTTTGCCTCCTAGGGTGCAGTCCTATTGTTTGCCTCCTAGGGTGCAGTCCCATTGTTTGCCTCCTAGGGTGCAGTCCCATTCTATGCCTCCTAGGGTGCAGTCCTATTGTTTGCCTCCTAGGGTGCAGTCCCATTGTTTGCCTCCTAGGGTGCAGTCCTATTCTATGCCTCCTAGGGTGCAGTCCCATTGTTTGCCTCCTAGGGTGCAGTCCCATTGTTTGCCTCCTCGGGTGCAGTCCCATTGTGTGCCTCCTAGGGTGCAGTCCCGTTCTATGCCTCCTAGGGTGCAGTCCAATTGTGTGCCTCCTAGGGTACAGTCCCATTGTTTGCCTGCTAGGGTGCAGTCCCATTGTATGCCTCCTAGGGTGCAGTCCCATTGTTTGCCTCCAAGGGTGCAGTCCCGTTCTATGCCTCCTAGGGTGCAGTCCCATTGTATGACTCCTAGGGTGCAGTCCCATTGTATGACTCCTAGGGTGCAGTCCCATTGTATGACTCCTAGGGTACAGTCCCATTGTGTGCCTCCTAGGGTGCAGTCCCATTGTATGTCTGCTACGGTGCAGTCCCATTGTGTGCCTCCTAGGGTGCAGTCCCATTGATTGCCTCCTAGGGTGCAGTCCCATTGTGTGCCTCCTAGGGTGCAGTCCCATTGTATGTCTCCTAGGGTACAGTCCCATTCTATGCCTCCTAGGGTGCAGTCCCTTTGTTTGCCTCCTAGGGTGCAGTCCCTTTGTTTGCCTGCTAGGGTGCAGTCCCATTGTATGCCTCCTAGGGTGTAGTCCCATTGTTTGCCTGCTAGGGTGCAGTCCCATTGTATGCCTCCTAGTGTGTAGTCCCATTGTTTGCCTGATAGGGTGCAGTCCCATTGTATGCCTCCTAGGGTGCAGTCCCATTGTATGCCTCCTAGGGTGCAGTCCCATTGCATGCCTCCTAGGGTGCAGTCCCATTGTTTGCCCCCTAGGGTGCAATCCCATTGTGTGCCTCCTAGGGTGCAGTCCCTTTGTGTGCCTCCTAGGGTGTAGTCCCATTGTTTGCCTGCTAGGGTGCAGTCCCATTGTATGCCTCCTAGGGTGCAATCCCATTGTTTGCCTCCTAGGGGGCAGTCCTATTGTTTGCCTCCTAGGGGGCAGTCCTATCGTTTTCCTCCTAGGGGGCAGTCCCAGTGTTAAGTGTCATAATTAAGACCTCTATTGTTTGACCTCTATCTGCTCATCTCTTGAACATGTGATTAATATTGTGAGCACTATTCCTTGTTATGGAACCATCGTGGGATGTTATGCTTTATGCTTATAATAATGTGCAGTTGTTGATGGTAGAGATCTACTGTTGAGAGAGGGGTATATTGGTGCTTGCTTCTGGAAAGTGTATTGATGCTGGTGGGGGTCTATTGTTGCTGGGGTGGATCTGTTGATGGTGGGGGGGTAATTTGCTGTGGGGTGATCTGTTGTGTCTTTGGAACGGCTAATGCGTCTGGGTGGGCTCTATTGTTGCTGGGGGGGGTCAGTTGTTGATGTGAGGTATCTACTGTTGAGGTTGAGGTTTATGGTTGCTGGAAAGTCTATTGATGCTGGCTGCCTGAAATCTATTGTTGCTGGTGGGGTGATCTATTGTTGCTGGGGGGATATATTGTTCCTGGAGGTCAATTGTTAATGGTAGACATATACTGCTGAGGGACAGGTCTATTGATGCTGGCTACTGGAAGATCTATTGTTGCTGAAGAGTTCTATTGTTGCCAGGGTGATCTATTGTTGCTAAGGGAATTCATTGTTACTGGGAGGGATCTATTGTTGCTGTGATTGGGTCTGTTGTGGGGAGGAGAGTAGTTGTTGCTGGGAGGGATCTATTGTTGCTGGGATGGATCTGTTGTTGCTGGGGGGTCTATTGTTGCTGGCTGCAGGGGTTATATTTTAGTGCCTTCCATTAGAAAATTCCATACAAACTACTTAGCACGAAGAAATTACCCTCGGTTCTGTTTTCTCTAAAAGGAGCGGTACTGGGGGGTGGGTAGAGGATGGAACCAAGGGACAGTGTTTAGAGGAGGGTAGGGGGCGGCGACAAGGGACGGTGCTCAGAGGTGGGAAGGAGGCGTAACCAAGGGACAGTGCTCATAGGTGGGAAGGGGCGGAGACAAGAGTCGGTGCTCACAGGTGGGTAGGGCGTAGAATCAAGGGACAGTGCTTAAGAGGTGGGTAGGGGATGGAACCAAGGGATGGTGCTCAGAGGTGGGTAGGGGGTGGAACCAAGGGACGGTGCTCAGAGGTGGGTAGGGGGTGGAACCAAGGGACAGTGCTCAGAGGTGGGTAGGGGGCAGAGACAAGGGATGTGCTCAGAGGTGGGTAGGGGGTGGAACCAAGGGACAGTGCTCAGAGGTGGGCAGGGGGTGGGGATAAGGGACAGTGCTCAGAAGTGGGTAGGGGGTGAAACCAAGGGACGGTGCTCAGAGGTGGGTAGGGGGCAGAGACAAGGGATGTGCTCAGAGGTGGGTAGGGGGTGGAGACAAGGGACAGTGCTCAGAGGTGGGTAGAGGATGGAATCAAAAGATGGTGCTCAGAGGTGGGTAGGGGGCAGGGACAAGGGATAGTGCTCAGAGGTGGATAGGGGGCGGAGACAAGGGACGGTGCTCAGAGGTGGGTAGGGGGCGGGGACAAGGGGCAGTGCTCAGAGGTGGGTAGGGGGTGGAGACAAGGGTTGGTGCTCAGAGGTGGGTAGGGGCAGAGACAAAAGGTGACTGGGAAGGGGGGAGTACCGGCACCTATTGTATGAGAAAAAAAGCCCTGGTCAGTAGGAGGGGAAACCTCTACAGCAGAGCCACAGACAGCAGTGAAAACCTGGCAGGGGTTCCAACCCTCCCCTATTCCACCCGAAACGAAGAACCGATAAAAGCTCTGGCTGGGCACTGTAAGCTGCGCTGTATTTACATCGATAATTCACATCAATCCAATTATAACAGAATAAACAATTCAAAAGGCATCTCGTCCTACCGGGATACATGGAATAAAAACTATACATTACTTTTTATTTATTTTTTATTTTTTTGGCCATGTTAGGTCATTTGAAAATTAAAAAAAATATTTTTTAAATTTATTTTTTATTTTTTTGGCCATTAGGTCACTCGAAAACTAAAATAAATAATAATAATTTGCGAGTGACCTAATATGGTAAAAAAAAAAAAGTAAAATAATAAAAGTAAAATAATAAAAATAAATGTAAAAAATAAAAAGTTTTAGGCCTGGTTCACATATATGTGGCCGTGGGGTCATGCTTGGGGTCCGGTGCGCGTGGTTCAGGTGCGGTTCAGGCCCAAATTTTTGCCTGAATTTGCACCTGAACCAGACCCAAACACGCCCTGGGCTCTTTTGCAATCCGCAGCCGCCCCTAACCTGTGTGAACCGCCTCCTTAGAGAGCCGGGCTCACTCGCCTGTCATGCAAATCGGATGCGGAGAAACCATCATCCAATTTTGCAAACCCGGCCTTTGTTTTTTTTTTTTTTTTTTTAAATCAATTATAACAGCTCCAAATAGTATCAAAATATATGAAAAAATCAAGAAAAAAACAAGCAAAAAAAAAACCTCCCAATGAAAAAAATACTTTAAAAAAAAAAAAAAAATACAAAGACCTAATAGACATCAGGAGGTAAGCAGAAAACATTAGAAGACCGTGATAGTGCCTCAAATCTCTATTTTACCAAATAATATCTTAATATACCAAAATCAAGAAAAAAACAAGCAAAAAAAAAAAAACACAATGGAAAAAAATACTAGAAAAAAAAATACAAAGACCTAATAGATATCAGGAGGTAAGCAGAAAACATTAGAAGACTACCATACCGCGATAGTGCCTCAAATCTCTATTTTACCAAATATACCAAAATCAAGAAAAAAACAAGCAAAAAAAAAAACACAATGAAAAAAATACTAAAAAAAAATATATATATATATACAAAAACCTGATAAACATCAGGAGGGAAGAGAAAACAATAGACAACTACCATACCATGATAGTGCCTCAAATCTCTATTTTACCAAATAATATCTAAATATACCAAAATCAAGAAAAAAACAAGCAAAAAAATAAAAAAAATAAATAAAACCACAATGAAAAAAATACTAAAAAAAATAAAAAAAAAAATACAAAGACCGAATAGACATCAGGAGGTAAGCAGAAAACATTAGAAGACTACCATACTGAGATAGTGCCTCAAATCTCTATTTTACCAAATAATATCTAAATATACCAAAATCAAGAAAAAAAACAAACAAAAAAAAAAACCATAATCAAAAAAATACTAAAATAATAAAAAATACAAAGACCTAATAGACATCAGGAGGTAAGCTGAAAACATTAGATTACTACCCACGATAGTGCCTCAAATCTCTATTTTACCAAATATACCAAAATCAAGAAAAAAACAAGCAAAAAAAAAACACAATGAAAAAAATACTAAAAAAAAAATAAATATGTATATACAAAAACCTGATACACATCAGGAGGGAAGAGAAAACAATAGACAGCTACCATACCATGATAGTGCCTCAAATCTCTATTTTACCAAATAATATCTAAATATACCAAAATCAAGAAAAAACCAAGCAAAAAAAAAAATAAATAAAACCACAATGAAAAAAATACTAAAAAAAATAAAAAAAAATACTAAGACCGAATAGATATCAAGAGGTAAGGTAAGCAGAAAACATTAGAAGACTACCATACCCGTGATAGTGCCTCAAATCTCTGTTTTAACAAATAATATCTAACTATAGCAAAAAAAAAAAAAAAAAACACAATGAAAAAATTACTAAAAAAAAATATATATATTTATACAAAAACCTAATAAACATCAGGAGGGAAGAGAAAAAAATAGACAACGACCGTATCAGTGATCGTGTCTCAAATCTCTATTTTAGCGCACATTTTTTATTAGGAATATTTACTCTGGCGATGTATTTTGTCCTCATTAGGGGAGATCTCATGTATTTTCCTTTTGTTTGCATTTACAGAGAAGAAAGTCGCGGTATGCAGAGCTGGATTTTGAGGTAAGTTGTAATTATTTATTATGTTATTTTATTTTTTTATTTTATTTTTTTATTTATTTTTTTTTTTTTTATATCATTTATTTTTTCACCATGAACGTATTTTCTACATTTGTTAGTTTTGTAATCAATAAACTATTTCCCGCAATTGTGCAGCGCTACACTTAGGCCCCATTCACATTGACGATAATTGCGGGCGGAATCTGCGCCATTCTGCCAGAGATGCCAAAATCACGTGGCAATGGCCGCAAAAAAACACGCAACGCGCATCTGGGCGCCGCTCGTTCTAAATGACACCCCCAAATGAGGCGCGGTTTTTCCAAGATTGTCACGAGACGGAATGGCGCTGCAATAGCGGCAGAATGCGCCTTTTGAAAATCGCGTGCAGCTTGTCGCCCGTAAAGGATCAGGAGCTTCTTTTGGGGTGAGAAACGCACACAGGGCAGCCCATTGAAGTGAGTTGGCTGCCCCAGGCGTGACACGCGGAGTCGCACGCAAATCACCCGCGCAAAAATCCTGAGCGGGAACGCGAGTTCTCGCTTTGCAAAGTGTTGATTGGGCCTTACAGCCTCACCCTAAGAAGGGAAGCCTCTCCCCTGTCAGCATCCCGCAGAGAAGGCTTTTCCTTGCTGTGGGGAAGCAGTGGTCTCTCTGCAGAGTTTTGCCATGCCCCTTTGCTAGCTAGACTCCTCCAATCACCGAACCTCATGCTTCCTGCTGATTGGGGAGTTCTAGCTCTGACATAGCAAGGGGTGTTTCGGAGCTCTGCAGAGGGACCACTGCTTCCATACAGAAGACAAGCTACAATTCACTGCCGCTCCCCCTTTTTATTAGCAATCAGGTGACTTGGCCGTAACTGCATGTGATGCAGGAGAGTGGTTCCCAGCCACACCCACTGCAGACTCTTCCATACAAAAAGCTTGACATAAAGAAAAAGTCTCCAAGTGTTTCACAGCCGCCAATCAGACGCGAGCCTTGGAGGGTTGGATGTGATTGGCTAAACAGGAAAGGAAGAGGAAGAGAGAGCGCAGGATTCTGGAAATATTTATACAGGGCTGTACGGGACCCCATCAGTTTAACGGAGGGCCCAGACCACTTTATGGTACCTGCTGAGAAGCTGGCATTTCCTCTTCCCCCTCCCACCGCCTGTCAGCTGCTGCAGGGGGAGCCACAGGGGTTCGGTTTCAGGGATTGGGTGGCCCCTGCCCCCTCTCCTGTCCAGTATTCCCTTCCCCCGCAGCTCCAATTCCCCAGTGTTCCCCTTCCCCTGCAACACTGTTGGGCTTTTCCTCCTCTCCCTCCCGCCGGCTGTCAGCTGCTGCAGGGGGGCCACGGGGGTTCGGTTTCAGGGATTGGGTGGCCCCTGCCCCCTCTCCTGTCCAGTATTCCCTTCCCCCGCAGCTCCAATTCCTCTGTGTTCCCCTTCCCCTGCAACACTGTTGGGCTTTTCCTCCTCTCCCTCCCACCGGGTGTCAGCTGCTGCAGGGGGAGCCATGGGGGTTCGGTTTCAGGGATTGGGTGGCCCCTGCCCCCTCTCCTGTCCAGTATTCCCTTCCCCCGCAGCTCCAATTCCCCTGTGTTCCCCTTCCCCTGCAGCACTGTTGGGCTTCTCCTCTCCCTCCCGCCGGCTGTCAGCTGCTGCAGGGGGGCCACGGGGGAATCGGTTTCAGGGATTGGGGGGCCCCCGCCCCCTCTCCTGTCCAGTATTCCCTTCCCCCGCAGCTCCAATTCCCCTGCGTTCCCCTTCCCCTGCAGCACTGTTGGGCTTTTCCTCCTCTCCCTCCCACTGGCTGTCAGCTGCTGCAGGGGGGGAGGGTGCCCGGGGGATCGGTTTCAGGGATTGGGTGGCCCCTGCTCCCTCTCCTGTCCAGTATCCCCTCCCCCCACAGCTCCAATCCCCCTGTGTTCCCCATCCCCTGCAGCACTGTTGGGCTTCTCCTCCTCTCCCTCCCACCTGCTGTCAGCTGCTGCAGGGGGAGCCACGGGGGATCGGTTTCAGGGATTGTGTGGCCCCTGCCCCCTCTCCTGTCCAGTATTCCCTTCCCCCTCAGCTCCAATCCCCCTGCGTTCCCCTTCCCCTACAGCACAGTTGGGCTTCTCCTCCTCTCCTTCCCACTGGCTGTCAGCTGCTGCAGGGGGAGCCACGGGGGATTGTTTTCAGGGATTGGGTGGCCCCTGCCCCCTCTCCTGTCCAGTATCCCCCTCCCCCCACAGCTCCAATCCCCCTGTGTTCCCCTTCCCCTGCAGCACTGTTGGGTTTCTCCTCCTCTCCCTCCTGCCGGCTGTCAGCTATTGTGGGTACACGGGGGGGGGGGGGGTCAGTTTCAGGATGGAGGGGGCAGTAAACTGGTATCGCCCTCTTCCCTTTCCTGAATAAACATAGTGAGTGAGCGGTAGTGATCGCTCCTGTGTTCATTCATAACTGAAGCATAGGAAACTGTTGGTGAATAAACAGGAAGCCTCTGTGCAAAGCGCTTCCTGTTCATTCATCTGCAGCGCAGCTGAGGCTGCAGGGACAGGGATTGGAAATCTGTGTCCTCAATCTCTCTGTCTACAAAGTGAGAAATCAGACCCCTGATATCTCACTAAAGCCCCCTTTAGTAAAAGTCGTAAATTGAAAAAAAAAACCAACATATTGTAAAAAAATAAAATAATCAAAATTATTCTGCACCCAGGTGTGAGGTAAGGGGGCCCTTTTAGGAAGGTTGTACAGGGGCCCCAAGATTTCTAATGGCAGCCCTATATATAGCCAGGGCTGGGACAAGGGGTGGGCAGAAGGGACGGCTGCCCTGGGCGCAGTGTGTATTGTAAGGATGGGGGCGCCACAAGTTCCTTCTACTCTAAGGCTGACAGGAGTAGTGACAGCGGCATCACTACTTCTGTCAGCAAGGAGAGGAGGAGAGAGCCGGAAGGAGGTGCGGGCTGTGCTCTCTCCCCTCTTCCTCCTCATAATGAAGGGGGCGCAATTCGCCATCTTTGCCCATGGTTTTGTCCCCGGCGCTGTCTATGGCATATCTGTTGTGTGTAGCGGGTAGCCTGTGTTTTTATTTAATAGCAAAAAAAAAAAAATCCCTTCTTCTCCACAGAAAATTATGCACACCAGGAAACGTCACCAGGACATGTTCCAGGACTTAAATCGGAAACTGCAGCATGCGGAGAAAGACAAGGAGTCTCCAACAGCGGAGAGCAAGGTGGGCAACCATGGGAAGAGCCCTGATTACTTTCCTCACCCTCCACCCCACCCGCAATCTCTGTGCTCATAAGTTTACATACCCTGACAGAATTTATGATCTCTTGGCCATTTTTCAGAGAATATGAATGAGAACACAAAAACATTTCTTTCACTCATGGTTGGTGTTTGGCTGAAGCCATTTATTATCAATCAGCTGTGTTTACTCTTTTTATATCATAATGACAGCAGAAACTCCCCAAATGACCCTGATCAAAAGTTTACATACCCTGGTAATTTTGGCCTGATAACATGCACACAAGTTGACACAAAGGGGTTTGAATGGCTATTAAAGGTAACCATCCTCACCTGTGATCTGTTTGATTGTAATTAGTGTATGTGTATAAAAGGTCAATGAGTTTCTGGGCTCCTGACAGACCCTTGCATCTTTCATCCAGTGCTGCACTGACGTTTCTGGATTCTGAGTCATGGGGAAAGCACAAGAATTGTCAAAGGATCTGCGGGAAAAGGTAGTTGAACTGTATAAAGCAGGAAAGGGATATAAAAAGATATCCAGGGAACTGAGAATGCCAATCAGCAGGGTTCAAACTCTAATCAAGAAGTGGAAAATGAGGGGTTCTGTTGAAACCAAACCACGGTCAGGCAGACCAACTAAAATTCCCGCCACAACTGCCAGGAAAATTGTTGGGGATGCAAAGAAAAACCTACAAATAACTTCAGGATTCTCTGAAAACATGGGGTGTGGCTGTTCCAAGATGCACAATAAGGAGACACTTGAAGAAAGATGGGCTGCATGGTCGAGTCGCCAGGAGAAAGCCATTACTACGCAAATGCCACAAAGTATCCTCCTTACAATACGCCAAACAGCACAGAGACAAGACTCAAACCTTCTGCCACAAAGTCATTTGGAGGGATGAGACCAAAATTGAGCTTTTTGGCCACAACCTTAAACCCTACATTTGGAGAGGAGAAAACAAGGCCTATGATGAAAGGTCCACCATTCCTACTGTGAAACACGGAGGTGGATCGCTGCTGTGATGCCAATCTGTACCCATTAGTGATGCAAGCCAGTTTCCTCACAGGGGAGATCTGCACAGGTAATCAGTGAACTGATCATCAGTGCAGCCCCAACAGTGCCCAGCAGTGATGCCAATCTGTACTCATCAGTGATGCAAGTCAGTGCTGCCTTTCAGTGCCCAGCAGTGCCGCCCATCAGTGCAGCCCCACCACTGCCCATCAGTTTAATCCTCCTACAATATATATTATGGCTATAAGGACAGACACATGGGTAAACTTCAGGGCTTGTCTTCTTAGAGAGTAGGTGCAGGTGCTCCTCCCTTCCAAGTCACCCCTTGACTCCCACTTACAATACGCCAAACAGCACAGAGACAAGACTCAAACCTTCTGCCACAAAGTCATTTGCAGTGATGAGACCAAAATTTAGCTTTTTGGACACAACCATAAACCCTACATTTGGAGAGGAGACAACAAGGCCTATGATGAAAGGTTCACCATTCCTACTGTGAAACACGGAGGTGGGTCGCTGATGTTTTGGGGATGTGTGAGCTACAAAGGCACAGGGAATTTGGTCAGAATTGATGGCAAGATGAATGCAGTTATCAAGAATACTGGAGGAACATTTGCATTCATCAGCCAGGAAGCTGCGCATGGGACGTACAACATGACAATGATCCAAAACACAAGGCCAAGCCGACCTGTCATTGGCTACAGCAGAATAAAGTGAAGGTTCTGGAGCGGCCATCTCAGTCTCCTGACCTCAATATCATTGAGCCACTCTGGGGAGATCTCAAACATGCAGATCATGCAAGACAGCCCAAGAATTTCCAGGAACCGAGGAATGGGCAGCTTTACCATCTGAGAAGATAAAAAGCCTCATCACCCACAAATACCACAAATGACTTCAAGCTGTCATTGATGGTAAAGGGGGGCAACACACGGTATTAAGAACTGGGGTATGTAAACTTTTGATCAGGGTCATTTGGGGAGTTTCTGTAGTCATTATGATATAAAAAGAGTAAACACCGCTGATTGATAATAAATGGCTTCAGCCAAACACCAACCATGAGTGAGAGAAACGTTGTTGTGTTCTCATTCATATTCTCTGAAAAATGGCCAAGAAATCATAAATTCTGCCAGGGTATGCAAACTTATGAGCACAGCTGTACTTAAACCTTCCAGTGCAGAGTAGGGGTTAGCCCCTCTGCCTTGCAGCACTGGGAGTCCTTGGTACAAATCCCTGGTAGGACGCTATCTGCATTGAGGCTGCTTGCCTAGGTTTCCTCCCACGCTCCATAGATACGTTGGTTGGATAATTTGCTCCTCTCCCAACTGACCCCAGGATGTGTGATAAGGACCTTCGATTGTAAGCTCTGAGGGCAAAGACTGATGTGAATGTATAGTATGTAAAGGGCGGTGCACATTGTCAGTGCCATATAAATGCCGGCTGCTTGCTCTTAATTCCGGTTGCCATCGACATCTTGGGTCACCACTGACAACTGGGAACCGGCCAATCAGAAAGGGATGAGCCGATCGTTTGGGGCAAGCCTGGGATCGGACCGAATGATGACTGATCGGGCATTTGGCCAAATCCTCTTCCATATTGAGGGCGCGTTGCCTGGTATGGCTCAGGATGGGGGTTGGTGCACGCTTGCCCCCGCCTTACTGACCAATCATAGTTGGATTAAAGGTCAGGTATGGATTTTCTGGGGGGGACCTCACACATTTTTGTTTTTGCTTGAGGTTCCCTCTAAAATCTATGAAAGACAAATGTTGCCCACATTTCCCAAACTCAACACATTTTTATTTTCATTCTTGTCAGTGGCGGCTGGTGGTATATTTTTTGGGTCGGCCTCCCACCACACCCCCTGGTCAGTTGACCCCGCACTTTCCCCATCTAGGTCGTGGGCAGCGCTCCTCCGGCTGGCGGGCGGCCGTTTCTCCTACGTCTGCTCCTCCTCTGCATCACACTGAGCGTCTCCTCCCTCCTCTCCTCCGTACGCTGTGCGTCTCCTCTCCTCCGTACGCCGCGCGTCTCCTCCCTCCTCTCCTCCGTACGCCACGCGTCTCCTCCCTCCTCTCCTCCGTACGCCGTGCGTCTTCTCCCTCCTCTCCTCCGTACGCCGCGCGTCTCCTCCCTCCTCTCCTCTGTACGCCGTGCTTCTCCTCCCTCCTCTCCTCCTTACGCCGCGCGTCTCCTCCCTCCTTCTCCTCCATACGCCGTGCGTCTCCTCCCTCCTCCTCCTAGGGGGCTAATAGGATAGCATCTCCGTTTGGCCAATCGGGTGACGGGGGTCAGGACAGCTGTCCCCAGCAACTATAGATCTCCCAGCAACAATTGACCCCCCCCAGCAACAATAGATTTCCCCAGCAACAATAGATCCACCCCAGCAACAATAGATCTCACATTAGCCAGCATCCATAGACTCTCCAGCAATCAGCAACATAGACCATCCCTCAAAAGTAGTTATCTCCCATCAACAATTGACCCTCAGTGACAGTAGATCCCCCGCCAGCAACAAAAGACCTCCTCAGCAGCAACAGACCTCCCCGGAAACAATAGATCCCCCAGCAGCCAGCAACAATAGCTATCCTCAACAACTATAGACCCCCAGCAACAATAGACCCCCCAGCAACAATAGATCCACCCCAGCAACAATAGATCTCACAGTAGCCAGCATCCATAGACTCTCCAGCAATCAGCAACATAGACCATCGCTCAAAAGTAGATATTTCCCATCAACAATTGACCTCCAATGACATTAGATTCCCCACCAGCAACAATAGACCTCGTCAGCAACAATAGATCCTCTGGCAGCCAGCATAGGTAACCCCCCCCCAGCACACTCCAGCACCCTTTTGGCATTATATACATTCAGTGCTGGAGGTGCCGAAACTGCGTTCCCCCAAATTCCCACTGAAAAAAGCCCTGGTAAAATGTAGACTTATTTAGCCTAAAACCTAAAAAAAGAGGGGGGGGCAGACATGATGGATCACATGGTCCTCCTTTTCTGCAGTCATTTCTCTATATTTCTTGGCTCGTGGTAAAGATATAATTGGAGGATCTAGCACTGCAATTGTCTTTATACTGAGAAGATCCCAGGACCCCTTCCATTGTTTTCCAAAGAATTGAGGTGTTCAGCTTTGATGGTGAACATCCAAATCTTTTGGATTTGACAATACGCCTGCTTTTGGCAAATCCTTTGGTTTAGTGACCCAGTTTTTTCCCCAAGTATGAGCTCTTCTTTCAACAAGACTCCCGATCTGTTTATCTTCACCATATGGCCAAAGGTTTGTGGACACCTGACCATGAGGCTTGTATGAATATGTTGGACATCCCATGCACATCAATATGGGGTTACCACCATCTTGCTTTCACAATCAAAGCCATGAATATGGAGTTGCCCTCCACCCTTTTGCAGCTATGACATCTTCCACTCTTCTGGGAAGGCTTTCCACAAGATTTTGGAGGGTGTCTGTGGGAATTTATGAGGTCAGGTATTGATGTTGGGTGAGAAGACCCGGCTCACCATCAATGTTCCAATTCCTCCCAAAGGTGATCAGTAAGGATGAGGTCGGGACACTCGAGTTCCTCCACACCAAAGTGGTCAGACCACATTTTTATGGAGTTGGATATCTCATACCAAAAACCATGGCCATTATTATGGTGTTCCCCTATGGCCATTAATATAGAGTTACCCTCTTTTGTGGCTATAACATCTTCCACCCTTCTGGGAAGACTTTCCACAAGATCTTGGAGGTGGTCTGTGGGGATTTGTACCATTTTTGAGGTCAGGTACTGATGTTGAATGAGAATATCTGCCATACAATCGGTGTTCCAATTCATCCCAAAGGTTTTAAGTAGGGTTGAGGTCAGGTCACTCGAGTTCCTCCACACCAAACTGGTCAAACCACGTTCTTATGGAGCTGGACAACCATGGCCATTATTATGGAGTTCTCCCATGGGCATTAAAGCGTTAACCCCCCCAAAAAATACAGATCCTGGTCTCTTAAAGCAGATTATGTAATGTAATCTATCCCCTCTAAACTGTAACCCCCGCCCCTCCCCTGAACCTGACACTTCCGGTATCCTCTCACCGCCCAGACAACGACAAAGGCAACTGGCCACCATTGTCTGTGACGTTAGCAGCCCTCCTCTCAGCTCTCATCTCTCCCCATCCTCGCTGCCTGTGTTTCTGAAGACTTTCCACAAGATTTTGGAGGGGGTCTATGGGAATTTGTACCATTGTTGAGGTCAGGTACTGACATTGGATGAGAAAATCTGACTCGCCATTGGCATTAAAATTCATCCCAAAGGTGATCAGTAGGGTTGAGGTCAGGGCTCTGTGAAGGACACCCGTGTTCCTCCATACCAAACTGGTCACACCATGTCTTTATGAAGTTGGCTCACAATTTCAGTGCATGTCAAAGGATTTCAGTAGGGTTGACTTCAGGGCTCTGTGCAGGACACTCAAGTTCATCCACATCAAACTGGTCAAACCATGTCTTTATGGAGCTGGCCCGCAATTCCAATTCATCCCAAAGGTGTTCAGATGGGTTGAGGTCAGGGCTCTGAGCAGAACCCTTGTATTCTTCCACTCCAAACTGGTAGTATCATGTCTTTATGGAGCTGGCTCACAATTCCAATTCATCCCAAAGAATTTCAGTAGGGTTGACTTCAGGGCTCTGTGCAGGACACTCAAGTTCCTCCACTCCAAACTGGTCAAACCAAGTCTTTATAGAGCTGGCTTGCAATTCTAATTCATCCCAAAGGTGTTCAGTTGGGTTGAGGTCAGGGCTCTGAGCAGAACACTTGTATTCCTCCACACCAAACTGGTAATACCATGTCTTTATGGAGCTGGCTCACAATTCCAATTCATCCCAAAGGTATTCAGTAGGGTTGACCTCAGGGCTCTGTGCAGGACACTCGTGTTCCTCCACACCAAACTGGTCAAACCATGTCTTTATAGAGCTGGCTCACAATTCCAATTCATCCCAAAGGTGTTCAGTTGGGTTGAGGTCAGGGCTCTGAGCAGAACACTTGTATTCCTCCACACCAAACTGGTAATGCCATGTCTTTATGGAGTTGGCTCACAATTCCAATTCATCCCAAAGGTGTTCAGTTGGGTTGAGGTCAGGGCCCTGAGCAGAACCCTTGTATTCCTCCACACCAAACTGGTAATACCATGTCTTTATGGAGCTGGCTCACAATTCCAATTCATCCCAAAGGTATTCAGTAGGGTTGACCTCAGGGCTCTGTGCAGGACACTCGTGTTCCTCCACACCAAACTGGTCAAACCATGTCTTTATAGAGCTGGCTCACAATTCCAATTCATCCCAAAGGTGTTCAGTTGGGTTGAGGTCAGGGCTCTGAGCAGAACACTTGTATTCCTCCACACCAAACTGGTAATGCCATGTCTTTATGGAGTTGGCTCACAATTCCAATTCATCCCAAAGGTGTTCAGTTGGGTTGAGGTCAGGGCCCTGAGCAGAACCCTTGTATTCCTCCACACCAAACTGGTAATACCATGTCTTTATGGAGCTGGCTCACAATTCCAATTCATCCCAAAGGTATTCAGTAGGGTTGACCTCAGGGCTCTGTGCAGGACACTCGTGTTCCTCCACACCAAATTGGTCAAACCATGTCTTTATGGAGCTGGCTTTGTACACAGGGGTCATGTTAGAACACTAAAGGACCTTCCCTAAAGGTTGGAAGAACACAATTGTCTGTTGTAGCATTGACAGAACCCTTATCTGGAAAAATCAATAACTTGTCCATCATTTTTGGTCATATAAGTATGTGAAACGATATGGTGTCCACAAACGTCCCACCATATCTATCTATCTATTATCTATCTATCTATCTATCTATCTATCTATCTATCTATCTATCTATCTATCTATCTATTATCTATCTATCTATCTATCTATCTATCTATCTATCTATCTATCTATCTATCTACCTATCTATCTATCTCTAATTTGGAAATTTCTATCATCTTTCTACAGATAGAGAAACAGCAGACACCCAGCAAGAGGTCTTGGGAAGGAATGAGGAAGATTCAGTCTCCACCATCTTGGGTTAAAAAGGACATGGAGCCAGTGTCACCTTCTCCCTTAGAACTAAAGACTGTGGAGTGGGAGAAAACGGGGGCGACGATACCTCTGGTGGGGCAAGACATAATCGATCTTCAGACCGAGGTCTGAAGCTTAAGAAAAAGACTTCTTTTTATTTTTAAAGAATATGGTTCCATATAAAACGGAGAGATGTTTGGTTTCTTTTGAAACCTTGTTGAAGTACTTTTTTGCATTGTTCTCAGAAGGGATATTCCGTCTAGGTTCTTAGAGGTAGACACAACGTGCTCTCTCTCCCGGGTGCGGCAAAACAAAACATAAAGATGGCGTCTTGGCTGAGCGGCCAGGTGAGGAGGCGAAGTGGACGGAGATCGACTTCCAAAGAGTCGTTGGCCTTCAAGCGGAGGTGACACTGAGGAATCCACGAGGGTTCGGCTGGCAATTATTTCGAAAAAAAAACACCTAAATCTTCTTAGACAAAGAGACGCTCAATATCTTCCGATAGCAATTAACAAGTATATAGTACTTTGGTGTATTATATAAAAAAGCTCTCGGGGCCGGCTAGTATAGAACCAGACCTAAATCTTCAGTGATGTAATGCCTTGCTTGATTATCTCCATGAAGTATGTTTAGGTTTCAACCACAAAAAATAACCCCGCTAGAGCTGGCCCCCGAAAACTGGGTCCCGGTTATCCTTGACTAGTCTGAGTAGATAGAAGCAACCAAATAAAAAATAAATAAATAAATAATAATAATTCAACCCAGCAGAGCGAGGCTTTAAACCTAAATCAAGTGAAGATTAGACGTTGAATGGAAGTCTTTGACTGTTATAAAGAGAACTCCCTTTGATTGACCAATCTTCACCCTCTGCTAGGTCAAGCAGATGATTTTTTTTTTTTTGTTACGATAAGATTGTTCTAAGCAAAAACGTTAATATATATAGTTTTGTAACAATGGCTTGTGGGACTTGACGGACTGCATTAAAAAAAAAAAAAAAAAAAAAATAAGCTATGGAGACCCAATAAAGTGTTCCCAAACTTTAGAGCACTTGTTTCTTTGCTCTTCTCCTTTTTTTACGAGAAACTTTCCATTTGACCCAAGAACTCCGAAGGACGAGGTTTGCCTGGTGAGCGGTTGGTTTGGAGTCTACATCAACTTTGACCTGCTTTCTTCAATAAACGTCCAAGAGGGGGCACGGAACGCAAGAGGTGGAATCCAAAGTTATCCCAACGACTTCTGTTGCGTCAATGGAAAATTAAAAAAAGATGCATAATTTAACCTTAAAGCAAAGTTGCTTGATATGCAAGCATTTTTTTTTTTTTTTTATTTTGGCTCCAGTGTTATTTTTATTTTTGGAAAAAAAATAAAATAATGACATTTATCTTGTCATGACCTGTATATTAAATAAATCTATTAATGTTTAAATGATTTAAAAAAAAAATCCAAAATAGTAAATAAAGGAGAAAAAAAAAAGATTACTTAAAACTGTGATGTAATTGTCAGATTTTAGATTATATATATGAAGAGAAAGCACAAGGCATCAAGTGCCGTGTTGTATTATATTGTAATTATTATACGGAACACGAAAGAGAAGTATATATATTAGATTTTAGACTGTTAATGTAGTGTCAAAATTCATTAGAAAAAAAAAAGAGGAAATAAATGATAAAACCTAAAAAAAAAATTTAGTAAATTTGTAATTATCTAAATAAATTATATGTCCAGTACTGTTCTATTTACAGTAATAAAATAAAAAAAAGGTTTTTATTTTTATTGTGACCTCGGTTTTATTTTTTTTTTTTTTTTACGAACGTATAGTTCGTTGAAACGAAATTCCAATTTAATACGTAGAAAAAAATTAAAAGGTAACTGCGTTGTCTTCAGCAACCCTATTGAAACCTAAGGTGG
>BLSH010149112.1:96664-107639 GCA_018402905.1 Glandirana rugosa
AAACAAATGCAGCCACTACATCTACTGATTGGTGATCCTCAATATAGGAGACTTTTCTACTTGGATTTGGATACAATTTATGTAAAGTGTAAACTGATGAAATGATGTCTGTACTGGGAATGATCCCCTATGTGGGCGTGTACAGGCAAAAAAAACAAAAGGTAACGCTATGACGTCACCTGTTCTGACCACGCCCCCACCAATCCAAGCATCTCTGTGGTGAGTTAAAAAAAAAATGAAGGCTCCGCCTGGCATCGATCCCCCAGGCTGCCATCTGTCTCCTCCAAAAAGGTCTCATTGGGGAACTCTGATGAAAATACCACATTGGGTATTATAAGCCGGACAGACCAGCCCACTTCTTCTCATCTCATTCCCCGAAATGCTGGAGAATTTGTGATGAAATCGGGGGACGGCTTTCCTATTTGGTGGCACTGCCCTGTCATGGCTCCCTTCTGGGTAAATGTATCTACACTGATTGCTGATATTACTCTTTTTTTACAATGGCTCTCTTTGGTCTACAGCCGGGGGTCTCCAAACTTTCTCAACAAAGAGCCAGTTTGCTGTCCTTCAGACTTTAGGGGGGACGGACTGCGGCTATTGGGAGTAGAAAATGTCAGGACATCGGGGGGGGGGAGTAATTCCTCCTCATTTGTTTCAGTGGGAGTAATTGTGCCCCCTTATTGGTGTCATTGGGAGGAATTGTGCCCCATCATTGGTGTCATTGGGTGAAATTGTGCCCCATCATTGGTGTCATTGGGAGGAATTGTGCCCCATCATTGGTGTCATTGGGAGAGATTGTGCCCCATCGTTGGTGTCATTGGCAGGAATTGTGCCCTATCGGTGTCATTGGGAGGAAATGTTCCCCTATTGTTGGTGTCATTGGGAGGAATAGTGTCCTATCGTTGATGTCATTAGGAGGAAATAGTGCCCCATTGTTGGTGTCATTGGAAGGTATAATGTCCCATCGTTGGTGTCATTAGGAGAAAAAGCGGGGCTGGGAAGCCGGTCACGGCGTCCTTAACAACCGATGAGTCATCAGCTGTCAATGGGTTTCCCCGCTGACAGCTGAATAATAAAAAAAAAGTGTGGGTAAAAAAATAAAGAAAAAACACGTTGTGGGGTCCCCCCCCAGTCCATACCAAACGGTGTGGGGTCCCCTCCAAAATTCATACCAGCCTGGTAGATCAGGAAAGGGGGGGAACCAGCGAGTGCTCCCCCCTCCTGAACAATACCAGGCCACATGCCCTCAACATGGAGGGGGTGGGTGTTTTGGGCTTAAGTACAACAATAAAAATGAAAAACTCCTTTAAATAAAGTGCCTGGGGGTCCCCTTAGCCTGCCTGTAAAGCGGCACATCTGTAGCATGTATAGGACCTGCTGCAGCAAAAATAATATTTCTAAAGAAAAAAAAGAGTCAAATCCCATTTAAAATGAATCACGATTACAATTGCCGTCACCAGGCCTTCAAAAAAATAAAGGAAAAAAATGTGTGGGGTGCCCACCCCAGTCCATACCAGGCCCTATGCCAAAGTGCCCACCCACCTGAACCATACCAGGCCCTCAACATGGGGGTGAGTACTTTGGGGCGCCCCCACCTCAAAGCACCTTGTCCTCAACCCTGAACTGTGATTGCCGTGGTCTGTGGGTGGGGGGCTTATCGGAATCTGGAAGCCCACTTTAACAAGGGCCCCCCCAGATCCCCCTACCCATTCACCAAAAAAGTGGCAAAAGGTAATAAACACAAGAGAAAAGTTTTTGACAATTCCTTTATTACTATGTACCCGATGCTCATTCACATGGGGGGGCCAGGATCTTCCAGATTCTGATTAGTCCCCCCACCTGCAGACCCCAACAACCCTGGGCTGTGGTTGTTGGGGTCTGCAGGTGGGGGGCTAATCAGAGGCCTTTGTTCCTATCAACTTGGGAACAAGGTGCTTCAGGGTGGGGGGCACCCCAAAGCACCCACCCCCCCCATGTGGAGGGCATGTGGTCTGGTATGGTTCAAGAGGGGGGCGCTCGCTCGCTCCCCCCTCTTTCCTGACCTGCCTACCTTTTAATTTTGGCATAGGGTTCTCCTCCACATCCATACCCGTCCCAAAGGGCCTGGTATGGACTGGGGTGGCACCATTTTTTCGAAGGCTGGGTGCCGGCAATTGTAATTCTGAGTCATTTCAAATGGCACTTGACTCGTTTTTTTCTTTCTTTAGAAATGTTATTTTTGCTGCCGCAGGTTCTATACGTGCTACAGATTCGCCACTGGCTCTAATAGGCTTCAAAATAGGGTGGGCTCGGGGCGCAGAGCATTGCGTCCGGAGCCCACCCAGGTGTGTTGCAAGAGCAATTGAATATTTGCTGTTGCAACACTGATCGTCCTCCCGGGCAATCGGGAAGTGGGTCTGATACCCGTCACCCAATTGGCTGAAAGGACAAGCGACACTATTGGACGCCTATGAGAAGGAGAAGAGGGCGGAAGTCTCAGACACAGGAGCCGCTCCCCGATCCCCGGATGCTTGACGCAGCCCGATGCCCAGATCCCCGCGCCGCTCCTTGATGTTCAATCCCCACCGCATAGATGGGGTAAGTGCCAGTGGACCGACCGGCAGCAAGGGGGGGGGGGGGGGGTGAGGAGCGGGCGGGGATGTTGTTTTCCGCCCCCTTCAAACATAAAAACCAACAGCCACCACTGGGGGGGCACCGGATTTTAGTCTTGCCTGGGGCAGCTTAAAATCAAAATATACCACTGGTTCCACCACATCCCAAAGGTGCTCTATTGGATGAGCTCTGGTGAGTGTGGAGGCCATTGAGATCTGGTAAATGGGGAGGCCATTGAGATCTGGTGAGTGTGGAGGCCATTGAGATCTGATAAATGGGGAGGCCATTGAGATCTGGTGAGTGTGGAGGCCATTGAGATCTGGTAAATGGGGAGGTCATTGAGATCTGGTGAGTGTGGAGGCCATTGAGATCTGGTGAGTGTGGAGGCCATTGAGATCTGGTGAGTGTGGAGGCCATTGAGATCTGATAAATGGGGAGGCCATTGAGATCAGGTGAGTGTGGAGGCCATTGAGATCTGGTAAATGGGAAGGCCATTGAGATCTGGTAAATGGGGAGGCCATTGAGATGTGGTAAATGGGGAGGCCATTGAGATCTGGTAAATGGGGAGGCCATTGAGATCTGGTAAATGGGGAGGCCATTGAGATCTGGTAAATGGGGAGGTCATTGAGATGTGGGGAGGCCATTGGAGTGCAGGGACCTCATTGTCCAGTGGTGAGATGATTGGAGCTTTGTGCCATGGTGCATTATCCTGCTGGAAGGAGCCATCAGAAGATGGGGGCACTGCAGTCATAAAGGGGTGGACATGGTCAGCAACAATACTCAGGTAGGCTGTGGTGTTTAAACCGATGCTCAATGGGTACTAAGTGGCCCATAGTGCGCCCATCCCCCACACCATTGCACCACCACCAGCCTGACCCGGTGATACAAGGCAGGATGGATCCATGCGCCAAATTCTGACCCCCCCCCCCCCATCTGAATGTTGCAGCTGAAATCCAAACTCATCAGACCAGGCAACGTTTCTCCAATCTTCTATTGTCCAATGTTGGTGATTCTGTGCCAATTGTAGCCTCAGCTTTCTGTTCTTAGCTAACAGGAGTGGCACCCGGTGTGGTCTTCTGCTACTGTAGCCCATCTGCTTCAAGGTTGGATGTATTGTGCGTTCAGAGATGGTATTCTGCATACCTTGGGTGTAACGAGTGGTCATTTGAGTTACTGTTGCCTTTCTATTATCTGGAAGCAGTCTGCCCATTCACCTCTGACCTCTGACATCAACAAGGCATTTTCCTCCACACAACTTCCGCTCACTGGATATTTTCTCTTTTTCCCACCATTCTCTCTAGACCCAAGAGATGGCTGTGTGTGAAAATCCCAGAAATACTCAGAGCGGCCCGTCTGCCACCAACCACCACGCCACATTCAAAGTCACTTCCATCCCCTTTCTTCCCCATTCTGATGGTCAGTTTGAACTTCAGCAAGTCATCTTCACCACGTCTAGATGTCTAAATTCATTGAGTTGCTGCCATTTGATTGGCTGATTAGCAATTTGCATTAGCATGCAACTGAACGGGTGTACCTAATAAAGTGCCTGGTGAATCAATGTACATTGCAGGGATTTGTTACTTTGTTACAGATTCCTACCTGGCTGTTTGTTTCTCTGTGTCCATGTGCTCAGTAAAATGCGAATGGGAATGATTTCTTTAAGTATCAATCAGCTGCTGAACCTGCAGGGCTGTCATGAGGAAAGTGACAGGGTCTGCATCCCTTTAGACATGCTTTACATTTGGGAGTATCTCACCAAAATTGACATTTGTGTTGCAGGGGATGCCAAAAATCCCGACTTGTATCTTAGCACAGACTTCTGGGAAAATCAGTGAGCCAATCACACAAGCAGGAAATGATGTTTCTTGGGGGGCGTTCTGTATACCACCTGTGTACAGAGCGCCTCCAGGTGGCCATATTGCATTTTACAGAAAACGTCAGCTCTGCAGATTGAAAAGTAAAAGTCATTTTTAATAAAATTCAATCACAAAATGACTTTTTGTCACAATTGTATAAACGATATTATTATTGTTTTTCACACGAAAGTGGAGTTACCCTTTAACCCCTTCAGCCCCGGAAGGATTTCCCACTTTAGGACCAGAGCACTTTTTGCGATTCGGCGCTGCGTCGCTTTAACTGACAATTGCGCGGTTGTGCGGCGTTGTACCCAAACGAATTTTGCGTCCTTTTTTCCCACAAATAGAGCTTTCTTTTGGTGGTATTTGATCCCCGCTGCGTCATTTCTGATCGCCGCTATAAACAAAAGAAGAGCGACAATTTTGCAAAAAAAACCCCAAATTTCTTACTTTTTGCTAAAATACAAATCAAAAAAAAAAATATAAAAAAACATTTTTTTTCATCGGTTTTGGCCGATTTTTATTCTTCCTCATATTTTTGGTAAAAAAAAAAAAAATCGCAATCGGCGTTTATTGATTGGTTTGCGCAAAAGCTGCTGCTTTACAAATGATGAGAATTCATTTATGGGGTTTTTTGTAATTATTTTTTACTAGTAATGGCGGCGATCTGCGATTTTTAGCGGTACTGCGATGTTGCGGCGGACATGTCGGACCATTTTGACACTTTTTTGTGACCATTGGCATTTATACAGCGATCAGTGCTATGAAAATGCATTGATTACTGTATAAATGCCATTGGCAGTGAAGGGGTTAACCTGGAGGGGGCGCTGTAATGGTTGCCTGTGCTCCCTCAGTGTGTATGGGGGCTGGGCTGGCAGGGGGAGGGGAGTGATTGCGGCTCCCATATACAGGAAGCCTGCGATCACAGCCCTTCCCCCTCTGTCAGAACGGAGATCCGTGTTTACTTACACCGACCTCCGTTCTCTCACTGAGGGGGGAGCCATCATGGGTAGCCAGCGGCGATCGAGTCCCCCCTACCCGCTCCCTGGCCCCCCGAACACAGTGAGTGCGTGAGCGCGCCTCTAGCGGCATGCGCGCGCTCGAAGTGCGGGATCTCGCACGGCGGTTTTGCAATATCGAGCAAATTTGTCGCCATCAGACGCTGGTCGGCGGTCGGCAAGTGGTTACGACTGAACTCCAGGAACAAAAATGGTCAATAAAATATTTTGCCAAAAAGGATATAAATCCACTCTGTGAGCACCAAACCCAGATATCACCTTGTAGAAATAGTAATGACATCATCACTGTGCTGCAAATGCAGCGAGCAGAGGTGTGGGAGGGGTCTAGCAGGCTCCATCTACTACTGGCTGCCTGCAGAAAACTTCAGAAAGGGGCGGAGACAAGACCAGTCACCCTGCACAAGGAGAAAGAGCAGAGCTGTGGGGGGCAGCAGACTTCACCCACTACAGAAAACTACAAATGGGGGCAGGGGCAGTACCAGTCATCCTGCCAGGTGGTTTTTTTGAGGGGGGGTGGCATACAACCACAACCACCCCCCCACCGAGCGTCTGGCACTCATCCCACCTAGGCGGGTAGTGGGTGGCGGGCAGCGGCTCCTGTGCCTTCTCCTCCATCGGTGGCCTTCAGCGTGCAGCTCCTCCCCTCTTCTTAGGCATCCAATAGGGTCGCCTGTCATTTCAGCCAATCAGGTGATGGGTTTTAAATCCCACACCCCATGCCCACCCTATTTTGAAGCCTATTAGAGCCTCTGGCTCTAATAAGGTGCTTCAAAAAATCGCCCTCTCCCGCATTCCATACATTGGATGGGGGGATGCGGCGATGGATGGACGGGGGGGCGCTCCTGTGCCCTCAAGACGGGCCGCCCCTGCATCCTTCACAAGCATTGAGGGCAGCAGTGGGCGGTCTTTATTTCAGGAAGTCTCACATTGGATTATTGCACAGATCTGGAAGGAATACAGAAAGATCACCGAGATTGCAGAAGAAGACAAGCGACCAATGGATTTACAGATTTGCTGTTCCCAGGGCTCACCATTGAATTATTGCAAAATGAGATAAAGAAATTGTTATGATGAGAAATGAAACCATTGGTAAAACTATGGAATGGACGCCATTTATCTGGAAACGTTCGATGATCCCAGGACTCGAGTGTTCTCCCGATATATAGAAGTGATTGGACGTAGGGATGCATCCATAATAAACAGGCGCATTAGGCGGCATTTCAGTCATCACCGCTCCTGAAGCTCCGACGATAATTACATTTGCATTGCAAAGTCTTCTGCCTGCCAGGCTTGACCTTCATTCTGCCACCAAAAGAAACTTCTCAGAGCTTCTGTTTGATTGTGAGATAAAAATCAGCCCAAGGGAAGAGCAAAGCCCATCGTGGCCTCCATCATAAACCTTGTTATCCTCCTCCATCGTACACCTTGTTACCCTCCTCCATCGTACTCCTTGTTATCCATCTCCATCGTACACCTTGTTATCCTCCTCCATCGTACACCTTGTTATCCTCCTCCATCGTACACCTTGTTATCCTCCTCCATCATACACCTTGTTATCCCCCTCCATCGTACTCCTTGTTACCCTCCTCCATTGTACACCTTGTTATCCATCTCCATCATACACCTTGTTATCCATCTCCATCATACACCTTGTTATCCTCCTCCATCGTACTCCTTGTTACCCTCCTCCATTGTACACCTTGTTATCCTCCTCCATCGTACACCTTGTTATCCATCTCCATCGTACACCTTGTTATCCTCCTCCATCGTACACCTTGTTATCCATCTCCATCATACACCTTGTTATCCATCTCCATCGTACACCTTGTTATCCTCCTCCATCATACACCTTGTTATCCCCCTCCATCGTACTCCTTGTTACCCTCCTCCATTGTACACCTTGTTATCCATCTCCATCATACACCTTGTTATCCTCCTCCATCGTACTCCTTGTTACCCTCCTCCATTGTACACCTTGTTATCCTCCTCCATCGTACACCTTGTTATCCATCTCCATCATACACCTTGTTATCCTCCTCCATCGTACACCTTGTTATCCATCTCCATCATACACCTTGTTATCCTCCTCCATGGTACACCTTGTTATCCTCCTCCATCGTACACCTTGTTATCCTCCTCCATCGTACACCTTGTTATCCTCCTCCATTGTACACCTTGTTATCCTCCTCCATCGTACACTTTGTTACCCTCCTCCATCGTACACCTTGTTATCCTCCTCCATCGTACACCTTGTTATCCTCCTCCATCGTACACCTTGTTATCCTCCTTCATCGTACACCTTGTTATCCACCTCCATCATATACCTTGTTATCCTCCTCCATTGTACACCTTGTTATCCTCCTCCATCGTACACTTTGTTACCCTCCTCCATCGTACACCTTGTTATCCTCCTCCATCGTACACCTTGTTATCCTCCTCCATCATACACCTTGTTATCCTCCTCCATCGTACACCTTGTTATCCTCCTCCATCGTACACCTTGTTATCCTCCTTCATTGTACACCTTGTTATCCTCCTCCATCGTACACCTTGTTATCCTCCTCCATCATACACCTTGTTATCCTCCTTCATCGTACACCTTGTTATCCACCTCCATCGTACACCTTGTTATCCTCCTCCATCGTACACCTTGTTATCCTCCTCTATCGTACACCTTGTTATCCTCCTTCATCATACACCTTGTTATCCATCTCCATCGTACACCTTGTTATCCTCCTCCATCGTACACCTTGTTATCCACCTCCTTCATATACCTTGTTATCCTCCTCCATCATACACCTTGTTATCCTCCTTCATCGTACACCTTGTTATCCACCTCCATCGTACACCTTGTTATCCTCCTCCATCGTACACCTTGTTATCCTCCTCTATCGTACACCTTGTTATCCACCTCCATCGTACACCTTGTTATCCTCCTCCATCGTACACCTTGTTATCCACCTCCATCGTACACCTTGTTATCCTCCTCCATCGTACACCTTGTTATCCTCCTTCATCATACACCTTGTTATCCTCCTTCATCATACACCTTGTTATCCATCTCCATCGTACACCTTGTTATCCTCCTCCATCGTACACCTTGTTATCCTCCTCTATCGTACACCTTGTTATCCTCCTCTATCGTACACCTTGTTATCCACCTCCATCGTACACCTTGTTATCCTCCTCCATCGTACACCTTGTTATCCACCTCCATCTACACCTTGTTATCCACCTCCATCGTACACCTTGTTATCCTCCTCCATCGTACACCTTGTTATCCTCCTCTATCGTACACCTTGTTATCCTCCTTCATCGTACACCTTGTTATCCACCTCCATCGTACACCTTGTTATCCACCTCCATCATACACCTTGTTATCCTCCTCCATCATACACCTTGTTATCCTCCTTCATCGTACACCTTGTTATCCACCTCCATCGTACACCTTGTTATCCTCCTCCATCGTACACCTTGTTATCCATCTCCATCATACACCTTGTTATCCTCCTCCATCGTACACCTTGTTATCCACCTCCATCGTACACCTTGTTATCCTCCTCCACCGTACACCTTGTTATCCTCCTCCATCATACACCTTGTTATCCTCCTCCATCGTACACCTTGTTATCCTCCTCCATCGTACACCTTGTTATCCTCCTCCACCATACACCTTGTTATCCATCTCCATCATACACCTTGTTATCCTCCTCCATCATACACCTTGTTATCCTCCTCCATCGTACACCTTGTTATCCTCCTCCATCGTACACCTTGTTATCCTAATCCACCATACACCTTGTTATCCATCTCCATCATACACCTTGTTATCCTCCTCCATCATACACCTTGTTATCCTCCTCCATCATACAACTTGTTATCCTCCTCCATCGTACACCTTGTTATCCTCCTCCATCGTACACCTTGTTATCCTCCTCCATCGTACACCTTGTTATCCTCCTCCATCGTACACCTTGTTATCCATCTCCATCGTACACCTTGTTATCCTCCTCCATCATACACCTTGTTATCCTCCTCCATCATACACCTTGTTATCCTCCTCCATCATACACCTTGTTATCCTCCTCCATCATACACCTTGTTATCCATCTCCATCATACACCTTGTTATCCACCTCCATCGTACACCTTGTTATCCACCTCCATCGTACACCTTGTTATCCTCCTCCATCATACACCTTGTTATCCTCCTCCATCGTACACCTTGTTATCCTCCTCCATCATACACCTTGTTATCCTCCTCCATCATACACCTTGTTATCCTCCTCCATCATACAACTTGTTATCCATCTCCATCATACACCTTGTTATTCTCCTCCATCGTACACCTTGCTATCCTCCTCCATCATACACCTTGTTATCCTCCTCCATCGTACACCTTGTTATCCTCCTCCATCGTACACCTTGTTATCCATCTCCATCGTACACCTTGTTATCCATCTCCATCATACACCTTGTTATCCATCTCCATCGTACACCTTGTTATCCTCCTCCATCATACACCATGTTATCCTCCTCCATCGTACACCTTGTTATCCTCCTCCATCGTACACCTTGTTATCCTCCTCCATCGTACTCCTTGTTATCCTCCTCCATCGTACACCTTGTTATCCTCCTCCACCATACACCTTGTTATCCATCTCCATCATACACCTTGTTATCCTCCTCCATCATACACCTTGTTACCCTCCTCCATCGTACACCTTGTTATCCTCCTCCATCATACACCTTGTTACCCTCCTCCATCGTACACCTTGTTATCCATCTCCATCATACACCTTGTTATCCTCCTCCATCGTAGACCTTATTATCCTCCTCCATCATACACCTTGTTATCCTCCTCCATCGTAGACCTTATTATCCTCCTCCATCATACACCTTGTTATCCACCTCCATCATGCACCTTGTTACCCTCCTCCATCGTACACCTTGTTATCCTCCTCCATCATACACCTTGTTACCCTCCTCCATCGTACACCTTGTTATCCACCTCCATCGTACACCTTGTTATCCTCCTCCATCGTAGACCTTATTGTCCTCCTCCATTATACACCTTGTTATCCTCCTCCATCGTACACCTTGTTATCCTCCTCCATCGTACACCTTGTTATCCACCTCCATCATTCACCTTGTTATCCACCTCCATCATACACCTTGTTATCCTCCTCCATCATACACCTTGTTATCCTCCTCCATCATACACCTTGTTATCCTCCTCCATCGTACACCTTGTTATCCATCTCCATCGTACACCTTGTTATCCTCCTCCATTGTACACCTTGTTATCCTCCTCCATCGTACACCTTGTTATCCTCCTCTATCGTACACCTTGTTATCCTCCTTCATCGTACACCTTGTTATCCACCTCCATCATACACCTTGTTATCCTCCTCCATCGTACACTTTGTTACCCTCCTCCATCGTACACCACCTCCTCCCATTGTTTCACATGCTACCTCCTCCTATTGTTCCACATACTACCTCCACC
>BLSH010149112.1:111416-123336 GCA_018402905.1 Glandirana rugosa
AACCATGGGTTTCAACAGAGATACATGGAAAACTGGGTGGATCCGCAGGGAAGAAGGGAGATCCAACTCAAATGCCACCCGGTTTATCTTCCTCTTCACTGGGAACGGTCCCAGAAATCTTGGTCCCAACTTTTTTGAAGGGCAGGCCAGCTTTAGATTCCTGGTGGATAGCCAGACACGATTGCCCGGTTGGAGCTCCAGCTCCCCCCGCCTCCTCTTATCGTAAGCCTCTTTGTTGGATTCCCGAGATTTCGATAGAGTCTCCTGTAGAGTCTTGCAGTTGGATTGGAGGAAGCTGGTGATATCTTGCGCTGCCGGGACGGAACTTTCCGGATTCAGGTCGGGCAGGAATGTAGGGTGGAATCCATAGTTGGCCCAGAATGGGGACTGCTGGGTGGCCGAGTGAATGGTGTTGTTGTAGGCAAATTCGGCCACCGGCAGCAGTGCAACCCAATCGTTCTGTGAAAACGAAGTAAAGCAGCGCAAGTATTGTTCCAGGGTCTGATTCGTCCTTTCTGTCTGGCCGTTAGTCTGCGGATGATAGGCGGACGAAAATGCGAGCTCAATTTCTAAGCTGGAACATAAGGCTCTCCAAAACCTGGACGTGAATTGGACCCCCCGGTCGGACACGATATTACTGGGCACTCCGTGAAGTTGCACGACTTCCCTTATAAAGGTATTGGCCGTTTCGGCCGCAGAGGGGGTTCCCTTCATGGGGATGAAGTGTGCCATCTTCGTCATTCGGTCCACTATGACGAAGATGGTCGTAAAGCCTTCAGATGGGGGGGAGTTCCACAATGAAGTCCATCGCCAGTTGCGACCACGGGCGCTCAGGTATGGGGAGAGGGTTTAGGAGACCCCAGGCTTTGGCCTTGTCTGTCTTATTCCGGGCACAGACAGGACAGGCCCGACATATTTCCTGCAATCCTCAGTAATGTTGGGCCACCAGAATGACCGAGAGATGAGCTCTGCGGTCTTTCAAGCCCCAAAGTGACCGGCCAGTTTATGGTCATGGCACCGACCCAAGATCTTAAGGCGTAGACTGGTTGGAATAAATATCTTCTGCCCTAGCCACCATAGTCCATTCCTGACGGTCAATCGGGGGTCTCTGTCAGCAGTGGAACCGGCCAAAACCCGACGGAGCTGAGAGAGAAAGTCCTCATCAGACAGAAGGAAATTCCGTGCCGGCAGTATGGTGTCAGGTGGAACGGTACTTCCTGGCTCCGAGAACATCTGGGACAGGGCATCGGGCTTGCCATTCTTCGACCCTGGGCGGTATGTCAAGTGGAAGTGGAACCTGGAGAAAAACAGTGCCCAACGGGCTTGCCGAGGTCTTAGCCTCTTCGCTGTTCGGAGGTACTCCAGGTTCTTATGGTCCGTGAAGATGAGGACAGGATGAGAAGCCCCTTCCAGCAAATACGGCCATTCCTCCAGAGCCGATTTGATGGCTAGTAGCTCTCTGTCTCCCACGTCATAATTCCGCTCTGGTGCGGTCAGTTTTCTGGAGAAGAAGGCTACCGGGTTGAGCAGAGCTTTGATACCCTGAAGCTGGGACAGGATGGCTCCCACTGCCGTTTCCGATGCGTCCACCTCAAGGACGTATGGCAAGGCTGGGTCCGGGTGTTTCAGGATGGGGGCCGAAGTGAAGAGAGACTTGAGTCTCTGGAAGGCGTCCTGAGCCTCGGGGGACCACCGGAATCGGGTGTTCTGTTTGGTCAAGCGAGTGATCGGTTCCACAATGGCAGAAAATCCCTTTATGAATTTCCTATAAAAGTTCGCAAAGCCCACAAACCTCTGCACCCCTTTTCGGTCTGTGGGTGCGGGCCATTCCAAGATAGTGGAGACCTTTTGGGGATCCATATGAATGCCTGTCGTGGAGATAATCAGTCCCAGGAAATGCATGCTCGGCTGTTCGAAGGAGCATTTTTCCACTTTGGCGTAAAAGCCATGCTGCCGGAGTCGCCCCAGAACCTTGGTGACGTGCCTGCGGTGTTCTTCCAGAGAAGCAGAGAAGACCAGCATGTCGTCCAGATATATTATTACAAAGAGGTCTAGAAAGTCTCGGAACACGTCATTGACAAAATGCTGGAATGTCGCTGGGGCATTACAAAGGCCGAAGGGCATCACCAAATACTTGTAATGCCCAAAACGAGTGCGGAAAGCGGTCTTCCACTCGTCTCCCTCTCTAATACGGATGAGGTTGTATGCCGCACATAGGTCGAGTTTTGTGAAGATGGTTGCCGATCCCAACCGCTGGAAAAGTTCCGGAACCAAGGGTAGCGGGTACCGGTTTTTAATAGTTACCCGGTTGAGCTCCCTGTAGTCTACGCACGGCCAGAGCGAGTGATCTTTCTTCTCAACGAAGAAGATACCGGCCCCAGCCGGCGACGTGGATGGTCTGATAAACGCCTTCTCAATGTTCTCATCCAGGTATGACTTCAGAGCCGCTAGCTCAGGCTCAGAGAGAGGGTAAATCCTCCCAAAAGGCACTTCAGCCCCGGGCAGCAGGTTGATAGGACAATCATAAGGCCTATGCGGTGGGAGCTTGTCAGCCCCCTTCTTGCTAAAGACATCCAGGAATGAGTGGTAAGCCTGCGGGAGGAGAGTCCGAATGTCAGGTTCAGCATCGGATTCCAGGCTGAGAAGAGAAGGGACGGTTCCATCTCTGGGACCCAGGCAATTATGCTGGCAGTAACGTGACTGGAAGTGGACGACTCCGGTGGTCCAGTCAATGCTGGGGTTGTGTGCCTGGAACCAAGGTAGTCCCAGGATGATGGGGCAGAGAGGAGATGCGATGGCATCCAGCCGCAGACGTTCCTGGTGGCCATCCACTGTGCAGGAGAGAAGAGGGACTGTCTCATGCGTGACAGTCCCGGATTTGATGGGCGACCCGTCTGCCAAGCGGATCACCAGTTGATGTGCCTTGGGTTGCAGGGGAACGTGGTGTTGTGTAGCAAAATCCAAGTCGATAAAACAACTGCACGCCCCGGTGTCAAGGATTGCTGGCACCGTGATAGTCCCTCCGGGAAGCTGTAAAGACAGGGAAAGGGTGAGATGAGCAAGAGCCTTGGTCAGGTCATTGGAGACAGTGGTCAAGCACTTACCGCGCTTTGCGGGGCAGGTCCTGACCATGTGGCCGGGTTCTCCGCAGTAAAGGCAAAGGTTCAGCTGGAACCGGCGCTGTCTTTCCTCAGGGCTGAGGGAAGGCCGAAGCAATCCAATCTGCATAGGTTCCAGGACATCCTGCGGAGAGGAGGAGGATGTGGGGTGAAAGGAAGGCGGTGTCGGGTAGCTGGGAACCCGAGGAAGCATCCAGGTAGGGCGTGATTGCCGGAAGACCTTTCGGCGCGGCGCTCTCTGAGGCGCCGATCGATGGAGATGGCCAGGGTGATCAGCTCCTCCAATGTCTTAGGGATCCCCACCCGCGCCAGCTCATCCTTTAGAGGTTCCGAAAGTCCCATACGGAACTGAAACAGGAGAGCCGCGCTGCCCCAGGCTGTATCCGAGCTCCAGCGCGTGGATAGCCGGGGTCGGTGCAGGTAGCAGAACAGCAGGTCAGGACAAGCCGGGTCAACAGGAGGCAGAGCAACACAGGAACAGGTATCAGGAGCTGAGGCTTACAGGTCGGGAACGCTGTAGAATGAGCAGTACCCATCGCTGGATTCTCCAGGTTTAAATAGGCTCGTTTGTGCGCACCACTGCGGAAACACAGGATTTGACAGGGAACGTTCCTTTTCCTAACACCACCTCCATCATACACCTTGTTATCCTCCTCCATCGTACACCTTGTTATCCTCCTCCATCGTACACCTTGTTATCCTCCTCCATCGTACACCTTGTTATCCTCCTCCATCATACACCTTGTTATCCTCCTCCATCGTACACCTTGTTATCCATCTCCATCATACACCTTGTTATCCTCCTCCATCGTACACCTTGTTATCCATCGCCATCATACATCTTGTTATCCTCCTCCATCGTACACCTTGTTATCCTCCTCCATCGTACACCTTGTTATCCTCCTCCATCGTACACCTTGTTATCCTCCTCCATCGTACACCTTGTTATCCTCCTCCATCGTACACCTTGTTATCCTCCTCCATCGTACACCTTGTTATCCATCTCCATCATACACCTTGTTATCCTCCTCCATCGTACACCTTGTTATCCACCTCCATCGTACACCTTGTTATCCTCCTCCACCGTACACCTTGTTATCCTCCTCCATCATACACCTTGTTATCCTCCTCCATCGTACACCTTGTTATCCTCCTCCATCGTACACCTTGTTATCCTCCTCCACCATACACCTTGTTATCCATCTCCATCATACACCTTGTTATCCTCCTCCATCATACACCTTGTTATCCTCCTCCATCGTACACCTTGTTATCCTCCTCCATCGTACACCTTGTTATCCTAATCCACCATACACCTTGTTATCCATCTCCATCATACACCTTGTTATCCTCCTCCATCATACACCTTGTTATCCTCCTCCATCATACAACTTGTTATCCTCCTCCATCGTACACCTTGTTATCCTCCTCCATCGTACACCTTGTTATCCTCCTCCATCGTACACCTTGTTATCCTCCTCCATCGTACACCTTGTTATCCATCTCCATCGTACACCTTGTTATCCTCCTCCATCATACACCTTGTTATCCTCCTCCATCATACACCTTGTTATCCTCCTCCATCATACACCTTGTTATCCTCCTCCATCATACACCTTGTTATCCATCTCCATCATACACCTTGTTATCCACCTCCATCGTACACCTTGTTATCCACCTCCATCGTACACCTTGTTATCCTCCTCCATCATACACCTTGTTATCCTCCTCCATCGTACACCTTGTTATCCTCCTCCATCATACACCTTGTTATCCTCCTCCATCATACACCTTGTTATCCTCCTCCATCATACAACTTGTTATCCATCTCCATCATACACCTTGTTATTCTCCTCCATCGTACACCTTGCTATCCTCCTCCATCATACACCTTGTTATCCTCCTCCATCATACACCTTGTTATCCTCCTCCATCGTACACCTTGTTATCCTCCTCCATCGTACACCTTGTTATCCATCTCCATCGTACACCTTGTTATCCATCTCCATCATACACCTTGTTATCCATCTCCATCGTACACCTTGTTATCCTCCTCCATCATACACCATGTTATCCTCCTCCATCGTACACCTTGTTATCCTCCTCCATCGTACACCTTGTTATCCTCCTCCATCGTACTCCTTGTTATCCTCCTCCATCGTACACCTTGTTATCCTCCTCCACCATACACCTTGTTATCCATCTCCATCATACACCTTGTTATCCTCCTCCATCATACACCTTGTTACCCTCCTCCATCGTACACCTTGTTATCCTCCTCCATCATACACCTTGTTACCCTCCTCCATCGTACACCTTGTTATCCATCTCCATCATACACCTTGTTATCCTCCTCCATCGTAGACCTTATTATCCTCCTCCATCATACACCTTGTTATCCTCCTCCATCGTAGACCTTATTATCCTCCTCCATCATACACCTTGTTATCCACCTCCATCATGCACCTTGTTACCCTCCTCCATCGTACACCTTGTTATCCTCCTCCATCATACACCTTGTTACCCTCCTCCATCGTACACCTTGTTATCCACCTCCATCGTACACCTTGTTATCCTCCTCCATCGTAGACCTTATTGTCCTCCTCCATTATACACCTTGTTATCCTCCTCCATCGTACACCTTGTTATCCTCCTCCATCGTACACCTTGTTATCCACCTCCATCATTCACCTTGTTATCCACCTCCATCATACACCTTGTTATCCTCCTCCATCATACACCTTGTTATCCTCCTCCATCATACACCTTGTTATCCTCCTCCATCGTACACCTTGTTATCCTCCTCCACCATACACCTTGTTATCCTCCTCCATCGTACACCTTGTTATCCTCCTCCATCGTACACCTTGTTATCCTCCTCCACCATACACCTTGTTATCCTCCTCCACCATACACCTTGTTATCCTCCTCCATCGTACACCTTGTTATCCCCCTCCATCATACACCATGTTATCCTCCTCCACCATACACCTTGTTATCCTCCTCCATCATACACCATGTTATCCTCCTCCACCATACACCTTGTTATCCTCCTCCATCGTACTCCTTGTTATCCTCCTCCATCATACACCTTGTTATCCTCCTCCATCATACACCTTGTTATCCTCCTCCATCGTACTCCTTGTTATCCACCTCCATCATACACCATGTTATCCTCCTCCACCATACTCCTTGTTATCCTCCTCCATCATACACCTTGTTATCGTCCTCCATCATACACCTTGTTATCCTCCTCCATCGTACTCCTTGTTATCCTCCTCCATTGTACACCTTGTTATCTTCCTCCATCGTACACCTTGTTATCCTCCTCCATCGTACTCCTTGTTATCCACCTCCATCGTACACCTTGTTATCCACCTCCATCGTACACCTTGTTATCAACCTCCATCGTACACCTTGTTATCCTCCTCCATCGTACTCCTTGTTATCCTCCTCCATTGTACACCTTGTTATCTTCCTCCATCGTACACCTTGTTATCCTCCTTCATCGTACTCCTTGTTATCCACCTCCATCGTACACCTTGTTATCCACCTCCATCATACACCTTGTTATCCTCCTCCATTATACACCTTGTTATCCACCTCCATCGTACTCCTTGTTATCCTCCTCCATCGTACACCTTGTTATCCTCCTCCATCGTACACCTTGTTATCCTCCTCCATCATAAACCTTGTTATCCTCCTCCATTGTACACCTTGTTATCTTCCTCCATCGTACTCCTTGTTATCCACCTCCATCGTACACCTTGTTATCCTCCTCCATTGTACACCTTGTTATCCATCTCCATCATACACCTTGTTATCCATCTCCATCATACACCTTGTTATCCTCCTCCATCGTACACCTTGTTATCCACCTCCATCGTACACCTTGTTATCCTCCTCCATCGTACACCTTGTTATCCACCTCCATCGTACACCTTGTTATCCTCCTCCATCGTACACCTTGTTATCCTCCTCCATCGTACACCTTGTTATCCTCCTCCATCGTACACCTTGTTATCCACCTCCATCATACACCTTGTTATCCTCCTCCATCGTACACCTTGTTATCCTCCTCCATCGTACACCTTGTTATCCACCTCCATCGTACACCTTGTTATCCTCCTCCATTGTACACCTTGTTATCCTCCTCCATCATACACCTTGTTATTTATCTCCATCATACACCTTGTTATCCTCCTCCATCGTACTCCTTGTTATCCTCCTCCATCATACACCTTGTTATCCTCCTCCATCATACACCTTGTTATCCTCCTCCATCGTACTCCTTGTTATCCTCCTCCATCATACACCTTGTTATCCTCCTCCATCGTACTCCTTGTTATCCTCTTCAACCATTCACCTTGTTATCCACCTCCATCATACATCTTGTTATCCTCCTCCATCATACACCTTGTTATCCTCCTCTATCGTACACCTTGTTATCCACCTCCATCGTACACCTTGTTATCCACCTCCATCGTACACCTTGTTATCCACCTCCATCGTACACCTTGTTATCCTCCTCCATCGTACACCTTGTTATCCATCTCCATCATACACCTTGTTATCCATCTCCATCATACACCTTGTTATCCACCTCCATCATACACCTTGTTATCCACCTCCATCGTACACCTTGTTATCCTCCTCCATCATACACCTTGTTATCCTCCTCCATCATACACCTTGTTATCCACCTCCACCGTACACCTTGTTATCCTCCTCCATCGTACACCTTGTTATCCATCTCCATCATACACCTTGTTATCCTCCTCCATCGTACACCTTGTTATCCATCTCCATCGTACACCTTGTTATCCATCTCCATCATACACCATGTTATCCACCTCCATCGTACACCTTGTTATCCTCCTCCATCGTACACCTTGTTATCCTCCTCCATCATACACCTTGTTATCCATCTCCATCGTACACCTTGTTATCCATCTCCATCATACACCTTGTTATCCTCCTCCATCGTACACCTTGTTATCCTCCTCCATCATACTCCTTGTTATCCATCTCCATCATACAGCTTGTCATCTGTGTTGCGCGACCCCCAAAAGAGCCGCTTGGTAATTTGGGTTCTCTGTCCTGCACCTCATCTCCAAGTCCACCCTCCGCCCCCTGGCACACCTGGTTGAATAAAAGTTACTGCCATCCTGTATAAGAACAAGAGTATAGTCATCTCTAGCTTGTATGTGAATTATCACCAGAAAATAGTTTTTTAGGATGTTGGGGTGGTGAGTGAAAATGCATTGTGGGGGGGGGGGGGGGAGAAAATGTTTGCCCCGGGTTCAATGAATATTAAAGATTCCCCTCCATACAGATAATACTCTACTTTATTCATGTGCTTTTCCCTTTTTTTTTTGTTGTTGTGTTTTATGTTCCCATCTCGGAGCGTTCCTTCCGAGGCAGACGGATCGCCGTTATGATTGCTTTATGTAAGAGGAAAGCCATTTTCTATTTCCAAAGATTTGTTCTGGTTGTGAAGATGCATAATTCAACCTAAAATAAAAACTAAATATTGAAGCTACAATGTATTCTTTTATGGGGAAGAAGAAGACGCGTGACAGCGGAGAAAATGCGCGCTGATACATCTTTGTGCGGCGGCTTTTTTTTTTTTTTGGCTGTCGTTTTGCTCCAGCAGACAGGGATCAGGATAAATAAAGGTTCCGCGGCGCACACGTCGGCGTAATGTGTTGTTTCTGTGACTATGAATATTTAATAGATTGAAGGAAAAGTTCCCGTCCTGTCGGCGGCGGTCCTGCCACGCTCAGGTGGAGCTCAGGTTCTGATCCATTAGTCTGATGGAGGCTCTCACAGAGACGTCTGGCTGGCTGTCAAACATTTATTCCCTCTAAATCCGGAACTGCGTCCTATTAGACGTCTGCTGTCATTTTTATGAACGCAAAGTGGAAATGTTTTCTTGGCCTTTTGGATCTCCCTGTGGAAAAGACAAAAAAAAATGGCGTAAAAATGGAACTGCGATTTTTTTTTTTAACCACTTGCCGACCGCAGTCTGGCGGCGACAAAGTGGCTGCGATATCACTCACTGTGAGCGCGCGCCGCCAGATGCGCGCTCGCAAGCTCACTGTTATCGGGGGGGTGGGCCAGGGAGCAGGTAGGGCGGACTCAATCGCCGCCGGCTACCCGTGATGCCCTCCCCGAAGTGAAAGAACGGAGGTCCGTGTAGGTAAACATGGATCTCCGTTCTTTTAGAGGGGGAAGGGCGTTGATCGCAGGCTTCCGGTATATGGGAGCCGTGATCACTCCCTTCCCCCAGCCAGGGCAGCCCACATACAGTTGGAACACACTGAGGGAACACAGTTAACCCTTAGGGAGCCCCCTGCAGGTTAACCCCTTCACTGTCAATGGCGTTTACACAGTAATCAATGCATTTTTATTGCACTGATCGCTGTATAAATGCCAATGGTCCTAAAAAAAGTGTCAAAATGGTCCGACATGTCCGCCGCAGTATCGCAGTACCGCTAAAAATCGCAGCTCACCGCCATTACTAGTAAAAAAAATTTGAAAAAATAAAACCCCCAGAAATGAATTCTCATCATCCGTAAACGCGGCAACTTTTGCGCAAACCAATCAATAAACGCCGATTGCGATTTTTTTTTTTTACCAAAAATTTGAGGAAGAATATAAATCGGCCAAAACCGATGGAAAAAAAATGTTTTTTTATATATTTTTTTTTTGGATTTGTATTTTAGCAAAAAGTAAGAAATTTGTTTTTTTTTGCAAAATTGTCTCTCCTCTTTTGTTTACAGCGGCGATCAGAAATGACGCAGAGGGGATCAAATACCACCAAAAGAAAGCTCTATTTGTGGGAAAAAAAGGACGCACATTTCGCTTGCGTACAACGCTGCACGACCGCGCAATTGTCAGTTAAAGCAACGCAGTGCCGAATCGCAAAAAGTGCTCTGGTCCTAAAGGGGGAAATCCTTCCGGGGGTGAAGTGGTTAATTAAATTGGAGTCCCACCCACAAATACGTCTTTATGTATTTCAAATCCTCAATGCATGATGAATCACCTTTGGAAAAAAAAAAAAAGTATACTCACCCTAAGTGCCCTGTTGCTATTTGTTCCCTGTAATCTTCCACTTCCTGATCTGCGGCACTCCACATCACTTCCTGCCTCGCCTGGGCTCATGGGAGATGTGAGTCATCATTTCCCATGAGCCAGTGGGCATCCCTGAGCCATAAAATTGGATTATTTCAAGACAGGAAATGGAGGAGAGACGTGTTATCTACGTCCCGCTAAAAACCGCCGATCGCTGCCATTACTAGTTAAAAAATAAATAAATAATAAAAATGCTATAAATCTATCCCCTATTTTGAGTGGCAAAAATGTCAGTTTGGTGTCCGATCTGTCCGCAGCAACGTCGCAGCCCCGCTAAAAACCGCCGATCGCCGCCATTACTAGTTAAAAAATAAATAATAAAAATGCCATAAATCTATCCCCTATTTTGAATGTCAAAAATGTCAGTTTGGTGTCCGATCTGTCCGCCACAACGTCGCAGTCTTGCTAAAAATCGCTGATCACCGCCATTCCTAGTAAAATAAATAATAAAAATGACATAAATCTATCCCCTATTTTGTAGACACGATAACTTTTGCGCAAATCAATCAGTATACGCTTATTACGATTTTTTTTTTTTTACCAAAAGTATGTAGAAGAATATATTGCGGCCTAAACTGATGAATAAATTCGTTTTTTTACGTTTTTTTTTTTTTGGAAATGTTTTACATCAGAAAGTAAAAAAATGTGTTGTTTTTTTTCCAAAATCGTCGCTCTTTTTTTGTTTATAGCGCAAAAAATAAAACCCTCAGAGGGGATCAAATACCAGCATAAGAAAGCTCTATTTGTGGGGAAAAAGTACGTCAATTTTATTTGGGTACAACGTCGCACGACCGTGTCGAATTGTCAGTTAAAGCGACGCGGCGCCGAATCACAAAAAAATGGTTTGGTCATTAAGGGGGAAATCCTTCCAGGCCTTAAGTGGTTAACTGACAATTGAGCGGTCGTGCGACGCTGAACCCAAATAAAAGTGACGTCCTTTTTTTCACACAAATAGAGCTCTCTTTTGGTGGTGCTTCATCGCCTCTGCATTTTTTCTTTTTTGAGATGTAAACAAAGAGTGACAATTTTGAAAAAAAAAAACAATATTTTTTACTTTCTGCTATAAAATATATCCAATAAGATTATTGAAAACAATCTAATTTCTTCATCAATTTAAGCCAATATGTATTCTGCTACATGTTTTTGGTAAAAAGAAAAAAATCCCAATAAGCGTACAGTATCTCACAAAAGTAAGTACACCCCTCCCAGTGACAACACTGAAGAGCTGACACTTTGCTACAATGTAAAGTAGTGAGTGTACAGCTTGTATAACAGTGTAAATTTACTGTCCCCTCAAAATAACTCAACACACAGCCATTAATGTCTAAACCGCTGGCAACAAAAGTGAGTACACCCCTAAGTGAAAATGTCCAAATTGGGCCCAATTAGCCATTTTCCCTCCCCGGTGTCATGTGATTCGTTAGTGTTACAAGGTCTCAGGTGTGAATGGGGAGCAGGTATGTTAAATTTGGTGTTATCTCTCTCACTCTCTCATACTGGTCACTGGAAGTTCAACATGGCACCTCATGGCAAAGAACTCTCTGAGGAACTGAAAAAAAAGAATTTTTGCTCTACATAAAGATGGCCTAGGCTATAAGAAGATTGCCAAGACCCTGAAACTGAGCTGCAGCACGGTGGCCAAGACCATACAGCGGTGTAACAGG
>BLSH010149112.1:127955-138029 GCA_018402905.1 Glandirana rugosa
GAACAAGTAACTAAATAACTATAAAGTTTTTCTCTTTACAACTGGTGATTATTCAGGAGCGTCCCCGTCTATTTACGTCTGAGAATTCTCCGTCTGACATATTTTACATGTGATTTTAGTCATTAGTTGTCCACTCTATCCAACCGAATTACCTAACGCCTTGAGAGTCTACCTTTTTCCGCCCCCACTCCAGACCTATTCTTCCCTTTCTCTTTCACTCTTCCATTCCCACTCCCCAAAGTCAGAGACTTTGATGTTAATCAACGAAAAAATGTCCAGCATCCTTAACGATTACCAACCCAAATTCTTAAAGATACGGAAATTATGGCTTAGCTACATCCTGCCCTCTCTACACCCTGAAGGCCTTTAGCCTCCTACTTGGCTTGGGACCAAAGTTCGTGGGGATTCTTGCCTAACTTTACACCCCCTACCCCTCACCCTTACCTTCTCACTTTCTCTTTCCCTTCTTATCCAGACCTCACCCCCGCCTTTTTCCATCTGAGAGTTCCGCAATCCATTAAGCCAACCTATCTCACCTGTTGATTACTGATTTTAGTGTACATTTTATACAGTCTGCCTCTTAAGAGTCTGCATTTATCTGCCCCTGCGAGGACTTATTAGTGGTCAACATTTCTCTTTTTGAAATATCAATAAATCAATGAACAAGAAAACAATAGGACCTCTGTAGTTTTGAATGACATGGAACCCAAACAATGCGACCATTGTGCACAGATCATGTGATCTCAGATAGAATGTAATAGCAAAAACAGCGTAGCGCAAAAAGTAGAAGCAAATAATAAAATGATAAAATCAGTCCTTAAAAAAAAAAAATGTGTTAGTATATTAAATGTCCATATAACTTTCAAAAAATTCCACGCATTAATGACCACGGTGCTTCCAATTCAGGCATGCAGGTGTCCATGTGAATCCACTCTGTCCACCGCAGCCGCTCACCTCCTTATTATGACCAATGTGGTCTTAATGCGCCTTCCCCATTATGGAGACACAATTCCCCCCACTGGGCAATCAGCAACAAAGATAGGACTCCATCCGTGGCGTATAGGTAGAGATAAAAATAAAGCGACATCTAGTGCTCTCTGTGCTACACTGTTTTTGCCATCTAGTGCTCTCTGCTATTGCATCAACTTTATTTAAAAGGATTAAAAGAACTTACAAGTCTCAGTACTTGTACCAAGTGCATATGATGAACGTTCCAAATACAAACAGTACACCGAAAAGATGGCTGCAGGTGACATCACACGTAGCTCCTGCCCTGTACCCTTTACATCCTGGATGGAACTTCAACACATTGTTCATAATAAGGAGGTGAGCGGCTGCTTATGTCTGTGGTGGATTCACATTCTGCATGCCTGAATTGGAAGCATTTCCTCACAGTGGTCATCAGTGGCAGCTGGTTCCCAATTTTTTTTTTTTGGGGGGGGTAGCAAACAAACCTGCCCCCCCCCCATGCAGGAGATGGATGGTGGTGATCAGTGGCCTTACCTTAGGAGGCCGATGTGTCTCCTCGTTCCAGGAGGGAAACACAGGCGCTTTGTATTCAAATTTATTAAAAGGTAATAACAAGTCTGCTCACAAACAACGATTTGTATAAGGCACATCAATGATGGATGTAATCATCACAAAGGGGAGCCTCAGCCGTGTGACCGGGAGTGAGGACGGAGATGGAACGGGCGTCTGAAAGTGGGGTTCCCCAAGGTTCTGTCCTGGGACCAATCCTATTCAATTTATTCATAAACGATTTGGAGGACGGGGTTAATAGCTCAATCTCAATATTTGCGGATGATACCAAGCTAAGCAGGACAATAAATTCTCCACAGGATGTGGAAGACTTTCAAGAAGATCTGAATAAATTAATGGGGTGGGCAGACAAGTGGCAAATGAGATTTAACGTAGAAAAATGTAAAATAATGCATTTGGGTACCAAGAACATGAATGCCAACTACTCACTAGGGGGAGAGCCTCTGGGGGAATCTAGGATGGAAAAGGATGTAGGGGTCCTAGTAGAGAACAGGCTCAGCAGTGACATGCAATGCCAAGCTGCTGCAAGCAAAGCTAGCAAAGTACTGCCATGCATCATGAAAGGGATCAACGCCAGGGATAAATCAATAATTCTCCCATTATACAAGTATCTGGTGAGGCCGTCCAGTTCTGGGCACCGGTCCTCAGGAAGGACGTCCTGGTACTGGAAAGGGTTCAGAGAAGGGCAACAAAGCTAATTAAGGGATTGGAGGACCTCAGTTATGGGGAAAGATTGCGAGAACTGAATGTATTCTCTCTGGAGAAGAGACACTTGAGAGGGGATATGATTTCAATGTACAAATACTGTACTGGTGACCCCACAATTGGGACAAAACTATTCAGTGCAAGGGAGCACACGAAGACACGCGACCATTCACTAAAAATAGAAGAAAAGCGTTTTAACCTTAAAATGCGTAGAGGGTTCTTTACGGTAAGAGCAGTGAGAATGTGGAATTCTCTTCCACAAGCAGTGGTTTCTGCTGGGAGTATAGATAATTTAAAAAAACTACTAGATGCACACCTAAGGGACCACAGCATTGAGGGATATACAATGTAATACTGACATAAAAACGCACACATGGGTTGGACTTGATGGACTTGTGTCTTTTTTCAGCCTCACTGACTATGTAATCTGCAGAGTCTGTGGACGGTGAACACCGGTGGCTCCCAGCGCTTGCTTCCAGTGTACTTCCTGACACCATGCGGATGACGAAGGGTGATGTCACTTCTCGGATGCGGCGTGTGGAGAAGCGGAGGTTGGCGATGCGTTCTTGGAGCGCATGCTCTCAGATTGCATCTTCAATGGCCATCTCCAACACTTTCCATCGGTCATCTCAGTTCCCCGTTTGCGCCAATTTTTTCTCCTTCCTGCTCCTCGTTCCAACTTGCCGAGGGAAGTGCCGGGGCCCTTGCTTCTTCTCCCGGGCCGAACAGGAAGTACAGTGGGGCAAAAAAAAATGTAGTCAGCCACCAATTGTGGAAGTTCTCCCACTTACAAAGATGAGAGAGGCCGGTAATTCAACTATGAGAGACGGAATGAGAAAAAAAATCCAGAAAATCCCATTGTCTGATTTTTAGAGAATTTATTTGCAAATTATGGTGGAAAATAAATATTTGGTCTCCTCTACAAAAAAGCAAGATTTCTGTCTCTCACAGACCTGTAACTTCTTCTATAAGAGGCTCCTCTGTCCTCCACGCTGTATTAATGGCACTGATTGAACTCCTCGTTATCGGTATAAAAGACACAACCTGTCCACAACCTCAAACAGTCAGAGACTCCAAACTCCACCATGGCCAAGACCAAAGAGCTGTCCAAGGGCACCAGAAATAAAATTGTAGACCTGCACCAGGCTGGGAAGACCAAATCTGCAATAGGTAAGCAGCTTGGTGTGAAGAAATCAATTATTAGAGAATGGAAGACCTACAAGACCACTGATCATCTCCCTCCATCTGGGGCTCCACGCAAGATCTCACCCCTGGGGGTCAAAATGATCACAAGAACGGCGAGCAAAAATCCCATAACCACACGGGGGGACCTAGTGAATGACCTGCAGAGAGCTGGGACCAAAGTAACAAAGGCCACCATCAGTAACACTGCGCCGCCAGGGACTCAAATCCTGCAGTGCCAGACGTGTCCCCCTGCTTAAGCCACTACATGTCCGGGCCCCTCTGAAGTTTGGATGATCCAGAAGAGGATTGGGAGTATGTCCTATGGTCAGATGAAACCAAAACAGAACTTTTTGGTAAAAACTCAACTTGTCGTGTTTGGAGGAGAAAGAATGCCGAGTTGCATCCAAAGAACACCATACCTACTGTGAAGCATGGGGGTGGAAACATCATGCTTTGGGGCTGTTTTTCTGCAAGGGGACCAGGACGACTGATCCGTGTAAAGGAAAGAATGAATGGGGCCATGGATCGTGAGACCTCCTTCCATCAGCGAGGGCATTGAAGATGAAACGTGGCCGGGTCTTTCAGCATGACAACGATCCCAACCACACCGCCTGGGCAATGAAGGAGTGGCTTCGTAAGAAGCATTTCAAGGTCCTGGAGTGGCCTAGCCCCAGTCTCCAGATCTCATCTTTGGAGGGAGTTGAAAATCTGTGTTGCCCAGCGACAGCCCCAAAACATCACCGCTCTGGAGGAGATCTTCATGGAGGAATGGACCAAACCACCAGCAACAGTGTGCAAAAACCTCGTGGAGACTTACAGAAAACGTTTGACCTCTGTCATTGCAAACAAAGGGTCTATAACAAAGTACTGAGATTAACTTTTGTTATTGACCAAATACAGTCAGGTCCATAAATATTGGGACATCGACACAATTCTAATCTTTTTGGCTCTATGCACCACCACAATGGATTTGAAATGAAAGGAACAAGATGAGCTTTAACTGCAGACTTTCAGCTCCAAATCAGGTGAACGGTGTAGGAATTACAACAGTTTGTATTTGTGCCTCCCACTTTGTTAGGGACCAAAAGTAATGGGACAGATTAACAATCATAAATCAAACTTTCACTTTTTAATACTTGGTAACAAATCCTTTGCAGTCAATTACAGCCTGAAGTCTGGAACGCATAGACATCACCAGATGCTGGGTTTCATCCCTGGTGATGCTCTGCCAGGCCTCTACTGCAGCTGTCTTCAGTTCCTGCTTGTCCTTGGGGCATTTTCCCTTCAGTTTTGTCTTCAGCAAGTGAAATGCATGCTCAATCGGATTCAGGTCAGGTGATTGACTTGGCCATTGCATAACATTCCACTTCTTTCCCTTGAAAACTCTTTGGTTGCTTTCCCAGTATGCTTGGGGTCATTGTCCATCTGCACTGTGAAGCGCTGTCCAATGAGTTCTGAAGCATTTGGCTGAATATGAGCCGATAATATTGCCCCAAACACTTCAGAATTCCTCCTGCTGCTTTTGTCAGCAGTCACATCATCAATAAATACAAGAGAAGCAGTTCCATTGGCAGCCATACATGCCCACGCCATGACACTACCACCACCATGCTTCACTGATGAGGTGGTAATGCTTTGGTTCATGAGCAGTTCCTTTCCTTCTCCATACTCTTCTCTTCCCATCACTCTGATACAAGTTGATCTTGGTCTCATCTGTCCATAGGATGTTCTTCCAGAACTGTGAAGGCTTTTTTAGATGTTGTTTGGCAAACTCTAATCTGGCCTTCCTGTTTTTGAGGCTCACCAATGGTTTCCATCTTGTGGTGAACCCTCTGTATTCACTCTGGTGAAGTCTTCTCTTGATTGTTGACTTTGACACACATACACCTACCTCCCGGAGAGTGTTCTTGATCTGGCCAACTGTTGTGAAGGGTGTTTTCTTCACCAGGGAAAGAATTCTTCGGTCATCCACCACAGTTGTTTTCCGTGGTCTTCCGGGTCTTCTGGTGTTGCTGAGCTCACCGGTGCATTCGCTCTTTTTAAGGATGTTCCAAGCAGTTGATTTGGCCACACCTAATGTTTTTGCTATCTCTCTGATGGGTTTGTTTTGTTTTTTCAGCCTAATGATGGCTTCACAGATAGTGACAGCTCTTTGGATCTCATATTGAGAGTTGACAGCAACCGATTCCAAATGCAAACAGCACACTTGAAATGAACTCTGGACCTTTTATCTGCTCCTTGTAAATGGGATAATGAGGGAATAACACACACCTGGCCATGGAACAGCTGAGCAGCCAATTGTCCCATTACTTTTGGTCCCTTAAAAAGTGGGAGGCACAAATACAAACTGGAAAGGACGTACCTATCAAAATCGGGTATCCCCCCCCCCCCCCAAAAAAGCTCAGTTTCAGCATCAGGAGCTGGGGAGGAGGCCTTAAAGCACTTTAGGGTGGAACTCCGCTTTAACCACTTGCCGACTGCCAACCGCAGGTTGACGGCGACAAGATGGCTCTATTAGGCAAATCGCCGTCATATGACGGCGGCTGCCAGATCGCGCACTGTGAGCGCGTGTGCGCCGCCGGAGGCGCGCTCACGTGCTCACTGTGTTCGGAGGGGGGCCAGGGAGCGGGTAGGGGTGGACTCGATCTCCGCCGGCTACCCGCCATGCCCCCCCCCGCAGTGAAAGAACGGAGATCCGTGTATGTAAACACGGATCTCCGTTCTGTTAGAGGGGGAAGGGCGGTGATCACAGGCTTCCTGTATATGTAAGCCATGATCACCTCCTTTTCCCAGCCAGGGCCGCCCCCACACAGTTAGAACGCCCAGGGAACACAGTTAACCCTTAGAGCGCCCCCTGCAGGTTAACCCCTTCACTGCCAATGGCATTTACACAGTAATCAGTGCATTTTTATAGCACTGATCGCTGTATAAATGCCAATGGTCCCAAAAAAGTGTCAAAATGGTCTGACATGTCTGCCGCAAATATCGCAGTACCGCTAAAAATCGCAGATCGCCGCCATTACTAGTAAAAAAAATAAAAATAAAAATAAAAACCCCAGAAATGAATTCTCATCATCCGTAAACGCAGCAACTTTTGCGCAAACCAATCAATAAACGTCGATTGCGATCACAAATATGGAGGAAGAATATAAAATCGGCCAAAACCGTTGAATAAAAAATTTTTTATATATTTTTTTTGGATTTGTATTTTAGCAAAAAGTAAGAAATTTGGGTTTTTTTGCAAAATTGTCGCTCTTCTTTTGTTTATAGCGGCGATCAGAAATGACGCAGTGGTGATCAAATACCACCAAAAAAAAGCTCTATTTGTGGGGAAAAAAGGACGCAAATTTTGTTTGGGTACAACGTCGCACGACCGCGCAATTGTCAGTGAAAGTGACGCAGCGCCGAATCGCAAAAAGGGCTCTGGTCCTAAAGGGGGAAATCCTTCCGGGGCTGAAGGGGTTAATGCGTGGACTTCTAGAGTTTTTTGAACGATATATGCGGACATTTAATATACTTATGAATTTTTTTTTTTTTGGTTTTATAATTTATTATTTGTTTTCTATTTTTGTTTTCGCTATTATATTCTATCGCAGGGGTCCTCAAACTATGGCCCTCCAGTTGTTCGGGAACTACAATTCCCATCATGCTTAGTCATGTCTGTGAATGTCAGAGTTTTACAATGCCTCATGGGATATGTAGTTCCGCAACAACTCGAGGGCCGTAGTTTGAGGATGCCTGTTCTATCGGGACGTTGCGTGTTGACCTTGGCGTGCTCAGCTTGCAATACATTCGTTTATTAATAGGGATTTGCGCGGAATATATATTTTATTATTGATGTCTAGGCGTTAAGTCACATGAAGAAGCTGTCGTTTACCATTTTTTTTTTTTTTTTTTAATACTTAAAATAATAATTAAATTGATAATGCTGACATTATTAAATTATGCAAAGTGCGAATTGTAATTAGCGTCCCGCCGTAATCTGTCACCTATTACTTATCAAAGACGCCCGCCCATGGAAAACCTAACGTCACTCAGGAATTTGGGATAATGACTTGCTAAATTCGTTATTAAATTACAAAACTTCTTCCGTCTTTCCAAGTTTTTTTTTTTTTTAATAATAATAATTCAGATATTTGAATTTTTTTTTCCTGCCCGATAATGAATTTTCGGAAGTCGTTTTTAATCCCGTTTGTGTAGCGAAGTCCCAGCAGCGAGAAACGAAAATTACCTGCGACTGCGACTCGCCTCTCAAAGAGACGCATTTCATGGTTTGCATTGTAATTGGGGAGCCGTTTGTGAAGCCCAAACATCAGAAGAATGAATAATTCTCCATTGAACTTTTCCTTTCCTTCAGTCCAAGGTTAGAGGAAGGACGTTCAGCACCTTAAGAGTCTCAGGAATTAACAGAGCAGGACGCACATCCAGCGTAAGACGGAGAACGCACTTATATCTCGCTTCTGCTATCTCCCGGGGCCACACATGAACTTCATTTGTAACGTCGCTGCTATTCCATTCCTGCCATATAGCGTTCTTTACAATCGCTATTCAGCCGGCTTGGCTGCCAGGCAATAGCCGAAGTGATCAATTTTCCATGATTTGTACCTACAGTAATGGTATACTGGACCCATTCTAGTCAATTCTCCATGCCGTTCCTCCGAGCGCTTTTTGTCACTTATGTATTTTCCATTATTGTAGATGGGAAAACTGTAGTTTCAAATTAATTAGGTGTTTCGGTTTCTTTGTGACTTTTACTCTTTGTAGTATTGCGCTTCATTGTGGCCAAGAAACCCTTCCACCGCCGCCGGGAGTCAACGCAGAATGCTTCCAATCCTTCAACCTTCATTGGAAAGGTTTTAGACCCTTCGCTGTGTGTATTTTAATTATACAATATATTCTATATGTATTATGGAACGGTTTTAAGAAATTTTATATATATGTATACACACAGTCAGGTCCATAAATATTGGGACATCAACACAATTCTGATGTTTTTGGCTCTATGCACCACCACAATGTATTTGAAATGAAAGGAACAAGATGAGCTTTACCTGCAGACTTTCAGCTTTAATTTGAGGGATTTACATCCAAATCAGGGGAACGGTGTAGGAAATCCAACAGTTTGTATTTGTGCCTCACACTTTTTAAGGGACCATGGGGGACAAGGTGCATTAGGGTGCCCCAAAGCACCCATACTCTCTGTGTTGAGGGCATGCGGCCTGGTATAGCCCGGGGGGGGGGGGCTAGCTCATCCCCACCCCCTGCATGCTCAGATAAGGGTCTGGTATGGATTTTGGGGGAACCCCATGCCATTTTTTAAAAAAAATTTGGTACGGGGTTCTCCCTAAAATCCATACCAGACCAAAGGGCCTGGTACGCTCCTGGAGGGGGACCCATGCCATTTTTTTTTAAATTTGGTGTGGAGTTCCCCTTCAAGATCCCCAGAGCACAAGTCGCATGCCAAAGTCGGATCAGTGAAGAAAATGATCCGACTTCAATGCCTTTCAATGGGTTAAAGTAGAATCAAAGTCGGACAAAAGTAGTACAGGAACCTTTTTCAAAGTAGGCCAGACTTTGAAAAACACAAGTCGGACCAGTGAAGGCGGCGCCATTGTTCTTGTGACGTAATGTGACTTGTGCTCCTTGTCGGCCCGAGAATCAGACTAGTGTGAACCCAGCCTCAGTCTGTGTCAGTGAGCGCTTCTACTTTGCTGAGATAATCCATTCACCTCACAGGTGTGGCCTATGAAGATGCTGATTAGGCAGCATGATTATTGCACAGGTGTGCCTTAGGCTGGCCACAATAAAAGGCCTCTCTAAATTGTGCAGTTTTATCACACAGCACGATGCCACGGAAGTCGCAAGTGTTGAGGGAGCGTGCAATTGTCATGCTGACTGCAGGAACGTCCACCAGAGCTTTTGCCCTTGAATTTAATGTTCATTTCTCTACCATAAGCAGCGTTTCAGAGAATTTGGCAGAACATTCAACCGGAGACTGCGTGTAACCACACCAGCCCAGGACCTCCACATCCAGCATCTTCACCTCCAAGCTTATCTGAAAGCAGCCACCAGGACAGCTGCTGCAACAATTGGTTTGCATAACCAAAGGATTTCTGCACAAACTGTCAGAGACGGTCTCAGGGAAGCTCATCTGCTGCTCGTCGTCCTCATCGGGGTCTCCACCTGACTGCAGTTCCTCGTCATAACCGACTTATTTGGGCAAATGCTGACATTGGATGGCGTCTGACACTTTGGAGAGGACCATCACCCCATGTTGCAGCATGATAATGCACAGCCCCATGTTGCAGGATGATAATGCACGGCCCCATGTTGCAGCGTGATAATGCACAGCCCCATGTTGCAGGATGATAATGCACGGCCCCATGTTGCAGCTTCATAATGCACGGCCCCATGTTGCAGCTTCATAATGCACGGCCCCATGTTGCAGCATGATAATGCACGGGCCCATGTTGCAACATGATAATGCACGGCCCCATGTTGCAGCATGATAATGCACGGCCTCATGTTGCAGCATGATAATGCACGGCCTCATGTTGCAGCATGATAATGCACGGCCCCATGTTGCAGCATGATAACGTAATAGTACGACGTTGTACCCCACTACCAGGAGAGGTTTCACAGTCT
>BLSH010149112.1:140147-156974 GCA_018402905.1 Glandirana rugosa
TTGTGGCCAGCCTGAGGCACACCTGTGCAATAATCATGCTGTCTAATCAGCATCTTGATATACCGCACCTGTGAGGTGGATGGATTATCTCGGCATAAGAGAAGCGCTCACTGACACCGATTTAGACAGATTTGTGAAGAATATTTGAGAGAAATCTGCCCTTTGTGTAAATAGAAAAAGTCGCAGGTCTTTGCGTTCAGCTCATGATAAATGGGGGCCAACACAGATGTGCTGTGTTTATAATTTTGCTCACTGGATAGATACACTATATTGCCAAAAGTATTGGGACGCCTGCCTTTACACACACATAAACATTAATGGCATCCCAGTCTTAGTCTGTAGGGTTCGGTGTTGAGTTGGCCCACCCTTTGCTGCTATAACAGCTTCAGCTCTTCTGGGAAGGCCGTCCACAAGGTTTAGGAGTGTCTATGGGAATGTTTGACCGTTCTTCCAGAGGTCAGGCACTGATGTTGGATGAGAAGGCCTGGCTCACAGTCTCCGCTCTAATTCATCCCAAAGGTGTTCTATCTGGTTGAGGTCAGGACTCTGTGCAGGCCAGTCAATTTCCTCCACCCCAAACTCGCTCATCCATGTCTTTATGGATGTCCAATATTGTTTGAGTTTGGGACAATGCCACAATTGATGTATCGTCTCCATGAGATTGATACTGCAACAAGAATCTTGACATAAACCTATACTGTGCAGAAAATGTGGAGTATGATGAGGCCCCCCATATAATAAACAATTGTGTAAGTTGGTGTGAGGGTGAAAGACAAGAGGAATTGCTTGTAGAACCCTCACCCAGGCATTATCGGAAATAGGACCTAACCCTTGGAAACAGTAAGGCTACTTTCACACTGAGGCGTTTGAAAAACGCATGCAAAACATCAAGCGTTATGACCGCTTTAGCGCTATAATTAGCGCTAATGCCCAGGTGTTTTTCAAGCGCTTTTGAAGCGCTAGCATTAAATAAATAGCACATCCCCCTACATTACATCCTGTTTACTTCCTGATATTTTGACCTTTCCACAACCTCTGGGCATTTTGCTGGCGCTTTTAACGCGCTTTTAAAGCGCTTTACATTCATTTCAATGTATATGGGCATTTTTAATGCGCTATTTTTAGGGCTCAGAATAAGCACAAAAAATCATGCTTGCAGGACTTTTTTAAACGCGGCGCCAGCGCGACGCCCCAGTGTGAATAGGTACATTGGAATTAATGGGCAGCATTTTAGCAGCGTTTTGGAAGCGCTATTTTTAGCACAAAAACGATAGGAAAGCGCCTCAGTGTGAAAGGGGCCTAAGACCACTTTCACACCAAGGCGTTTTTCAGGAGTTTTTGCTCTAAAATCAGCACATAAAAAGCGCACCAAAAACGCTCCCCATGCATCTCAATGGATGCTTTCACACCGAGGCGTTGCGCTTGCTAGGCATTGCTAAAAGTCCTGCAAGCAGCATCTTTTCAGCTTGTTTTGTGCGCTCAAAATATCGCTTCAAAAACGCCCATGTCCATTGAAAATAATGGTTAAGTGCTTGAAAAACGCTTGAAAAGCGCATGAAATGTGTACTGAAGCTGTGGAAAGGTCACATGATTGATACACAAACTCTTGAAAAGCGCTTAAAAAATGCCATTAGAGGGGCGCTATTTATACCGCTAGCACTTCAAAAGCGCGGCAAAAACACACTAAAATCATGGCGTTTTACAGGCTTTTTTCTAAGGCCTTGGTGTGAAAGGAGCCTTAGGGCTTCTTCACACTGCTGAAGAAATAGCCGTTTGTTTCCCCATGTCCTGTGCTGACTGATTCTGCATGGGAGGGTCTGGTTCATTATAATGACCTGGTGCACTCTCAGTGTTCTGATGAGGAAAGTTGCAGGGTCTGCATTCCTTTAGATACCATCCGTGTACAGAACACCTCCAGGTTGCCATATTGCTTTGACTTTAAAATTACAGCGGTTGCAGGTTCAAAAGGAAGGTCATTTACAATAACATTCAATTACAACATGGCTTGGGTAGCAATTTTACATGTTCTATTATTTGTGTACTTTCTATATTCTTTCTCTTTCTTTCTCTTCCTCTTCTCCTCCTCTTCTCTTCCTCTCCTCTTTCTTTTCCTTGTCTCTTCATCATCTTTTCCTCTCTTCTCTTTCTCTTCATTTCTCATTCCTCCTCATTTCCTTTTCTCTTCCTCTTCTCTTCCTCTCCTTTTCCACTCCTCTTCTTTTTCTCTTCATTTCTTCTTTCTCTCCATTTCCTCTTCTCTTCCTCTTCCATTTCCTCTCCACTTGCTCTCCTCTTCCTCTCCTCTTCTTCTTCCTTTCCTCTCCTCTTCCTCTCCTCTTCTTCTTCCTTTCCTCTCCTCTTCCTCTTTCTCTACTTTTAATCCTCTACTCTTTTCCTGTTCATTTCTTCTTCCTCTTCATTTCCTCTTCTCTCCCTCTTCCTTCCTCTTCCTCTCCTCTTCTTCTTCCTCTCCTCATCTCGTCCTCTCATTTTCCTCTCCTCTCCTTTTCCTATTCATTTCTTCTTTCTCTTCATTTCCTCTTCTCTGCCTCTTTCTCTTCCATTTCCTCCTCTCTTTCTCTCCTCTTCTTCCTCTCCTCTTCTCTTCCATTTTCCCTCCTTCTCCTCTCTTCCTCTTTTCCTCTTCATTTTCTCTTCCTCTTTTCATCTCCTCTTCCTCTTTCTCTTCCTCTTTCTCTTCCTCTTTCTCTTCCTCTTTCTCTTCCTCTTCCTCTTTCTCTTCCTCTCCTCTTTTTCCTTTCCTCTTCTATTTCTCTCCTCTTCTTCCTCTCCTCTTCTTTTCCCTATTCTCTCCTTCTCCTCTTTTACTCTTCATTTCCTCTTTCTCTTCCTCTTCCTCTCCTCTTTCTCTTCCTCTTCCTCTTTCTCTTCCTCTCCTCTTATTTTCCCTTTTCTCTCCTTCTCCTCTTTTCCTCTTCATTTCCTCTTCCTCTTCCTCTTTTCCTCTCCTCTTCCTCTTTCTCTTCCTCTTTCTCTTCCTCTTTCTCTTCCTCTTCCTCTTTCTCTTCCTCTCCTCTTTTTCCTTTCCTCTTCTATTTCTCTCCTCTTCTTCCTCTCCTCTTCTTTTCCATTTTCTCTCCTTCTCCTCTTTTACTCTTCATTTCCTCTTTCTCTTCCTCTTCCTCTCCTCTTCCTCTTCCTCTTTCTCTTCCTCTCCTCTTCTTTTCCCTTTTCTCTCCTTCTCCTCTTTTCCTCTTCATTTCCTCTTCCTCTTCCTCTTTTTCTCTCCTCTTCCTCTTTCTCTTCCTCTTTCTCTTCCTCTTCCTCTCCTCTTTCTCTTCCTCTTCCTCTCCTCCTCTCCTTTTTTTTCTCCTGTATTTATTTTTTTTTATAAATATCCCTTTATATGACCATGAATGTCGGTCAGATGAACCATAGCTATGCATGTGAATTGTATGAAGAGAGGATGCAATGTAAGGAATGGATGGAGGAGAAGAGGTGACCCCGGGCCGCGTGTCCTTCATGCAGGTCAGCTACATTGATGTATATTTGATGGCGATCGGCTGGGTGATGAACGACGAGTAACGGCCGACAACCGCAAACTCTTTCCAAGCTTTCCATCTCCGAGGCGCTTGTCATCGTCAGCAGCGGGAGAAGAAGAGAAATGTTTTCCTTCCCTGGAAGTATTAAAGACACAAAATGTGCAGGAAAAGAACAGAGATTCCACCTTCCAGGCAGAGCGACTGCCAAATGTCGCCAGCTGCTGCCGTTGCGTTCGGATTGAGGGATTGTCGAGCTGATTGGAGGTTCTGACGGCGCGGTTACTGCGGCCAGCTGCTGACGGCTTCCTACTTTTCAATTCAAACTCCGCTCAGCACCTCATCCGTCTAAAGCCCGGCTCATGGGGGGACGCCTTGTGCATGGCTGATGAGGTTGCAGCTCTGGATGGAGACAGAAGAGGGGCGATAATCCAGAGAAACCACCGCGTCTGGCGTTTCTGCGATTTCTCCATTTACATTGATTTTATTTATCCTTTACTTCTGTGATTTGCTCTGAATACTTTTTGTTTGGTTTATTATTAAATACATTTTATACTGCACTTCACTATGGGATATCCTTGCTCTTCCCTTGGTATGTATTGGCGGTGGCAGGGGCGTAACTACAGGGGTTGCAATTACAACTGGGCCCCGTGCTCCAGGGGGCCCATGTCACCCCTTGTACAACTGTATAGGAGGGATGGCGGGGGCGGCATCTAGATGGAACCAATGAAATCCCAGAAATTACAAAGGGTCCCCCTGACCCCTGGCCAGGGCCCTTCCCTCTTCCCACTGATCCTGGGGCCCTTTACTTCCATCGCGGGTCCCTTTATTAGGGTACGGCAGCGGGACCCTTTCACAAGTTCTGCAGCGGGCGCCATCTTCAAGCCTCCCCATGATGGTGAAATGCCAGGGCCCGGTCACAATTGCACCCTTTGCAATCCTGATAGTTCCCTCACTGCTGTCAGTAGTTTTTAATTTTTATTTTAATTTAACCGGTTCCACACTGCCTACTGTCTATTTACGGCGGCAGTGTGGACGCTGGCAGCGAATCGCCGTAAAAAGGCAGCGATCTGCGAATGGCCACTAGGGGGCGCTGGCCCACCGCACTCCTGAGGAGTGTGCCCGCGGCTCGGGCGGACCCGATGTCCGCCGGTGAGCCGCGATGAGCGGCCACAGGCAAACAGTGGGGAACCGCCGATGTAAACACGGCAGTTCCCCGCTCTGTTAGTGGGGGCATGGGAGATCTACTGATCCCTGTCACTGGCATCAGTTAGATCTCTCATGCCCATGGTAGCCCAGCCCCCTCACAGTTTGAACGCCCAGGGAACACAGTTAACCCCTAGATCGCCCCCTGCAGGTTAACCCCTTCACTGCCAATGACATTTACACAGTAATCAGTGGATATTTACATTTCTGATCGCTGTATAAATGTCATTGGTCCCAAAAAAGTGTCAAAATGGTCCGACACGTCCGCTGCAATATCGCAGTCCCGCTAAAAATCGCAGATCGCCGCCATTACCAGTAAAAAATAAATAAATAAATAAAAACCCCAGAAATTAATTCTCTTCATCCGTAAACGCGGCCCCTTTTGCGCAAACCAATCAATAAACGCCGATTGCGATTTTTTTTTATCACAAATATGAGGAAGAATATAAATCGGCCAAAACCGATGAAAAAAAAAAAGTTTTTTTATATTTTTTTTTTTGGATTTGAATTTTAGCAAAAAGTAAGAAATTTGTTTTTTTTTTGCAAAATGGTCGCTCTTCTTTTGTTTATAGCGGTGATCAAAAATGACGCAGAGGGGATCAAATACCACCAAAAGAAAGCTCTATTTGTGGGAAAAAAAGGACGCAAATTTCGTTTGGGTGCAACGTCGCACGACCGCGCAATTGTCAGTTAAAGCGACGCAGCGCCGAATCGCAAAAAGTGCTCTGGTCCTAGCCTGGGAAATCCTTTCGGTGGTTAATCTTATTTTTTGGCCATTTAATTTTATTTCTTTTACAATTTTATTTTTATCATTTTTAACAATTTTTTTAGGAGCTCTGTTGGGGGGGCTTTGAGGAGATATCAGGGGTCTAAACAAACCTCAGCCCTCAATCTCCATCTCTGTAACCTCAGCTGCACAGAATGAATGGACAGGAATAGCTGTGCACCGAACCTCCCATTCATTCAGAAACGGAAGTATAGTAAAAACAGTTTACTATGCTTCAGTTATGAATGAACCAATTGGTACCAATCACTGACTCTGTCCATTCAGAAAAGGAAGGAGCCGGTAAATGACAAATTTACCGACCCGTTCCCATCTCTCCATCATGACTCATCTTCTACAGGAGGGGGGGAGACAGCAGCTCTGTGGGGGGGACCAGGGAAGCACACAGGGGCCCTGGGAACAGCAGAAGACAAGTAAACTGGATAGGAGGGGGGGGGGACAGCATATAGAGGAACCAATCTCCTGCATTAGGAGGAAAATGGAGGAGATTGGTTCCTCTAAATGCTGCCCCCGCCATTCCTCCTATCCAGGTGTACAAGGGAGGCACACGGGCCCTCTGCAGCACGGGGCCCGGTTGCAATTGCAACCCCTGTAGTTGCGCCCCTGATCATCAAAATGAAAAGAAAGAAATGCTTGATTAATGAATCTATATAAAATATATGAGTTTCACTTTTTGAATTGAATTACTGAAATAAATTAACTTTTTGATGATATTCTAATTTTTTTAAGATGCACCTGTATATCTCATGTATTTTACTAATGACTCGAATATTTTATTAAGTGCTTATATGCTAATGTTAGGTTCTTTATAAAATAACACTTCTAGCAAGCAAATGTTATTAGAACACATGGCTGTTCTTGGGGTGTCTTGTTGTGGAAAGTGGAGACAGTTGGTCTCCTTGTTCTACAAAGAGAGTCTGAAGGTCAATCAAGCTAATAAGGTGTTTCCAAGACAGCAGAAATCAATCTCTTTTTGCTTATTGCCTTAGCCGCGGAGTATCTACTATCCTTGTGGAGTCCTGGGTATCTACTGCCCTTGTGGAGTCCTGGGTATCTACTGCCCTTGTGGAGTCCTGGGTATCTACTGCCCTTGTGGAGTCCTGGGTATCTACTGCCCTTGTGGAGTCCTGGGTATCTACTGCTTTCTGGTGGTGACTCTGGCTCCACCCAGTGGCCAGCTGTAGGCAGTCACCTCAATTAGTACTCTATAAAACCTCACTTCCCCATCCTGTCCTTGCCTGAATATAGGTTTTAGTTACTGCCCGCCATTTATCCTGTTTGTTGCCTGTTAGCAAGAGGAACCAATCTCCTGCATTAGGAGGAAAATTGGGGAGATTGGTTCCTCTAAATGCCGCCCCTGCCATCCCTCCTATCCAGGTGTACAAGGGAGGCACACGGGCCCCCTGGAGCACGGGGCCCGGTTGCAATTGCAACCCCTGCAACCCCAATCGTTGCGCCCCTGATCCCACCTATCACCACCAAAATGTCAGCATCCACCCATAAGCCACCCACCCCCACAGTGCAGAGTCGACCTTCCCTCTTGAGTGGTCCGGTGCCCGGCAGATTGCCCCCTATCTTTTGGTTGGGGCAGAGCTGACCCTCAACTGTGGTGTTCCCAGAGGCGAAAGCTTGAAGCTTGTGGGCTCTGTTGCAGAAGTTGACCTGGGGGCCCCCTTACTACTACCCGCTGCTTCCACCACATGCAAAGATTTTACAAGTGGCTAAAGAGTTATTTCAGAGCTTTCTTTACATATTGAGCAAGAGGAGAAAAAGTTTGGGACCTTGGATGAGGCGTATAACAGACCACAGGAGGAAGTTGTACAAGGGTATTGATTGTCGTATGGTAACCATGGTGAATAATAATATAATATACCCATGAAAATTTATATATATATACAGACTCAATTGCATTTCCGATATGTACAGATATAAGCATTCAAAACCATCAAATGTATGAATGTGTTTAACCGTTTCCCGACCGCGTTGTGTACATTTACTGCTGCAGAGTGGCTCTGTCCCCCGAATTGCCGTTTATAAACGGAGGCTCACGTGTGTGCGCTGTAGCGGGCGGGAGCGCCCTGGCGGCGGCGCGCTCTTGTGCCCGGTGCACTCTGCAGGAGTATGGCCGCGGCTCCGGTGGACACGATCTTCGCCGGCGAGCCGCGATTGCCTAGCAGAGAAGAAAAACGGGGAACGGGACCCGCTGTGCCACTGTCAGGCGGCATGTAAGAGATCTACTGATTCCTGTCACTGGGGATCACTTAGATCTCTGGTGCCCCTGGCAGCCCAGCCCCCTCACAGTTAGAACACGCCTAGGTAACACAGTTACCCCCTTCACTACCCCCTGCAGGTTAACCCCTTCACTGCCAGTGACATTTATACAGTAATCAATGGATATTTCAATTTCTGATCGCTGTATAAATGTCATTGGTCCCAAAAAAAGTGTCAAAAATGTCTGACATGTCCGCCGCAATGTCACAGTCCCGATAAAAAAAGATCACCGTAATTACTAGTAAATAAAAAAATAGTAAAAACCCCAGAAATTAATTCTCATGGTTTGTAAACGCGGCAACTTTTTTGCAAACCAATCAATAAACACAGATTGCGATTTTTTTTTTACCAAAAATATGAGGAAGAATATAAATCGTCCAAAACCGCTGAATACATTTTTTTTTTACATTTTTTTTTTTTTGGATTTGTACTTTAGCAAAAATGACACCATTGATCTTTTTAGCTATCTGTAAGGAGCATTCTTCCCAATGACCACAAGTGTAAGGAGCATTCTTCCCATTGACCACAAGTGTAAGGAGCATTCTTCTCATTGACCACAAGTGTGAGGAGCATTCTTCCCAATGACCACAAGTGTAAGGAGCATTCTTCCCATTGACCACAAGTGTAAGGAGCATTCTTCCCAATGACCACAAGTGTAAGGAGCATTCTTCTCATTGACCACAAGTGTAAGGAGCATTCTTCTCATTGACCACAAGTGTAAGGAGAATTCTTCCCATTGACCACAAGTGTAAGGAGCATTCTTCCCATTGACCACAAGTGTAAGGAGCATTCTTCTCATTGACCACAAGTGTAAGGAGCATTCTTCTCATTGACCACAAGTGTAAGGAACATTCTTCCCAATGACCATAAGTGTGAGGAGCATTCTTCCCATTGACCACCAATGTAAGGAGCATTCTTCCCATTGACCACAAGTGTAAGAAGCATTCTTCCCATTGACCACAAGTGTGAGGAGCATTCTTCCCATTGACCACAAGTGTAAGGAGCATTCTTCCCAATGACCACAAGTGGAAGGAGCATTCTTCCCAATGACCACAAGTGTAAGGAGCATTCTTCCCATTGACCACAAGTGGAAGGAGCATTCTTCTCATTGACCACAAGTGTAAGGAGCATTCTTCCCATTGACCACAAGTGTGAGGAGCATTCTTCGCATTGACCACAAGTGTAAGGAGCATTCTTCCCATTGACCACAAGTGTAAGGAGCATTCTTCCCAATGACCACAAGTGTAAGGAGCATTCTTCCCATTGACCATCGCACTAATGTATCATGAATTGTAGATTTTTATTTTTTAGCCGGGGTTCCCCGAGACCGGAGAATTATTTCAAGGGTTCCTCTGTGTTCAAAAGGTAGAGAAAGGTTGCTTTAGATGGATATCAAAGTTCCCTAATGAAGCAGATCAAATGTGCGAATCGCGTTGGAACTGATCATCAGAAATCCTCAATAATCAATTTTTATCAAATCAATAATTATGTTTTGTCCTACATCTACAAGTGTGACACTTTCAGAGTCTCTGTGGTCATTGTTTTCATTGGACTTATGCTTGTATCAATTTGTAATAAAGCTAATGTGATTTTAATACAATTAATTCCCATTCTTGCCTCTCTGACAATTATACATCCCATAAAGTCCTAAATGGACAAATAGAAGGCTTTGTCCCCTAGGAGTTCCCTTTTTCTCTTCTTGCTTTACAGGTAGCCTACCGTTCCCCAATACAGGCGCTGTGCCACAAGTCTACAGCCGTCATGAAATAAGAGAACGTTCACAGCCATGTTTTGTTTTACGGGTATCAAGCTGTTCCCCATTCCAGACCCCAACGTACCCCCTAAGTACTCGGGACTTTTAAGGCAAATGTAGAATAATTGTATAAAAATAGAAATTTTGCTACATATTCCATTAAAAATGAAGGTGTATGCATCACCAATATTGGAATTTACAAAACAGAATAAAATAATTATTCATACGGAAATTCGTCGATGAAGAAAAGAATGCTCCTCAAAAAATCCGACGCGTTTCAGGAGCTTGTCCTTTCTTCAGGGGCAATACTGCAGAGAAGCGTATTCTATAATATAATAAAGATCTATAAGAACATTGTCATAATAAATTGCAACTGGAAGAGAGAACATCAAAATGCCACAGGGTACCTGGAAAGCATCAAACAGGGTTCACCACATGAAAAGCAAAAACAACCAAGCAATCTTGAATTATGCCCCTCAGGATGGAAGGGGAGTCACGCACACAGCCATGCCCACACCAAAGTGATCGATCCGATCGGTCCTCTCTGGATAGTGAATGTTAGAAGATTTAGCCCGAAAAGATGAGCTTTATCCGTGCTAAGCCACAAAGAAGTACAGCAGAGATTCTATGCAAATAAAAATAATAATATAAGTATGAATATAGATAAAAGGAATAAGCCCCCAACAGCCAAAAAACAAGAGAAAGGTCATAGTAAATGTTTTTTGTACAAGTAACCTACTGTTCCCCAGGTCAATAGGCTACACAGGTAGCCTACTGTCCCTCAAGTTCAACCTACCATAAGTCTCTAATGGTCAAAAATTAAGTGAAAGGTCATAAGCCCCCCCATCAGCCAAAAAATAAGAGAAAGGTCATAGTAATTTTTTTTGTAGAAGTAACCTACTGTTCCCCAGGTCAATAGGCTACACAGGTAGCCTACTGTCCCTCAAGTTCAACCTACCATAAGTCTCCAATGGTCAAAAATTAAGTGAAAGGTCATAAGCCCCCACCAGCCAAAAAATTAGAGAAAGGTCATAGTGATTTTTTTTTACAAGTAACCTACTGTTCCCCAGGTCAGTAGGCTACACAGGTAGCCTACTGTCCCTCAAGTTATACCTACCATAAGTCTCCAATGGTCAAAAATTAAGTGAAAGGTCATAAGCCCCCCAACAGCCAAAAAATAAGAAAAAGATCATAGTACATTTTTTTTGTACAAGTACCCTATTGTTCCCCAGATCAGTAGGCTACACAGGTAGCCTACTGTCCCTCAAGTTCAACCTACCATAAGTCTCCAATGGTCAAAAATTAAGTGAAGGGTCATAAGCCCTCCAACAGCCAAAAAATTAGAGAAAGGTCATAGTACATTTTTTGTACAAGTAACCTACTGTTCCCCGGGTCAGCAGCCTACACAGGTAGCATACTGTCCCTCAAGTTCAACCTACCATAAGTCTCCAATGGTCAAAAATGAAGTGAAAGGTCATAACCTTGTATTGTTTTACAGGTAGCCTACTGTTCCCCAATGTAAATATTGTTCCTTTAAGCCTCGTACACATGCGCCGATGATCTTACGACCGCACGTCCAACGTTTGTCCAAATTGGCCATCCGTGGTTTTGTCTCGTGTACTGACGGTAGTCAAGTAATCGTCCGACAAAGGCGAACGTAGTGACGTGCTACGAGCGTATAAAGAGGAAGCTCGGGTGAATGTGATTTGTGAATTACTGTTGGGGAAATTGCATCCTTATTAAGGTTGGCCTCACAAATATCTATTATAGCCTCTAATATCCTGCTTATTCTGGTTACCTTGCAACTTATAGGCATTTGAACTGCCTTATATGGACAAGCTAGCCCCCTCTCCTCAGGAATGTGAAGGTTGTTTACCAGGGTGTTGGCTAGGGGTGGTCTTTTTCCTTACACACAAGTTTAATGCCACAGCCCAAACTGGTATAAGTTAGTCTCACCCAGAACAGCCCTGAGGCACGTGTCTGGTCCTGATCCCCTGAGCCATGTATGGGACTCCATGGCGAGGGGGAAAAAGCACCTTTAGTTAAGTATTCTTGATATTTTCTTTATCTCTATCTGTATCTGTCATTACTTTTAATAAATGTTAAACTTTTAAGTATTTGTGTGATCTCTCTTTGCGTATATTAAACACAAACCCAAAAACGTGATAATAGATTTGGTACCAGGAGTGGGGTCGATTTGTGCAAATAAGAGATACAGAAATGATGCAGAATTGTGCTAGACTGTTTGTGCTGGGTTTAATGTTTGTGTTCTTGTATTGTGAGCCACAGTACATTCAGAAAGCAAAGGAAATGTATCAGATACTTAGCTGGCTTATTTGAGGTGCCTTTAGGTGATCAGGTGCAAGACGATTTCCACAACTGGACACCAGCTTGCGATTTTGTTTTTGTTTGATAAACTGGGCAAGAGACTGATATCCAAATTAAACTGATGTATCTTCAGGAAGCCTCGGTTTGCAATAGTAATAACATTGGTCTCTGGACTTTAGAAGTTTCAAAGCAATGTGACTATTTTGAGTATGGAAAACAATGAGCTGACCGCTCAGATTGATTGTTATGTGTATGTCCGAATTGTTTGAAGCTAGCTAATGGACATGGTACTTGTTTATATTGTCTATATAAAATGACAAGGTTAACTTAAGACAGATAGGTAATGCTTAGTATGATTTGTAAAATAAGTTTTGTCACTTATGTTTGAGGGTCATCCTATATAAGAAAGTATTGGTGTGATCTCTCTTTGCGCATATCGAAAACAACCCCAAAAACGTGACAATGGAATTACGAACGCAGGTTTACACGACCGAACACTTCCTGGATTCCGAGCATGCGTCTTTGCACTTCCAACTTTTGTTGGTCCAACTTCTGTACACACGAGCCAACAATCGGCCAACGCCTTGTTGGCAGACAAAAGTTTTCTAGTCTTCACATACAACTTCTGTTGGACGATAATTGGAAATTGGCTGTCCGAACGGTGCGTACTAACGGTCGGATTATCGGACAACAGGCTGTCGTACGACCGTTGTTGGTCAATAAATGTACCGTGTGTATGGGCTTTAAGTCTCCCAAAGTCAAGAAAAAAAGAGTATGGTCAAGGCCATATTTTTTTTATAGGTAGCCTACTGTTCCCCCATCCAGACACCATACCATAAGTCTCCATTGATTAAGAAATAATAGAAAAATCATAGTAATATTTTGTTTTACAGGTAGTCTACTGTTCCCCAGTCCACACCCCATGCCGTACATTTCCAACAGTCAAGATTTAGTAGAAAAAGTTATAGTCATGTTTTGCTTTACAGGTTGCCTGCTGTTTTCCAATCCGGACACTGTGGTATAAGTCTCCAACAGTCAAGAAATAAGAGAAAGGTAATAGCCATGTTTTGTTTTACAAGTAGTCTACTGTTTCCAAGTCCAGACACCGTTCCATAAGTCTCCAACAGTCGAGAATAAGGAGAAAGGTCAAGGCCATGTTTTGTTTTATAGGTATCCTACTGTTTTCCAATCCAGACATTGTGCCATAAGTCTCCAACACTCGAGAAATAAGCCAAGGGTCATAGCCATGTTTTGCTTTAGTTTTGCTTTAACCCAACTGCTTCCCAATCCAGACAATGTGCCGTAAGTCTCCAATGGTCCAGAATTAGGAGAAAGGTCAAGGCTATGTTTTGTTTTACAGGTAGCCTACTGCTCATCAATCTAAATATTGTTCCTTAAGTCTCCCAAAGTCAAGAAAAAAGAATAATGTCAAGGCCATATTTTTTTTACAGGTAGCCTACTGTTCCCCAGTCCAGACATCATGCCATACATCTCCATTGATCAAGAAATAAGAAAAAGGGCATAGTAATATTTTGTTTTACAAGTAGCCTACTGTTCCCAAGTCCAGACACCATTCCAAAAGTCTCCCCAACAGTCAAGTATAAGGAGAAAGGTGAAGGCCATGTTTTGTTTTACAGGTAGCCTACTGTTTTCCCATCCAGACATTGTGCCGTAAGTCTCCAATGCTCGAGAAATAAGCGAAGGCCCATAGTCATGTTTTGCTTTAGTTTTGCTTTAACCCGAATGCTTCCCAATCCAGACAATGTGCTGACTATGACCCTAAGAACTCCATCCCTATAGTCACACACAGAGGTGGAACCATGATGCTTTGGGGCTGTTCCTCTGCTAAAGGTACAGACTGGCATTGAGAGGCCAATGGACGGGGCCATGTATTGTAAAATCTTGGATGAGAACCTTCTTCCCTCAGCCAGAACACTGAAGATGGGATGTAGATGGGTATTCTAGCATGACAATGACCCAAAACATACCACCAAGGCAACAAAGGAGTGGCTGAAGAAGAAGCACATGAAGGTCATGGAGGGACCTAGCCATTCTCCAGACCTTAATCCCATAGAAGTTTTATTGAGGGAGATGAAACTTCAAGTTTCCAAGAGACAGCCAAGAATCCTTAAGGATTTAGAGAAGATCTGTAAAGAAGAGTGGAGCAAAATCCCTCCTGAGGTGTGTGCAAACCTGGTCACCAATGTTCAAGAATTAGGAGAAAGGTCAAGGCTATGTTTTGTTTTACAGGTAGCCTACTGCTCCTCAATCTAGATCAGCCTTTCTCAACCCTTGAAATAATTCTCCGGTCTCGGGGAACCCCTGCTAAAAATGAGAAATCTACAACTCATGATACATTAGTGTGATGGTCATTGGGAAGAATGCTCCTTACACTTGTGGTCATTGGGAAGAATTACCCCTTACAGATAGCTAAAAAGATCAATGGTGTCATTGGGAATTTATCTGAGAGGTAGAAATTGACCATTGCTCAAGGGACCCCTAGCAAGCTCTGGAGGAACCCTAGGGTTCCACGGAACCCTGGTTGAGAATCACTGATCTAGATATTGCTCCTTAAGTCTCCAAGGGTCAAGTAAAAAGAAAAAGGGTCAAGGCCATGTTTTATTTTACAAGTAGCCAACTACTGCATTCCCCAATCCAGACACCGTGCTATAAGTTTCCAAGAGTCAAAAAATTAAGAAAAAGGTCACATTTGTTTGTGCCACTTAGCAACCATTCCCATTTGCGGAAACTCTGCCATCAGTCTCCAGGACCAAGAAATATCGTATGGCTGCCTGGTTGTTTCCTAACATTGGACTGCCATCTACTGTCTATGTTTAGCTTTAATGAGGAAATGAAACAAAATTAGCAATCAAAGAACGCAGATTAGAATCAAACAATCAAAAAAACAAAAGAGCAAACGCAGAATCTTTCCCTGTGATCATCACGTTTTCAGAGAAAAGAGACTCTCGAAATTTACCGGCAGACATCAAAGCCTGGGAATGTAGAGCTCCCTCCGGCGAGCCGCGCTTTATTATGCCGCGCAAAGCGTTTTTGTATTCCGAGTTCCTGCAGGTGAAGTATCTTCAGACTCGCCTGCCAAAGCTTGTTTGTTTCATGTGCAGAAATTACCATCAGTGTTTTTACACTCATCCTTAGAGATAAAATCGAAGACTAACAAATAAGTATCAATGGCGCCGGATATCTTGGGCAAGTACACAATTCCTCATCTACAAGTGCCTGCAACGTTTAATGGAGTCAATCAAAGCCTTGTTGGGTAGAGCGAGAAAAGGTCAGGCTGCACACCGCTGATCCATAATACTTCCTAACAACTTTATTGAAACAAGTGGTCAAGGTTCTCCAAACACTCATAGGGACTTCGGTCCCCCCTAGGGGGCGAAATATGCAAAGTAATACAGAGGTCCTTGTCAACTTGTTTAAATAAAGTTGTTATAATTCAATACGGAGCAGTGGTGTGTGGTCTGAACTTCTAGGTAAGGCATGGGGGTTTGCAAGGCCACTGTCAGGAATGTACTGACCACGATACTGCAGTGGCTCCTAGGTGCACACAAGGGCGCATACTTGCTGGTACCATCCAGCTGTGAATAAGAGCCATGCGCATTGGCACCAAGTGGCCTATATAAGGGCAATAGCTGCACTAGTCCTTTGCTTTCTGATCTGCAGCTGTGCCCGTGCTTCTGCGTCTGATCCTGTGTTTGACCCAGCTTGTTTCGGACTTCCCTTGATCGTTACCTACCACGACCTTGGCTTGTTCTGGACTTTGCTCTGCCTTCTAATTACCTGCCTGATCCTGTGTTGCCGATCTTTACCTGTACCCTGACTATTCCTTGCCTGCTATCTGTGCCTGCATCTGACTGTTTGTTACTGACCTGGCTTGTCTGATCTTGAATCCAATCGCCCACCTGTCCTCTGCTGTTCACTGGCCACCAACCAGGGGTCCGCTGTCTCCAGTTCCAGCCTGCCATCCAGTAGACTTGTGTATGGCTGAAAAAATAGTTTGTTTTCGTTTTTTTTTTAAATTTTTTTATTTTTTTTGAAATTCCGAAATTCAAATAATTCGGAAATTTGAAAATTTCGGTAATTTGCGGTAATTCTGCAGTTGCGGTAATTCGGAAATTCAGAAATCCGCGGTAATTCAGCAATTACGGTAATTCGGAAACTCGCAGTAATTCGGCATTTGTGGTAATTTGCCGTAATTCGGCAATTGCGGTATTTCGGAAATTCAGCAATCAGAACAACTGGAAGTCCGAAATTCGGAAATCCGAAAATTCGAAGATAACTAAGAACATTTTAACCACTTGACCACTGGGCACTTAAACCCCCTTCCTGCCCAGACCAATTTTCAGCTTTCAGCGCTCTCACACTTTGAATGACAATTACTCAGTCATGCAAAACTGCACCCATATGAAATTTGCGTCCTTTTTTTCACAAAAATAGAGCTTTCTTTTGGTGGTATTTAATCATTGCTGGTTTTTTTATTTTTTGCGTTATAATTAAAAAAAGACCGAAAATTCTGTAAAAAAATTAATTTTTCTTCGTTTCTGTTATAAAATTTTGCAAATTAGTAATTTTTCTTCATAAATTTTGGCCAAAATTTATACTGCTACCTATCTTTGGTAAAAAAATCTATCCATCGTCATATTTAAAACCGGTTTTAAATACTTCTTTTTAATGATTAAACGTTTTAAAATATTGTCTTTGCTTCTTTTTAATTAAAAAAATGTCTTAAAAGCCAGAAAAAAATTAATATTGCGTTTTTTATTTTTTTGGTCGTTACTAATTTATGGTGGTTTTCTTTCGAGATAAAAACACTTTTTTTCCTGCGTTTAAAGTATACCCACGTCAAAACGTACTGACTCATTAACAGTAAGTTTCACACTCTCGCGACTTTCGACTTTTAACCAGACCCGTCCTTCCCCCAAATTCACGGGTCACCAGTTCACCAATTTTACAAGAATCAATAGAAG
>BLSH010149112.1:193573-211902 GCA_018402905.1 Glandirana rugosa
GAGGTAGTCTCACGGGGGAATGTAGTTGACAGGGGTAGTCTCACGGGGGAATGTGATGGAGACAGTTGATGTAAGGGGGCACTCTGATGGAGGCAGTTGATGTAAAGGGCCCTCTGATAGGGACAGATGATGTAAGGGGCCTCTGATGGAGGCAGTTGATGTAAGGGGCGCTCTGATGGGGAGAGTTGATGTAAGGGGGCACTCTGATGGGGACAGTTGATGTAAGGGGGCACTCTGATGGAGGCAGTTGATGTAAAGGGCTCTCTGATAGGGACAGATGATGTAAGGGGGACTCTGATGGAGACAGTTGATGTAAGCGGGCACTCTGATGGAGGCAGTTGATGTAAAGGGCCCTCTGATAGGGACAGATGATGTAAGGGGGGACTCTGATGGAGACAGTTGATGTAAGCGGGCACTCTGATGGAGGCAGTTGATGTAAAGGGCCCTCTGATAGGGACAGTAGATGTAAGGGGGCACTCTGATTAGGACAGTTGATTAAGGCATGCTGATGGAGACAGTTGATGTAAGGGGGACTCTGATGGAGACAGTTGATGTAAGGGGGCACTCTGATGGGGACAACACCTCATGTAAGGGGACACTCCAATGAGGACAGTTGATGTAAGAAATGCTCTGATGGGGCAGTTGATGTAAGGGGGCGCTCAGATGTTGAAAGTTGATATAGGCAGGTACTCTGATGCAGACCGTTGATGGCAATCTGATGGGGACACCTGATGTAAAGAGGGACTCTGAAAAGGACACTTGACATAAGGAGGCACAGCATCTCACCTAATGACATCCTAATACATACTTGTGTTCCCTGTTGGCTCCTGCACCACCTATCAGACGTTATTTCAGAATTGTGACTCATGGTGCAGAAGTCTGGAGCAGTGAGATCCTGTTGCCTACATGGTGCAGAAGTGCCCAGAGTGAACAGGAGATAACGACACACTCTTGGCATGATGCCCCTTGACATCTTATAATGCACCTCCAGATCTGGCTAAAATCATACTTGATTTACGTGTGGACATTTCCTCTTTTGGGGATATGAAGGTCAACGGCCGGGAATGTCGTGTGGAGGCCTCAGGCATGGAGTGGGGCACAAGGTGGCGGAGGGTTCAGCCTCACCAGGAAGGATGGTGTTCTAGCGGGACAGGAGTGGTGGTGGAGACTTGTGCTCTTGGCGCCAAATACAACCAACCACAAAGCCCCTCTTACCAACCTTTTCATAAGCAGAGACCTTCAATGGCAATCCACCCATTCTCTAAGCGCGGGTTCCTTCTGGTTCCTGGCATACATGTGATGCATGGCACGGCTTCGGCACCCCGGACAGCTCCTCTCCGAGACTTATCTGCCTGGTACATCTGGCCAATGGTGCGGGGAGAGGAGCCTTCACAGTGTCCATTTAGCTAATGAGGGCTTTTAGTTACACACATTCTCTGTAGAAATTATGCCAACTTCTTTATCAGCGGCTAAATGATTTTTTTCTCAAACGGCATAATGAACACGAGGTCGGCGCAGTTCACTGGGTCCTGTACGGCGAGCACATTTATTGGTAATTTGTCCCAATTATGGGACACATGTATTACACGGTATTATGTTAAATGATGTGAAGGATAATACGGTGCGTCTCAGAAACACAGAAAGCTGCGGCTATTATTAAAGGGGGAATGTGCATTCATCACCTCGCCTACTTACTCCATGCGTAATGCAATTAACAGGCGAGACAATAATAAAGGGAAATAATAAAGCCCTTTCAGATCCACGTTGTATTTTCTTGCTGTTTAAAATTAAGGCAATAAATATTTGTTCACCTTTTTTGCTTCCTGTGCGGAATGTAAAATAATCCCAGTACAACCGTAACTTGAATATTTAGTGGCTCAGTATGTCATTGGTCTCTTAATTATGGTCCGAACTCAAAAAATAAAAACAAAACCTGTTTAATTAGATACGTTGTATATATGAAATATTACATATGAATATTTTGCAGTTCCATATTCATCCAGCAGGTGGTGCTATTGGCTCGTTTTCAAATTCTCTCAGGCTCTCCTTAGCTGCTTTTTCTTCTCGCCAACATGGCGGCATACTAGTGATAGAGCTCCACCTCTTGACCGCTCCCTCAGGACCAGTGAATAGCATTAAAAAAGGCATAGTTAGCCTCCCCCTCCCATTCTTCTTTTTTTCCTCATACCTGCATGCACCAGTGAAGAGTAAGCAGTTCTATGTCCCTACTTCTGCCGTCTGGGTTCAGCCTCTCCCAGTGCGAAGTCCCAGTGTTTGGGCTGCTAAATTGTGCTAAAAAGCCTGGGTGCCCCTTCTGTGGGTCTTGATGGGGCCCCGGAGTGTTTCCTCTTTAGGAACGAAATCTGCCATTATGTCTGTGGGCTGAGGCTTGGCAGGGCCAGCTAGTTCATTTGTTTTCCTTTTTTGCTTCCTTGTACCATACAGGGCTGCCTATTTTTTATTCTGTGCTGTCTCATATGTGTTCTCCCTTACCTTGGTCTGTTTCTCTTTTGAGTGCCTCCCATGTCTCCATGTTTGTTAGTTTTCTGTTCCCCTCTCGTTTGCCCATGTGGGGATCTAGACCATGCTGCCTGGCCTCCCTATGGGGAAGGAACGGTCACCCGGTGCTGTTTTTCTTTTTCCACGGCGTCCTTGATGACATAATCGGGCTGCGCCGGCCATCAGGAGTTCCGACCACCATCTTGCTTATGGGCAAAAGCTCACTGTTGACAGCAATGAGGGATGCAGTCCTGGGGGAGCTCCCCCTGCTGATTTTTAACAGGTAGTACACAAAAAAATGTATGTATGTATATATATATATATATATATATATATATATATGTGTGTGTGTGTGTGTGTGTATATATATTTATGGCCGTGGCCCTCTGACCGAAGATAGATGTGGATCACATAAAAACGCAACAAGACTTACAACATAAATAGACCTGAGGTGTGCCTTGGTCATCTGGTTGGTATGCCAATTGAAGGGGGCATACCCTATGGGTAATAATGGAGAAGAATGTGCTTAGAAATGCCCTGAAAAAGGGGATGGGAGGGAGGGTATCGTGCACTGAAACCGACAAAGAGCATGGGGAGTGAGTTGCTTAAATACCCTCCAGGCTCCTCCCATGAATTCAGGCCACCATACTAGCCTTGCTCTATATCTATATCTATATACTGCATTCATTTGTTTCTTTTAGCCAAAAAAAGAGAGAAATGTATGTGTATATATTAATTTATATATAATATTAATGTTTCTCCTCTCTTTTTAGTGCCAACATACCTTCTCTTTCTAGTGCTATTTTCCTTTCTGGTTATCCTCATTTCAGTTGGCCGTCCTATCTGTCCTCAAACCATGAGTCAGTCACCGCTTATGCAAAAAGACCCTAAAATTCGAAGGAACGGGACCACCGTGTTGGTGAGCTTGCAGGAAAAGAGTGCCTCCTTATGCGGATTGCTTTGATGGTGTTCAGCCCCGCATGCTCACGGCTCTCAAAAATCGAGAGCCAGGGAAAGGCGGACGTCTTCATAAGAGTGTAGCTGCAGATGCCGCACCCAGGGCCGGCTCTACCACTAGGCGGAGTAGGCGGCCGCCTAGGGCGCACTGCCACCCAGGGCGCCAAGCCCATGTCCATAAACTACCCCAGCCTGTCCATATACTACCCCAGCCTGTCTATATACTACCCCAGCCTGTCCATATACTACCGCAGCCTATCCATATACTATTGTAGCCTGTCCATATACTTGCAGACCATGGCTGGCATGAGGAAGTGAGCCGGTGCCACCATTATTAGTCGTTAGGCCGGGTCCAGAGGCACAGGTGCGGGCCTGTGGACCATGGCTAAAGAAATAGGTAGAGAGGCGCTGCAAAAATCTCCACCTCCACCACCTCCATCATATACATGGACAGGGCAAAGAGGGTGGAGTCAGGGGCAGAGCCAAAGGGGGGGGGCGGCAAAATGAGGTTTTGCCTAGGGTGTCAAAAATCCTTGCACCAGCCCTGGCCGCACCCACTCAAGGGAAAAGGTTCCAAAGAAGGTGTCTTATCGCCTCTTCCCCAGAGCAACGCCAATGCCCCAGAAAGAATCTTGCAGGGCCTGTGGGCACAGCGCCTGTAGCCAATAGGCTGGTGAGTAAAGACTGCCCGGAGGAGTTCGCAGTTAACAGGTAACACCAAATATCTATTATTTATGGTGCAAGATGCTATTTTGGACTCGCTTCAGTTATCCCAGCCAGGCAGCCCCCTCCTAGTTGCTACTCTAGCCACTAGAAAAGCAACCTGGCACCCTGGCCTGTGGCGCTCAACCACTCAGTTCTGCTACCCTGGTGAGTGGGCAGCCTGCAGATAATTGGCTCCTCTTCATCAGAGGAAGACCCTGAGCTGCTTGGTTTGAGTTTTTCTTTTTCCTTCATGGAACAGTGGATCCAGGCGGTCATGCAGACCATTACATGGGTAAATGGGCAAAGCCATATTTACTCTTTCTTCAAAATACCTTCTCTGTTTATGGAAGAAATTTAATCGGAGGGATGGCAAAGTCCAGAGAAGGTTTCTCCTTTGGTTGTCTATAGAGGTTTTATTCTTGTCAGAGACTGGATATAGCACCACTGAATTCCATGCCCACAGTAAATGCGACTGTAGCCTAGTAATGAGGGGTCTACCATCTGGCAGTTGCCCTTACCTTGGTGACTAGTGCTCTAGGTTTTTGGTTCCGGGAGATCCGTTGGAGAGGAAATCCATAACGCTGATATCATTTGAACCCTAGCCAAGATGAATGTGTCTGTGAACTTTATTGCAGAAGAAGCAATAATCTCAACCAGGTGCCTGGCCATAGAGATGCTGTACTCGGTCACGGCTAGGGGGGCCCTATGGTTGAGACCCTGGGCGGTGTCTTGCTTCCCAATAACCAGATTGGTGAGGCACTTTATGGCAGAAGATCTCTGTTTGGTAGGAAACTGGAGACAGCCAAATCATAAGTGACAGGAGGTAAGTCCGATCTGCTCCCATAAGACCGGAAGCAAAAGAAAATGTTTCTCCCAGCAGGTTCTGCTTCTCTAGGTCCAGGGAGCCTAGGGCCAGCTGGCAGGCCAAGGGTCCCAGGTAGAGGATGTGAGGGAACTCAGGCAACCTTTCACAAGGCCCATAAGTGAAAATCCTTGGGTATACCACAAGTGCCCACTAAGCCCTTTTGACGAGCGCATGCCCAGACTCTTGAGGTAGGAGCCAGAGGGCACGCTTTATGGCAGTGGTTTTAAAACTCTCTAGTGGCGTGACCCCTTTGATAAAAGTTCCCAAGTTGTGGGGACCCCTAACACACACCGCCGCGGAAGCGCGGCGCACCGGCACTTTTAACCCTGTTTAACCCCTTGTGGTGTGTTAAAAGCGCCGCGATCCCGCCTGCATAGCGCCGCTATAACAGCAGAAAAGCGCCGCTGAAAGTAGCGGCGCTTTACCACTCCCGCCCCAGTGTGAAAATAGCCTAGGTGACACCATATATGTTTTTTTTAGTACACAAGAATGACTGCGCTAACCTATGTGTAGAATATTATAAATGCCAACATGACTGTGCTAGAAAAAAAAATATTATGGAACAAAACATATAATTTATAAATAAACGTCCCAGTTGGTTCCTCAAAAGTGGTTATTCCATGCCAATGCTAGGTATACGAAGTGTATAGCACCCAAACAACCGTGATGCGCCCCCACCTTCTGAATTGCGCACTTACCAGAATGCGGTATAATCAGGCCTGATCAGAACATGGGTCTTTCAATCATTTGTACTGTTTACTGATTAAATGATTGAAAGACCCATGTTCTGATCAGGCCTGATTATACCGCATTCTGGTAAGTGCGCAATTCAGAAGGTGGGGGCGCATCACGGTTGTTTGGGTGATCTAGCACTGGCATGAAGTACAATAACTGTATACCCACTTTTGAGGAACCAATTTGGAAGATTATATATATAAATAAATTATGCTTTGTCCCTTAGTCCAGTCAGTGTCTGACTTACCTGTTACTCGGTGTATCATCGGAATCGGCGACTCGACAAGTTTGCAAACAGGAGTTCCGTTGCCGCCATCTTGGTACACTCGTCCACATTAAGGATACAGTTAGAAGTCAGAATACAGGGTGTAGCAAGATGGCGGCGGCAGCCGAACGTCACTTCCGCATGGTCTCTCCTTTCCCGGAAGTGACATACCGCTAGACGAGACAGACCCGACATACTACGGAGTCGGGTCTGTCTGTAGATTGCAGCAAGACGTGCAGCGTCGCAACCCCCTGGAAATCTGCAATCGACCCCACAGGGGGTCGCGACCCACGTGTTGAGAACCGCTGCTTTATGGGTTTCTGGACAGCATGTTGTACAGATCCTTGGAGGAAGGCATTAGGCACTCATGGTCACTTCAGGGATTCCTCACTGCTTCTCTCCTCCAGACCATTTCTCTGCCAAATCCACCGCAAAAGCGGGTGGGCTGCTACTTTAGACTCAGGGAGTCATTGTCCCGGTCCTATTCACAGGAAAGATTCCAGGTTTTATACCCAACCCTGTTTGTAGTTTGCAGGGGACGGAGGCTAGCGTCCAGTTGTAGATCGAAAGAGGTTAACCCCTTCAGCCCCGAAAGAATTTCCCAGGTTAGGACCAGAGCACTTTTTGCGATTCGGCGCTGCGTCGCTTTAACTGATAATTGCGCGGTCGTGCGGCGTTGTACCCAAACAAAATTTGCATCCTTTTTTTCCCCACAAATAGAGCTTTCTTTTGGTGGTATTTGATCCCCTCTGCGTCATTTCTGATCACCGCTATAAACAAAAGAAGAGCGACAATTTTGCAAAAGAACCCCAAATTTCTTTTTTTTTTCATCAGTTTTGGCCGATTTAGATTCTTCCTCATATTTTTGGTAAAAAAAAAAAATCGCAATCGGCGTTTATTCATTGGTTTGCACAAAAGTGGGCGCGTTTACAGATGATGAGAATTCATTTCTGGGGTTTTTATTAGTTTTTTTTTTTCTTACTAGTAATGGCAGTGATTTTTAGTGGTACTGCGATATTGCGGCGGACATGTCGGACATTTTTGACACTTTTTTGGGACCAATGACATTTATACAGCGATCAGAAATTGAAATGTCCACTGATTACTGTATAAATGTCACTGGCAGGGAAGGGGTTAACCTGCAGGGGGAGAATTAGGGGGTAACTGTGTTCCCTGGGTGTTCTAACTGTGGGGGGGTTGGGCTACCATGGGCATGAGAGATCTAACTGATCCCAGTGACAGGGATCAGTAGATCTCCCATGCCTTCACTAACAGAACCCCGTTCTTTGCCTGTGGCCGCTCATCGCGGCTCGCCGGCGGACATCGGGTCCACCCGAGCCGCGGGCACACTCCTCAGGAGTGCGGTGAGTGCGCGCGCCCCCCTAGCGGCCACTCGCAGATCGCCGCTTTTTACGGCGATTCGCGCCCATCGTCCACACTGCCGCCGTAAATAGATGGTAGGCAGTGTGGAAGTGGTTAAACCTTGTTGGCCCTCTTAGAGACCTTAAAGATGGAGTCCATTAAAACAGTACAAGCAGTCGGCTGGATGCTACTGCTGGGTTGCCAGGATGCCCATCCTTGCATCCCAAATTTCCTTTTCTTTCCAAAATAAGTAAGTTTGGTGATCGATTAGACGCATCTCCACTTTAACAGCCGACCTTGTGGCCTATAAATAATAAATATCTCTGAGAATGTTGGCAAGGGTCTCAGTGCCATGTCAGCTGTCCGAAGGCAACCAGCGTATGGTATGGCATAGGACACACCCCCTGCTGCTGCCCCGTAAAGGAGAATTATACAAACAATGATTGGTTAAACCCACAAGTGCTTTTTTTTAACCACCATTACTTTATACTGGCATTTGAAATTTACAAATGCAGCAATTTAGAAATTGGATGAGTAGCGTTACCCCCATAAGGGCTGCTGATTGTAGTAGTTCACTTGTCACCCACCCTGCCCAGCCAGTCACACTTTTTCGCACATCCGGAGTCAAGAAGAACAGGCCGGTGCTTTGTTTTGTTTTTTGTTATTTTATTAGGGGATCATAACTTAGATGGGGATGGGGTTTATGAGATGCCTAGATGATTCTTTTAGTTGAACAATTGGGACAAGTATGTACACAGGGCCGGTGCTACCACTAGGCAAACTAGGCAGCCGCCTAGGGGCGCCCGGCCACTGGTTCCCCTCCACGTGTTTTAGAGGGGAGGGGAAGGTGCCATTAGAGAGGGAGAGATTGAAGATGTGAGTGAGGGAGCTTAGGATAGAATAAGAGGGTGACCGTAGTGTACTCTTCTCTGTACACTCTTGCTTGAAGAAAAACTACTCAGTCTTTCTCTCTCTCTCTCCTGCACAACACTTACTTTAGGCACAGCTAGCACATGGTTGGGCCTGCCTCTGACTCTGGCCAGGCATTGAAGGAAAGAAACGCCCTTTTCAGGTAGGGACCGTGGGCCCCTATGGTGTAGCAATTAGTTGAATGTGTTGAGTGCTAGCTGCCCTTGGTGAACTACTGCTCCCAGTAGGTCCTCTTCAGGCCCTGCCAGCCCTCCTGGTTGCAGCTGCCTGACTCCTCTGCCCATGACACCACAGTCCTTGCTAATTCTACACCCATCCCAGATTGTCTCTCCCCAATCCGCGCCGGCGTGCCTCACCAGCATCCCTGGTCGTGTGTCACTCACTGACAACTGGTGGATCCCTACTGTAGACTTGCCCGGCAACACGACTCCGTTGGGTTTGTATGAGAGGGGTCCCTTCCACTCCCGACCCAAGGTCAACCCCCCCAGACTGGGGAGCTCCCTCAAAGGTCCCGCCAACTAGTGCTCCATCTCCCAGTTCTTCCACCTGACAACTCCTCCCCCAGCAGACTGACCCTGGGTAATTCAAGGAAGCCTGCCCCTGCCAACCCTAGTTGGGGATTGGTTAGGTCTTCCTGAGACACCCCATGCACTCCACCCCTCTTCCCCTCCTCCCTTCTAGAATCCTCTAGAAGCAAGAGGGAGGTGCCAGAGGAATGATGATGCATGTGAGTCACCTGCTGCTGCACTAGGGCACTCCCAACCCACACAGATCAGAACAAACAGGCCTAGCTTCCAGCCAGGCCTGCTTAAATTTGCCTTCTCTCACAAAAATTCTACCTCTAGCTCCTACCTAAAGTAGAGGGTGCTACAGATGAAAGGTTTAGCACTGGGAGGGGTCCCTTCCACTCCCGACCCAAGGTCACCCCCCCCCCCCCCCCAGACTGGGGAGCTCCCTCAAAGGTCCAGCCAACTAGTGCTCCATTTCCCAGTTCTTCCAACCGACAACTCCTCCCCCAGTAGACTGACCCTGGGTATTTCAAGGAGGCCTGCCCCTGTCAACCCTAGTTGGGGATTGGTTAGGGCTCCCTGAGACCCCCAATGCACTCCACCCCTCTTCCCCTCCTCCCTTCTAGAAGCAAGAGGCATGTGCCAGAGGAATAATGCTGCATGTGAGTCACCTGCTGCTGCACTAGGCCACTCCCAACCCACACAGATCAAAACAAACAGGCCTAGCTTCCAGCCAGGCCTGCTTAAATTTACCTGCTCTCACAAAAATTCTTCCTCTAGCACCTACCTAGAGTAGAGGGTGCTACAGATGAAAGGTTTAGCACTGGGAAGTCATTTTTCAAAAAGATAACTAATGTATTTTTATATACAGCTATATAGATCAGGCCAAATGAGGGATAAATGAGGAGGAAAGAGGGACAGAGGGACATTGCTCCAAATCAGGGACAGTTGGAGCTGCTATGCATTATGTAAAGGTGAGAGCAAAGCAAAGGAGAGTATGCACAGCGGAAGGGTCCACCATTATTAATTATAGTCAAATGGGAGAGAGGATTAGGTGTTGCAGATGCTCAGGACTAAAGCAGAACTCCGGTACTCCATACTGCACATCACAGGGAAAAGAGCCTTTAAGTCGGGACTGAAACTCCTGTGATAGACTTAATTAGCAATCATCACCTGTACCAATATCTTCTGCAGGAGAGTCAACCAGCCTCCATGGGACTCCATCCTTCTTCCAGCAAAGATCATCAGCTACAGACCTCATCACTTCCTAGGCCCCCTCCAGGCTAGGCAGGGCTTAATCAGCACGCTCCACCTAGTGCACCCTCCCCAGGCCGTAGCAGGGGAGGAAGAGAGAAGCGCTTGCATTAGCAAGCCCTGAATATTTATACCGTTTCCCATAAGACACCACTGGCTAAGGAAACTTTGCCAGTGAGCCTAGGGGGTCAAGGACATGCCCCCCTTAGGTGCATCATGAAGTTGCCCCTTGGGATGACAGCTTAAGAGTTCAAGTCAAAAGATACACATATAGCCGAATAAATCAGAGCAGTGACTCCTCCCACTCTCCCTGCTTTCTCCTGCCTATCCAAAGGTCCAATAGCCGCGCTCACCCTATCCCTGGTACAGCTTTGCCTCCTCCAGTCCTGGATGTTGCCCCTCTTCTAGGTTGGATGACACCGACTCTCAGTAAAATCATTTTGTTAGGAGACCAGGGTTTCAAGGACGTGCCCTTTGGGAGGCATGAAATCAAAATGCACACCTACAGCTGAATAAATCAGAGCAGTGACTCCTCCCCTTTCATCGATTTCTCTATTCATAATAAACCATGACAGAGATTCAATCAGAGAGAAAGAGTCTGAAGGCAATCAGCTTATGTTGTGCTTGTGAAGACCCATAATGTTGTTGCAGGTGAGCAAGGCTAAAGGTGCCACCATTAAAGTGTTGCTTTTTGCTACATGGGCAAAGCATGAGTTCACTCTAAACGGTTCCCGACCGCATACATTTACTGCTGCAGAGTGGCAGCGCCCCGCGAATCGCCACACTCTACAGAAGTGTGGCCGCGGCTCAGGTGGTCTCAATTTCCGTGATTGCCTGGCAGAGAGAAAGAATGGGGAACCGCCAATGTAAGCATGGCAGTTCCCCGCGCTGTCAGGCGGCATGTAAGAGATCTACTGATTCCTGTCACTGGGATCAGTTAGATCTCTGGTGCCCCTGACAGCCCAGCCCCCTCACAGTTAGAACACGCCTAGGGAACACATTTACTCCCTAGAGCGCCCCCTGCAGGTTAACCCCTTCCCTGCCAATGAAATTTATACAGTAATCAGTGGATATTTACATTTCTGATCGCTGTATAAATGTCATTGGTCCTAAAAAAGTGTCAAAAAATTTTGACATATCCACTGCAATATCGCAGTACCGCAAAAAATCGCAGATCGCCGCCATTACTAGTAAAAAAAAAACAAAAAACAGAAATTAATTCTCATCATCCGTAAACGCGGCCACTTTTGCGCAAACCAATCAATAAACGCAGATTGCGATTTTTTTTTTTATCATAAACATGGGGAAGAATATAAATCGGCCAAAACCGATGAAAAAAAATATTATTTTTCCTATATATTTTTTTGGATCTGTATTTTAGCAATAGTCCCGATAAAAATCGCAGATCGCCGCCAGTACCAGTAAAAAAAAAAAAATTGTATAAAATTCATAAATGAATTCTCATGGTTTGTAAATGCGGCAACTTTTGCGCAAACCAATCAATAAACGCTGATTGCGATTTTTTTTTTTTACCAAAAATATGAGGAAGAATATAAATCGGCCAAAACTGATGAATAAATGTGTTTTTTTTTATATATATATTTTTTTTTTGGGATTTGTATTTTAGCAAAAAATAAGAAATATTGTTTTTTTTTTTGCAAAATTGTCGCTCTTTTTTGTTTATAGCGGCGATCAGAAATGACGCAGAGGGGCTCAAATACCACCAAAAGGAAGCTCTGTTTATGGGGAAAAAAAGGACGTTCGGGTACAACGACGCACGACCGCGCAATTGTCAGTTAAAGCGACGCAGTGCCGAATCGCAAAAAGTGCTCCGGTCCTAAAGTGGGAAATCCTTCCGATCCTTAAGTGGTTAAAGCAGAACTCCGCTGAAAGTGTTTTTTTTTTTTGTTTCCCTTCAAATATCCCTCCCATCCAAAGGTGCAATAGCCGTGCTCACTGCATCCATGCTACTGCTTCCAATCCTGGATGTGGCTCTTCATTGGGTTTGATGCCCAGTCTCAGCAAAATCATCTGCTATGAGCCCCAGGTGTCATGGACGTGCCCCTTGGGGTGCATCGTGAAATCAAAATGTATGCATAAAGCTGAATAAATCAGAGCAGTGACTCCTCCCCCTTCGCTGTTTTCTCTATCTATCTTAAACCATTAGGAGATTCAATCAGAGAGAAAGAGTCTGAAGGCAATCAGCTTATGTTGTGCTCCCTTTTCTGAAGACCCATAATGTAGTTTCAGAAGAGTAAAGCTAAAGGTGCCACCATTAAAGTGAACCTGTTTATTTTTGCTACATGGCAAAGCATACGTTCTTTTTAAAGCAGAACTCCACTGAAAACGTTTTTCTCCCCAAATCCTGCCTATCCATAGGTCTAATAGCTGTGCTCACCCTATCCATGCTACAGCTTTGCCTCCTCCAGGCCTAGATGCTGCCCCACTTCTGGGTTGGATACCACCCAGCCTCAGTAAAATTCTTTCGCTAGGAGCCCAGGGTGTCAAGGACTTGCTGAATAAATCAGAGCGGTGACTCCTCCCCCTTCCCTGTTTTCTCCATTCATCCCCTCCCATCCAAAGGTCCAATGGTCGTGATCACCTTATCCATGCTACAGCTTTGCCTCCTCCAGGCCTGGACGCTGCCCCTCTTCTGGGTTGGATGACACCCAGTCTCAGTAAAACCCATTTGCTAGGAGCGCAGGGTGTCAAGGACGTCCCCTTTGGGGTGCATCATGAAATCAAAATGTACGCATAAAGCTGAATAAATCAGAGCAGTGACTCCTCCCCCTTCTCTGCTTTCTGCATTTATATTAAATCATGAGGGAGATTCAATCAGAGAGAGAGAGTCGGAAGGCAATCAGCTTATGTGGTGCTCCCTGTTCATAATGTAGTTGCAGGAGAACAAAGCTAAAGGTGCCACCAGTAACCACTTGCCGACCGCCAACCGCAGGTTGACGGCGACAAAGTGGTGCGATATCGCAAATCGCCGTCATCTGACGGCGGCTGCGAGATCGCGCACACCGCCGGAGGCACGCTCACTGTGTTCGGGGAGGGCCAGGGAGCGGGTGCGGCGGTCTTGATAGCCGCCAGCTACCCGCGATGCCCCTCCCGGAGTGAAAGAACGGAGGTCTGTGTAAGTAAACATGGACCTCCGTTCTGTGAGAGGGGGAAGGGCTGTGACCACTTCCCTTCCCCAGCCAGGGCAGCCCACACACAGTTAGAACGCCCAGGGAACACTGTTAACCCTTAGAGCGCCCCCTGCAGGTTAACCCCTTCACTGCCAATGGCATTTACACAGTAATCAGTGCATTTTTATAGCACTGATCGCTGTATAAATGCCAATGGTCCCAAAAAAGTGTCAAAATGGTCCGACATGTCCGCTGAAATATCGCAGTACCGCTAAAAGTCGCAGATGGCCGCCATTACTAATAAAAAATTTAAAAAAATAAAAACCCCAAAAATGAATTCTCATCGTCCGTAAATGCGGCCACTTTTGCGCAAACCAATCAATAAACGCCGATTGCGATTTTTTTTTTGTGGATGTTTTTTTATATTTTTTTTTTTTGGATTTGTGTTTTAGCAAAAAGTAAGAAATTTGGGTTTTTTTGCAAAATGGTCGCTCTCCTTTTGTTTATAGCGGCGATCAGAAATGATGCAGCGGTGATCAAATACCGCCAAAAGAAAGCTCTATTTGTGGGAAAAAAAGGACGCAAATATTGTTTGGGTACAACGTCGCACGACCGCGCAATTGTCAGTTAAAGCGACGCAGTGCCGAATTGCAAAAAGGGCTCTGGTCCTAAAGGGGGAAATCCTTCCGGGGCTGAAGTGGTTAAAATGAACTTGTTTAATTTTTTGCAACATGGGCAAAGCACAAACACTGAAAACATTTTCTTTTTTTCAAAAATCCTGCCCATCCAAAGGTCCAATAGCCGTGCTCACCCTATCTATGCTACAGCTTTGCCTCCTGCAGTCTCCTCCAGGCCTGAATGCTGCCCCTCTTCTGGGTTGGATGACACTGACCCTCAGTAAAATCATTTTGCTAAGAGCCCAGGGTGTCAAAGACGTGCCCCTTGGGGTGCACCATGAAATCAAAATGTACACATAAAGCTGAAAACATCAGAGCAGTGACTCCTCCCCCTTCCCTGTTTTCCCCATTCATATGATTGAGATTCAATCAGAGAGAAAGAGTCTGAAGGCAATCGGCTTATGTTGTGCTCCCTTTTTATAATGTAGTTGCGAGAGAACAAAGGTGCCACCATTAAAGTGAACCTGTTGCTTTTTGCTACATGGGCACAGTATGAGTTCACTTTAAAGCAGAACTCTGCTGAAAGTGTTTTTTTCCTTCAAAAATCCCTCCCATCCAAAGGTTCAATAGCTGTGCTCACCTTATCCATGCTACAGCTTTGCCTCCTCCAGTCCTGGATGCCACCCCACTTCTGGATTGGTTGACACCCAGTCTCAGTAGAATCATTTTGCTATGAGCCCAGGGTGTCAAGGGCATGCCCCTTGGGGTGCATCATGAAGTTCCTCTTTGGGATGACAGAATGGCAATGCATAGAATGCTACCAATATCACTATTAGAGAGCCATTCTCTGTATCATTGAGGAACAGCTGCTGTCCCTGCAGGAGGATGCAGAGAAGAACCCCGGGGCATCATGTGCCTGAGCCAGGGTGTCAAAGACATGCCCCTTGGGGTGCATCATGAAATCAAAATGTACACATAAAGCTGAATAAATCAGAGCAGTGACTCCTCCCTCTTTCACCCCTTTCTCTATTAATAATAAATCCTGATAGAGATTCAATCAGAGAGAAAGAGTCTGAAGGCAATCAGCTTATGTTGCTTTCCCTTTACATAATGTAGTTGCAGGCAGTGCCAGGACTAGGTCATTCAGCGCCCAGGGCAAAGATGCCAAACTGCGCATCTTTAGAGAGCCATTCTCTGTATCATTGAGGAACAGTTGCTGCCTCTGCAGGAGGGTGCAGAGAAGAACCCCGGGGCATCATGCGCCTGAACCAATCAGAGCAGTGACTCCCCCCCCCCTTATTTCTCTATTAATATCAAACCATGATGGAGATTCAATCAGAGAGAGAGTCTGAAAGCAATCCGCTTATGTTGTGCTCCCTTTTCAGAAGACACATAATGCAATTGCAGGAGAGCAAAGGTAAAGGTGCCACCATCCAAAGGTCCAATAGCCACTCTCACCCTTCCAAGCTACAGCTTTGCCTCCTGCAGTCTCCTCCAGTCCTGAATGCAGTGCCTCTTCTGGATTGGTTGAAACCTAGTCTCAGTAAAATGGTTTGCTATGAGCCCAGGGTGTCAAAGACATGCCCCTTGGGGTGCACCATGAAATCAAAATGTACACCTACAGCTGAATAAATCAGAGCAGTGACTCCTCCCCCTCCCCTTATTTCTCTATTCATATCAAAACATGATGGAGATTCAATCAGAGAGAAAGAGTCTGAAAGCAATCAGCTTATGTTGTGCTCCCTTTTCAAAAGACACATAATGCAATGGCAGGAGAGCAAAGGTAAAGGTGCCACCATCCAAAGGTCCAATAGCCATACCCACCCCATCCAGGCTACAGCTTTGCCTCCTGCAGTCTCTCCAACTCCTGGATGCAGTGCCTCTTCTGGATTGGTTGACACCTAGTCTCAGTAAAATGGTTTGCTATGAGCCCAGGGTGTCAAGGTCATGCCCCTTGGGGTACATTATGAAGTTCCTCTTTGGGATGACAGCATGGCAATGCATAGAATGCTACTAATATCACTATTAGAGAGCCATTCTCTGTATCATTGAGGAACAGCTGCTGCCCCTGCAGGAGGGTGCAGAGAAGAACCCCGGGGCGTCATGCGCCTGAACGAAAGGCAGCTCCAAAAAATGTATGGATACAAAATATAGGACTGAAGATGGGGTGCTCCAAAGAGAGGGGGAAGGGGGGTGCTCCAAAGAGAGGGGGAAGGGGGGTGCTCCAAAGCTAGAGTTGGGTTTTTAGTTCCCATTTATATTATATTTTTTCTCCGTCAACAAATATTGTCGCCAGTGGGCACCAGGTGTTCCCAGACAGCAATATATACAGCAATCAACGCGCCGAACACAAAAAGCCATTTTGTTGCAGAACGCAGATCCGGATATTGTGTCTAATGTGTTATATCAGCATATAGATTGCCATTCCTACATGGCAATGTCTGCAGAAGGCATGCTGGAATTAAGCAGTGTAATAATAACAATAACGGGAATATCAAAAGATAGCATAGAGGATAATTACTGCAACCGCCGAATACCAGGACACTGAAATTCACAGATTAGTTCGACTTCAACAAAAATTATAATTAGATGCTAATTGGTCCGGCCGTTAAGTGTTTACTGGAACAAAGAAGGAGAATCTTAGCTGGCTATTTAAATCTCGGCTTAATCACAGGGCGGCTCGACAGGATGCTAAGCTCCGGGGACTGAAATCACCAATTTAAACTTTACAGAGCCAAGGAAGTTGTTCTGTAGAGCGTTAAAGCCGAACTCCGGGCAAACAAAGCTGACTTGACGCACACAGAAGGGAGAAGCTTTTGTTGTGTCTTTGTCCATCCAGTCCTGATGTTTACACAGCTTTGCCGCACAGTACAGCCTTGTAGGCAGGCGACCGGTTTTTATTCTGCTGCAGGAGTATTACATCCAGGTCTTGATCCTCCCCCCAGATTGTGAGTGCACAGTGAAAGGATTCTCCTCCTAGCCAATCAGGAAGCGGGTCTGGGGACCCGTCACCCGATTGGCCGAAAGGAGATCTGATCGGATTGGCGAGGAGAGAGGAGACGCAGAGGAAGCAGCTGGAGAGAACAGCCCAGAGAGAAGCCAACGCCGCCCGACGCCAAAGCACTCCCCGCGAGAATTGGGGTAAGTGTGGGGCCCCAACCTACTGACTGACTGACCCAGGGCGGGTGCCGCTCCTGACCCCCGGGAACTGGCCGGCCGAACGACCTACCGGGGTGGGTGGTGGGTGCCGTCTGTGACCTGACCAACCGGCAATGGTGGCGCTTAGATCATTTGCCCCCCCCCCCCAAAAAAAAACGAACAGCCGCCACTGATACTTACACTCTTGGAATTATTTTTTATTCAATGATATTTTAAGAGCGTTACATTAATTCTGCATGGAGTTCAGCTTTAGAGGGGTAAGTCTTGCATGGAACTGGACACAGTTTGGCCAACAATTTGTGGACATTCCCATTCCAGAAACATGGTCATTAATATGTTGAACCCCACCTTCATGACCATTAATATGGAGTTGCACTCTTTGTGGCTTTACTCTTCAGGGAAGGCCTTCCACAAGATTTTGGAGGGTATCTGTAGTAATTTGTGCCCATTTGTGCCCATTTGTGGGTTCAGGCACTGATGTTGGATGAGAAGACCTGGCTCACCATTGGTGTTCCAATTCATCCTAAAGGTGTTCAGTTGGGTTGAGGTCAGGGCTCTGTGCAGGACACTCAAGTTCCTCCACCCATTACACCTATATGGGCTTGTTGGGCATCCCATCCCAAGAAAATGGCCATTAATGTGAGTTTCCTCTCTTTCGTGGATATGACATCCTCCACTCTTCTGGGAAGACTTTCCACAAGATTTTGGTGTATCTCTGTGGGAATTTGTGCTCAGGGCTCTGTACAGGACACTCTAGTTCCTACACCAGACTCCACACCATGTCTTTTTGGAACTGGGCATCTCTTTCCAAAACCATGGCTATTATTATAGAGAACCCCAATGGCCATTAATATGGAGATGCCCTTCTTTGTGGCTATACCATCCTCCACTCTTCTGGGAAGGCTTTCCACCAGATTTTGGAGGTTGTCTGTATGAATTTGTGACCATTTGTGAGGTCAGGTACTATGGACTGGAGTGTTTACCAGTGTTTAAGTATGTCTGTTGGAGGTTTTAGACCACCTTTCGGAAGGGTCTTCTCACCTCCTACCATATCGGTGTTTCTTCCCGTAGAGGTATAATTACCGGTAACCCCAAGAGATATTATTATCGGTACCAAAACCTTTCTCTACGGGTCAAGGTTTTTCTGTACCACACCTCAGACCACATCCTTGATCTCACAGGACATGTCTCGGGACTCGTGTTTAAGGGTGTCTCTATGTGGTTTTAGAACACCTTTCAGAAGGGTCTTCTCACCTCCTACAGTATAGGTGCTTTCTCTCCTTTGAGTGTAATTACCGGTAAAAGAACCCTACCCTACGGGTTGTTCGGGTATATCCACAT
>BLSH010149112.1:220723-237563 GCA_018402905.1 Glandirana rugosa
GAGCACGGATGGATGCTGGGTGGGTGAGCATGGATGGATGGATGGGTGAGCATGGATGGAAGGGTGGGTGAGTATGGATGGATGGGTGAGCATGGATGGATGCATGGGTGAGCATGGATGGATGGCTAGGTGAGTATGGTTGGGTGGGTGAGCATGGGTTGGATGGATGGGTGAGCATGGATGGATGGATGGGTGAGCATGGCTGTGTGAGGATGGATGGATTGATGGATGGGTGGCTGAGCATGGATGGGCTAAGAATGGGGGGTGTGGATGGATGGTGGGGGTTGCTGTCATTTAGCAGTGCTGTGGGCATTACACATTGTCCACAGCACTGCACAGGTCTTTCCTCCCCCCTCTCTCCTCTCACACTGCACCGATCGGTGCGGAGAGGAGAGAGAAAAGCCGGCGGAAGCGCCGGCTTGTTGACATGTGATCGCGCCGTCATTGGACGGCGCAATCACGTGGTGAAAGGCCGCGCACAGCGGCCATTCACCGCGATCCGTGATCTGTCGGATCCCCCGGACCCGACGGTCACGGATGTTCCCGTGTGCGCGCCCCAGGGGGCGCGCGGGAAGCGAGATTCTGGAGGACGTCCATGGACGTCCACTCAGAATAACCCGACCGCGCTGTGGACGTCTTTTGTCTATAGCGCGGTCGGGAAGTGGTTAAAGGAATATTTCATTTTTATTTTTTCACTTTAATCATTAATAAAATCACTGCTCCTGAAAAAAGGAATGTTTTAGTGCAGTACCCGGGTCCTCATACACTTTTTATGGCAAAAACTTGCATACAAGCCTTTAAAATGAGCACTTTTGATTTTTCACGTCCCATTGCTTTTAATAGGGTTCGCGTGTTCGCGCAAATTTTTTTGCCTGTTCTGGTGCGAACCGAACTGGGGGGTGTTCGGCCCGTCCCTAAATGTGAGTTGTCAATTGTCTTTTCCCATAAATGTCACATTACCTGCTACACTACGGGGTTGATTTACTAAAACTGGAGAGTGCAAAATCTGGTGCGGCTCTGCATAGAAACCAATCGGCTTCCAGGTTTTTTTTTTGTTAAAGAGTAATTGAAGAAGCTGAAGTTAGGAGCTGATTGGCTACCATGCACAACTGCACCAAATTTTGCCCTCTCCAGCTTTAGTGAATCAACCCCCTTAAGCCTCGTACACACGGGACGACGATCGTACGACCGATCGTCTCAAATCGTATGTTGGCTGTTGTATGTAGCATACTGACTGCACTACACGATCGTACGACCAAAGAAAGAAAGTTCAGGTGCATGTAATTAGCCTCCGGCCGTTCCTGACTTCTGAGCATGCGTGTTTTGCACAATACAACTTGTTGGACCAACTGCTCTGTACACACGATACAACGGTCGTACGACCGCTTGTTGGTACGACCAAGTTTTCTAGTCTGCTCATACAACTCCCGTTGTACGACCGTCGTACGTCGGCTGTTCTAATCACATGTACTAACGAACTCGGGAAGTCTTCTCACCTGGAGAGGGCGTCCATTGATTTGACATTTCCCCATAATTGGCTGAATTCTGAGGACTCGGGGGAAGCTGAATCCATACTCTGCTGACAAAAGTCATGGAAGGAAGTGCATGCTTGTTGTGAACCTTCTGACCTCTCCAATGTAAAGGTCAAGAGGAAGCGTCTTCGGCCGGCTACAAATCACGGCGTTACTTGATTTGTTCTCTGATAGCTCTGCTTCCAACGGGACTTGAAGTGAAGGAAAGGAACGTTGGCGCGATTTCATAACAAAGTGCGAATCGAAATTGGGGAACACATGAAATTCTACGAAATATGTGAGGCTTAAAGCAGAAGCTTAATATTTTTAACACCCGGCCCCTCCTCCCTCTTAACCCCGTCAGCCCCGGAAGGATTTCCCACTTTAGGACCAGAGCACTTTTTCTGCGATTCGGCGCTGCGTCGCTTTAACTGACAATTGCGCGGTCGTGCGACGTTGTACCCAAACGAAATTTGCGTCCTTTTTTTCCCACAAACAGAGCTTTCTTTTGGGGGTATTTGATCCCCTCTGCATCATTTCTGATCGCCGCTATAAACAAAAGAAGAGCGACAATTTTGCAAAAAAACCCAAATTTCTTACTTTTTGCTAAAATTCAAATCCAAAAAAAAAAATATAAAAAAAACATTTTTTCCATCGGTTTTGGCCGATTTATATTCTTCCTCATATTTTTGGTAAAAAAAAATCGCAATCGGCGTTTATTGATTGGTTTGCGCAAAAGTTGCCGCGTTTACGGATGATGAGAATTAATTTCTGGGTTTTTTTTTTATATTTTACTAGTAATGGCGGCGATCTGCGATTTTTAGCGGTACTGCGATAATGCGGCGGACATGTCGGACCATTTTGACACTTTTTTCGGGACCATTGGCATTTATACAGCGATCGGTGCTATAAAAATGCACTGACTACTGTGTAAATGCCATTGGCAGGGAAGGGGTTAACCTCTAAGGGTTAACTGTGTTCCCTGGGCGTGTCCTGTGTGTGGGCTGGCCTGGCTGGGGAAAGGGGATGATCACGGCTTCCATATACAGGAAGCCTGCGATCACAGCCCTTCCCCCTCTAACAGAACGGAGATCCGTGTTTACTTACACCGACCTCCGTTCTTTCACTGCGTGGGGGGGGGGCATCTCGGGAAGCCGGTGGCGATCGAGTCCGCCCTACCCGCTCCCTGACCCCCCCCCCCAACACAGTGAGCGCGCCTCCGGCGGCGCGCGCGCGCTCAAAGTGAGAGATATCGCAGCCGCCATCATATGAGCCACTCTGTCGCCGTCAGACTGCGGGTGGAGGCTGTCCAACATCCGCAGAAGGCTACAGAATGCCTTTGGAGATGCCACCATTGACCAAAGCCATGTACACCGATGGATGAATACGTTTAAAGAAGAGGAAACCAACATTGAAGACAAACCACGACGTGGGACACCATTAATTGTGACCACTGCCACGAATCATCGGTGTGATAGATTTGTGCAGACAGACGAGTCACAATCCACGAATTTGCTCCACATTTAGAATGTGGTCATAGGGCCCTTCAGAAGATGGTGGAAGACTGAGGGTATCAGAAAGTGTAAATCGTGGGTAACACCAGAATTCATGGAGAGAAGGGTGGAAGTCGGTTCTGATCTCCTGGAATGGTTTGAAGATGACCAATCAGTCCATGGAATGGGGTCCCACCACTTCCCAAAGACATAAGAAGTTCAAGAGCCGCCACTCAACACGGAAAGACATGGTGACTTTTTTGGAATAAGGGCGTCTTTCGCATTGATTTTCCGGAACAAGGCCATTCCGCGGCCAGCGAGGGGCACATTGAGACATTTAAGAAGCTTAGGGAATCCATTAGGGGGAAGAGCCTGAAAAAGAATCTGAAAATGACCCTCAATCACCATAAGAATGCGCGACCACCCACATCTCAGGCGATCGCCAAATTCAGCTGGCTGGCCAGGAGTCCCCCATTCACCTTACAGCCCAGATTTAGTGCCCTCTGACTTCCATTTGTTTGGTCCAATGAAGAACAGCCTTCAGGGACAACAATTTGATGACACAGAGGGGGGGAAAGTGGCTGTGAAGAAGTGGGAACAACCGTTTTCCAAAGAAGAATCGAGAGTTGGATTCAATGAGCTTCACCTCTTCTGGGAAGGCCGTCCACAAGGTTTAGGAGGGTCTATGGGAATGTTTGACCGTTCTTCCAGAAGAGCATTTGTGAGGCGAGGCACTGATGTGGACGAGAAGGCCTGGCTCACAGGCTCCACTCTAAGGTGTTCTATCGGGTTGAGGTCAGGACTCTGTGCAGACCAGTCAAGTTCCTCCACCCCAAAAGCTCATCCACGTCTTTATGGACCTTGCTTTGTGTATTTCCTCCAGATCTGTGCAGTAATCCAGTGTGAGACGTCCTGTAATAAAGACCGCCCACTGCTGCCCTTTTTCCTTGTGCAGGGGGACTGGTCCTGTCTCCCTGCCCCTTCTGTAGTTTTCTGTAGTGGGTGGAGTCTGCTGGGCCCCTCCCACAGTTCTGCTCTCTCTCCTTGCTCAGGATGACTGATTTTTGTCTCTGCCCCCTTTTATAGTTTTCTGAAGCGGGTGGAGATTGCTAGGCCCCTCCCACAGCTCTGCTCTCTCTCTTTGTGCAGGGGGACCGGTTTTGTCTCCGCCCCTTCTTTAGTTTTCTTTAGTGGGTGAAGTCTGCTGAGCCCCTCCTACAACTCTGCTTTCTCTCCTTGTGCAGGGGGACTGATCTTGCCTCCTCCCCCTCCTGTAGTTTTCTGTAGTGGGTGGAGTCTGCTGGGCCCCTCCCACAGCTCTTTTCTCTCTCCTTGTGCAGGGGGACTGGTCTGGTCTACGCCCCCTCCTGTAGTGTTCCATAGTGGGTGGAGTTTGCCGGGCCCCTCCCACAGCTCTTTTCTCTCTCCTTGTGCAGGGAGACTGATCTTGTATCTGCCCCCTCCTGTAGTTTTCCGTAGTGGGTGGAGTCTGCTGGGCCCCTCCCACATCTCTGCTCTCTCTCTTGTGCAGGGAGACTGATCTTGTCTCCGCCCCTCCTGTAGTTTTCCGTAGTGGGCGGAGTCTGCTGGGCCCCTCCCACATCTCTGCTCTCTCTCCTTGTGCAGGGAGACTGATCTTGTCTCCGCCCCCTCCTGTAGTTTTCCGTAGTGGGTGGAGTCTGCTGGGCCCCTCCCACATCTCTGCTCTCTCTCCTTGTGCAGGGGGACTGGTTTTGTCTCCGCCCCTTCTGTTGTTTTCTTCAGGCAGCCTTGAGTGGGTGGAGTCTACTGGGCCCCTCCCACAACCCTGCTCTCATGTACAGGGCATATACAGCCCAATGATGATGTCATAGCTACTATTACAAGGTAATATCTGGGTTCACAAAGATATTTGGTGCACACAAAATGGATTTAGATTATATGTGGCTGCTGATAAATATATTTAAAATGATGGCTTTTGTGCCCGGAGTTCAGCTTTAAGAGCCCTCAGAAATGATAAAGCCCCTATCTGTATTCCTCGTACAGCGAATCTCGCATTTTAACATGTAATTGTTATGACCGGAGCATGAAAGCGATTGTTAAAATTCCCGGCACGGCGATTAATTGGAAGAAGCAGGAAATTGTCATTTCTGAGTTATTCCAATTTTCCGCCGATCCGGAAAGTCTGCAGATGGGTCACCTCTTCCTCTGAGTCCCTTTCACATGCAAAACACGGTGATTTCATTCAATTAGCTGCCGATCCTGGAAATGCTACGCCGCGTACAAATGCTGCATGTGAGACGTGGTCAGAGAATAACGGCGTGCCATGGCGATGTGCATGCTGAGATATGTAATGAGGAGCATTAAATACATGAATAGAAAGCACACGAGGCAGAGACACTGGCAAGGCTGTAACAGGCAGCGGGCAGAGGTCGGGGTAAAAGACATGAGATTGTTCAGAAGTTCTAACCTACAGTGTTCTGCATGGGCGGATACCCTGGGTGGAGGCCTTGCCCTTGGGGAGCCTGAGTTTTTGTTGCCAACACATGATCAACAATTTGTGAACACCTGACCATCACTCTTATAGGAGCTTGTGAGCTTCTTAGACATCCCATTCCAAAACCATGGTCATTAATATGGATTTGCCAACTGGCCTATAGCCAATAATATGGAGATTCCGACCACCCCATGGCCATTAATATGGAGTTTCCGACCACCCCATGGCCAATAATATGGAGATTCCGACCACCCCATGGCCATTAATATGGAGTTTCCGACCACCCCATGGCCAATAATATGGAGTTTCCGACCACCCCATGGCCATTAATATGGAGTTTCTGACCACCCCATGGCCATTAATATGGAGTTTCCGACCACCCCATGGCCATTAATATGAAGTTTCCGACCACCCCATGGTCATTGATATGGAGTTTCCGACAACCCCATGGTCATTGATATGGAGTTTCCGACCACCCCATGGCCATTAATATGGAGTTTCCGACCACCCCATGGCCATTAATATGGAGATTCCGACCACCCCATGGCCATTAATATGGAGTTTCCGACCACCCCATGGCCATTAATATGGAGTTTCCGACCACCCCATGGCCGTTAATATGGAGTTTCCGACAACCCCATGGCCATTAATAAGGAATTGCTGATCACCCCAAGGCCATTAATAGGGAGTTGCCCACCACCCAATGGCCATTAACAACCCTCAAATTTTGCATTCGCCTACTCACATTTTTGCGAGTGCAAAATGAGGGCTGGCGAGGAGCTGGGCTGCCTGGCAGCGAGGAGGAGTGGGGGGATGAATGAAGGCCATTCTCCCAGTGCAATAGAGCGTGGAGGAAGAAGAGAGCTGGGCGGGACCACAGAGCAGGGGTTGCCCTCTGTATAACAGATTACATTAGCATTGCTGTCCGCTGAGCTCTCGGTTGCACACAGTCCCGCCCTCCTGACCTGCGCCTGTGACAGACAGAACGCTGCTCCAATGCCAGGGTGCGTTCTGTCTGTCACAGGCACGTGGCCCGGAGGGCGGGACTGTGTGGAACCAAGAACTCAGCAGACGGCAATGCTAATGTAAACTGTTATACAGCGGGCAAACCCCGCTCTGTGATCCTGGCTGGCTCTCTTCTTCCTCCACGCTCTACTGCACTGGGAGAATGGCTTCCATTCATCCCCAGGCACAGGTGAGGCTACATTGGTGGGCACAGGTGAGGTGGTATGATGGACACTAGTGAGGCTGCAGTCATAAGCAAAGGAGAGGCTACAATGGTGGGCACAGGTGAGGCTGCAATCATGGGCACAGATGAGGCTACAATCGTGGGCACAGGACAGGCTACAATGGTGGGCACAGGTGAGGCTGCAATGGTGGTCACAGGTGAGGCTACAATGGTGGGAACAGGTGAGGCTACAATCATGGTCACAGGTGAGGCTGCAATGGTGGGCACAGGTGAGGCTACAATGGTGGGCACAGGTGAGGCTACAATGGTGGGCACAGGTGAGGCTACAATGGTGGGCACAGGTGAGGCTACAATGGTGGGCATAGGTGAGGCTGCAATGGTAGGCACAGGTGAGGCTGCACTAATGGGCACTGATAAAGTTGTTTTTAATATTTATTTGTGTAACTTAATTCGGCATAAAACATTTAAGTGTCATCTCATGAGAATTTATGAGGGCGTGTATAGGGGAGGGATTAGGAGTGGGCCACGGTAGGGGTTGGGTGGGGCAACTGGTGGCGAGTCACCCTTAAGGCCTGGCTAGTAGCTCAGGGCTTGAACTTTTGAGCCCTGGCCATTAATATGGAGTTGCTGAGCACCCCATAGCCATTAAAATGGAGTTGCTGGGCACCCCATAGCCATTAATATGGAGTTGCCGACCACCCGATAGCCATTAATATGGAGTTGCCGACCACCCCATAGCCATTAACATGGAGTTGTCAACCACCCCAAGGCCATTAATATGGAGTTGCCCACCCCACCCCCATGGTCATTAATATGGAGTTGCCCACCAACCAATGGCTATTAATATGGAGTTGCCATTAACCCCAGAGACAGTAATATGAAGTTGCCCACCACCCAATGGCCATTAATATGGAGTTGCCCACCATCTAATAGCCATTAATATGGAGGTGCCCACCAACCTATGGCTATTAATGTGGAGTTGCCATTAACCCCAGAGACAGTAATATGAAGTTGCCCACCACCCAATGGCCATTAATATGGAGTTGCCACCCACTCCATGGCCATTAATATGGAGTTGTCCGCCACCCCATGGCCATTAATATGGAGTTGTCCGCCGCCCCATGGCCATTAATATGGAGTTGTCCGCTGCCCCATGGCCATTAATATGGAGTTGTCCGCCGCCCCAAGGCCATTAATATGGAGTTGTCCGCCACCCCATGGCCATTAATTTGGAGTTGTCCACCACCCCATGGCCATTAATATGGATATTTTCACTACCCCATGACAGTGAGCACCGATGGCGGAACTACTGGGGTCACAAAGGTCGCACTTGCAACAGTGCCCTGGTGTTCTGCTACTGTAGAGGGACTCCAAGGGGGCAGGAAGGGGGCCCCACTGCGGGAACGTAATAAAGGGTCCCATGATGGCTGTAAAGGCCCTGGGATCAGTGGGAAAGGCATGGGCTTAGGGCCAGGGGGGCCCTTCGAGGTTTCTTGCACCATGGGCTCAGAAGGTTCTAGATACACCTCTGCCACCACTCCATTGCCATTCATATGGAGTTGCTCCCCTATAACAGCCTCCACTCTTCTGGGAAGGCTTTCCACAAGATTTCGGAGGGTGTCTGTGGGAATATATGGCCATGATGTTGGATGAGAAGACCTGGCTCACAGTCAACATGCTAATTGATCCCAGAGGTGTTCAGTAGGGTTGAGGTCCAAAGATGTTTAGTAGGGTTGAGATCAGGGATCTGTGCAGGGAACAGGAGTTCCTCCACACCAAACCTGTCAAACCATGTTTTTATGGTTCTGGCTTTGTACACCGGAGCACACGCCAGCACCAACATGGTGGTCAATGGCTTTTTTAATGGCTTTGTTAACCACAGTCGTTGATATGTGTGTAGATGTGTGAACTCCCAAATTACATGGCCAAGATTTGTGGACTCCTGACCATCACACCTACAGTATATGAGTTTGTTGGACATCTCATTCCAAAACCATGGAAATTATTTTGGAGTTCCATTCCTCCATGGCCGTTAATATGGAGTTGTCCTCTTTGTGGCTTTACCATCCTCCACTCTACTGGGACTGCTTTCAACAAGAATTTGGAAAGTGTCTGTGGAAATCTGTGCCAATTTGTGAGGTCAGGTAGTGATGTTGGATAAGAAGACCTGGCTTACTGTTGGCGTTTCAATTCCTCCCTAAGGTATTCAGTAGGGTTGAGGTCAGGGCTCTGTACAGGACACTTGAGTGCCTCCACTCCAAACTGGTCACATCATGGTTTTTATGGAGCTGGCTTTGACAAGTTTGGCGTGGAGGAACTTGAGTTTACACCTTCTGTAGCACCAAAGTTTATAACATGTGACATTGAGGGGGATTTATCTAAACTGGGGCAGCTAGAATCTGGAGCAGATGTCCAGGGCAACCAATTGGCTTCTATATTTCATTCCCAAAGCTTGACTGAACAAGCTGATGATAGATGCCTATTGGTTGCCTTGTACAAACGCTCCAGATTATGGCTGCTCCAGTTATAATTTCCCCGATTTATGAGGGTTAAAAATCTCTGTGCCATATGGAGTACAGAATAAAAAGCAACTCCTGCACTCGGATGCATCAACCAGAAGCCAAAAAGACCACAAAGAGATTTCTTTATAGAGGTAACGTTCATTCAGCACTTGATGGTCTTGCTGCCCTCCTCAGGACCATGGGAATCCAAAAGGAACTGAAGAAGAACACAAAAGAGAGGGGCACACCGACCTGGTGCAATACCATAAGACCATTTATTAACCACTTCAGCCCCAGAAGGATTTCACACTTTAGGACCAGAGCACTTTTTGCGATTCGGCACTGCGTCGCTTTAACTGACAATTGCGCGGTCGTGCGACGTTGTACCCAAACGAAATTTGCATCCTTTTTTTCCCACAAATAGAGCTTTCTTTTGGTGGTATTTGATCCCCTCTGCGTCATTTCTGATCGCCGCTATAAACAAAAGAAGAGCGACAATTTTGCAAAAAAAAAAAACAAATTTCTTACTTTTTGCTAAAATACAAATCCAAAAAAAAAATACAAAAAAACATTTTTTTTCATCAGTTTTTGCCGATTTTATATTCTTCCTCATATTTGTGATTAAAAAAATCGCAATCGGCGTTTATGGATTGGTTTGCGCAAAAGTGCCCGCGTTTACGGACGATGAGAATTCATTACTGGGGTTTTTATTTTTTTATTTTTTTTTTACTAGTAATGGCGGCGATCTGCGATTTTTAACGGTACTGCGATATTGCGGCGGACATGTTGGACCATTTTGACACTTTTTTGGGACCATTGGCATTTATACAGCGATCAGTGCTATAAAAATGCACTGATTACTGTGTAAATGCCATTGGCAGTGAAGGGGTTAACCTGCAGGGGGCGCTCTAAGGGTTAACTATGTTCCCTGGGCGTGTTCTTACTGTATGGGGGCTGCCCTAACAGGGGAGGGGAGTGATCACAGCTTCCATGTAGAGGAAGGCTGTGATCACAGCCCTTCCCCCTCTCACAGAACGGAGGTCCGTGTTTACTTACACAGACCTCCGTTCTTTCAGTGCGGGCAGCCTTGTATTTAGGTTTTGTGCTGCCCTAGGCCTTACTAAACTCATGCACCCCCCTAATTTAAATATGGGCCACCCTTTCCTGTCATGGCCACACCCCTTGGGACGCTCGGGTCCCCTACATATGTATGGGCTGTCCCCCTCTGATGGGGGCTTGCTGGTATTGTTATACCGGTATCAAGTGCAGCCGCTTTATGGACGTGCCAGACCGGTTTGTCTCCCGGCCCAGTCCAACCAATAAGACTAAAAGTGTAGTGCAAGCCATCGGGGACTCTTTTTGTGCTGCCCCCCTGCAAAGTGCCGCCCTAGGCCTGGGCCTTGTTGGCCTAGGCCAAGATACAGTGTTGAGTGCAGGGGGGCATCGCGGGTAGCCGGCGGAGATAGAGTCCACGGCACCCGCTCCCTGGCCCCCCCCCGAACACAGTGGGCGCGCGCACGCTCACACTGCGCGATCTCGCAGCCGCTGTCGTATGATGGTGGTTTGCGTTATCGAGCCACTATGTCGCCGTCAACCTGCGGTTGACGGTCGGCAAGTGGCTAAAATAGACTCACAAAAATATACTCGCGCGTTTCCAGGGCGAACCTTCTTCCTCGGAGGAAGAGGGTTCGCCCTGGAAACACGTTAGCCTGGTAAATGACGCTGTCTGGTCCCCCTGTTGAGGTGGAGATAGACTGGTTCCTTGGAGGACTTTTCCATCGATTGTCTACATGTCTTCTATATTGCTCCGTTTGTATATTTTAATTCTTGTCATTTTAATAAACGGCCTTATGGTATTGCACTAGGTCGGTGCGCCCCTCTCTTTTGTGTTTTTCTTCGGTTCCTTTTGGATTCCCATGGTCCTGAGGAGGGCAGCAAGACCATCAAGTGCTGAATGAACGTTACCTCTATAAAGAAATCTCTTTGTGGTCTTTTTGGCTTCTGGTTGATGCATCCGAGCGCAGGAGTTGTTTTTTATTCTGTACTCCATATGGCACAGAGATTTTTAACCCTCATAATCGGGGAAATTATCATAACTGGAGCAGCCATAATCTGGAGCGTTTGTACAAGGCAACCAATAGGCATCTATCTTCAGCTTGTTTGGTCAACCTTTGGGAATGAACTATAGAAGCAAATTGGTTGCCCTGGACATTTGCTTCAGATTCTAGCCTCTCTTTTGTGTTTTTCTTCCATATGGAGAACAGACCAGACTTGGGTTTGCTTAGAGCAGTGGTTCTCAACTCCGGTCCTCAGGACCCACCAACAGGCCAGATTTTAAGTATTACCTTGGGGAGATGCAGACTAGAATACTGCAATCACTGAGCAGCAAATGATATCACCTGTGATGTATTTCAGATATCCTGCAAACCTGGCCTGTTGGGGGGTCCCGAGGACCGGAGTTGAGAACCACTGGCTTAGAGGGAGATTGTCCCTTGTCTGATCTTCGTGTCTCCAGAAGCTTTTTTCGGCCTTGAAGATTCCGGATCTGACAACATTATTCTTCAGGTTTTCATTGATCCATATTGCAAGGTATTGGAAGGCAGTTACTCGATCCTTTGTTTTGAAGCATTCGTTTTACGTCTCGGTAGTTCCTATTTATGCAGTCTGTTTATCTCTCTTCAGCTTTAAGATGTGGAACGTAGGCAGTTGACTCCATTGAGTTTCCCATTCATGTCGCGCTGTAAAAGGCTTCAGGTTTTTTCTGTTCTCCGGCTGGACTTGAAGATAGGAATATTGGCGAGGAAGCTTCACCCAGGGGGGAGGAACAGCTTCATTTAATTAAAACATTTTAATAAGTTTCACTTTTCTAGGTGTTGTTTTTCTGTGGTTTATTTTATTCATTTTGCCGTGTGATGTGACCGCTGTGTGAATATCCTCATTTAACCCCTTCAGCCCCAGAAGGATTTCACACTTTAGGACCGGAGCACTTTTTGCGATTCGGCGCTGCGTCGCTTTAACTGACAATTGCGCGGTCGTGCGGCGTTGTACCCAAACTAAATTTGCGTCCTTTTTTTCCCACAAATAGAGCTTTCTTTTGGTGGTATTTGAGCACCGCTGCGTTATTTCTGATCGCCGCTATAAACAAAAGAAGAGCGACAATTTTGCAAAAAAACCCAAATTTCTTACTTTTTGCTAAAATACAAATCCAAAAAAAAAAATATAAAAAAACATTTTTTTTCACCGTTTTTGGCCGATTTATATTCTTCCTCATATTTGCGATAAAAAAAATCGCAATCGGCGTTTATTGATTGGTTTGCGCAAAAGTGGTCGCGATTACGGATGGTGAGAATTAATTTCTGGGGTTTTTATTTTTTTTTTATTTTTTACTGGTAATGGCGGCGATCTGCGATTTTTAGCGGTACTGCGATATTTCAGCGGACATGTCGGACCATTTTGACACTTTTTTGGGACCATTGGCATTTATACAGCGATCAGTGCTATAAAAATGCACTGATTACTGTGTAAATGCCATTGGCAGTGAAGGGGTTAACCTGCAGGGGGCGCTCTAAGGGTTAACTGTGTTCCCTGGGCGTGTTCTAAATGTGGGGGGACTGCCCTAGCTGGGGAAGGGAAGTGATCACAGCCCTTCCCCCCTCACAGAACGGAGGTCCGTGTTTACTTACACCGACCTCCGTTCTGTCACTCCGGGGGGGCCATCGCGGGTGGCCGGCGGAGATCGACTCCGCCGCACCCGCTCCCTGGCCCTCCCCGGACACAGTGAGCGCGCGGGCGCGCCTCCGGCGGCGCGCTCACTAGGCTCGATCCCGCAGCCGCCGTCATATGACGGTGATTTGCGCAATAGAGCCACCTTGTCGCCGTCAGATTCCGATCGGCGGTCGGCAAGTGGTTAAAGTGCACAGTTATGGCTCTTTACCATTCATACTAACCTGGGGTGATTGAGCAAATTGTGGGGATTCGAGAACAATGGTTTCTTATGCTGAATATTTGAATGCTGACCAAGGAACAGGGCAAATATCTTCATACATTCCAGTCAACAACAAAAAAACATTTAAATTGCTTGCTCGATCGGCGAATCGATTTGCTCTTCATCATCGGTAACTATAAATGGTGGAGATTTCCAGAAAGACAACGAGGAAAACAAACAAATGGATCCTTCAACAAATCAACCCCAACCTTGGATTAGAAGCCCAGATAATTAGGCTGAAGCTGTCCTGTCTTGGACATTTTCTGAGAAGAACCAGCGTGCTGGAAAAGACAATTCTACTTGGAAATATTGAAGGGAACAGAAGAAGAAGAAAACGACCAGCAAACAGGTGGATGGTTACAACCACAAAAATGAGGAACATGCCTGTTAGAAGAAGACCTGTGTAAGGACTTATTAGCGCTATTTTGCGCTTGTGCGCGCGCCTATGCATGTTCACGCGCGTTCCTGTGCGCGCGCACGAAACCACGCCAAACAGATCTATTTATGCTGTGTGCACCCTGCAGCAAGTGCTGTCTGATCTACAGCATGTGACCTGTTTCCTGAGAGACCCCTATCCTGTTATCTGTTTCCTGTGACCCGGCTTTTCCCGACCTTGTCTGATCTCCGCCTGCACTGACCCCCGGCTTGCCTACGACCATCCAATTGCCTGATCCCTCTGTACCTTTGCTGCCAGCCTGTTGACGAACTCTGCTTGAACTTGACCACTCTCTTACCTGAACCCTTGTACCGCACAGCCAGCCAGTTGCCGACCCAGCCTGTACGACCACGTTTCAGCTGCACGAGCGCTCCAACAGACTCCTTACCATCACCAGTGACCCAGTCCGACCCTCGTGCCATCCTGCACTCCCCAGCCACCTGTCTGCTCTACCAGGGGTTCCCGAGTCAGGGTATTAAGGGAGGTTGCTTACTGCATAAGTCAGACTCGCCCACCAGGTACTTGACAATGCCATTCCTAAGGCTTAACACAGAAAGTGAAATATACTACATAATACAGCTCTGTCAGTCGTTACAGGGATCGCCTAAAAGTGGATAGAGTTGGAGACAGTCAAACAGATTGGGGTAGGGAACTCCAAAGGATGGGAGAGGCTCGGGAGAAGTCCTGAGGGCAAGTATGGGAGGAGGTGATGAGGGAACTAGAGAGCAGGAGTTGTGGACGGCTTTGTAAGTTGTTGTTAGTATTTTGAATTGAATTTGTTGGGTGAGTGGAAGCCAACGGAGGGATTGGCAGAGATGGGTAGCAGACACTTAGCGGTTTGTAAAGGTGGATGAGTCTGGCAGCAGCATTCATGATGGATTTAAAGGGGGATAACCTATTTAAAGGTAGGCCAATGAGGAGGGGGTTGCAGTAGTTGAGGCGAGAGATGACCGGGGAGTGAATCAGGAGCTTTGTGGTTTCATTGGTTAGGAACGGACGTATCTTGGAGATGTTGCGGAGGTTGGATCTTGGACAGTGATTGGATGTAGGGCTCAAAGCAGAGATCAGAGTTCAGGGTAACACCTAGTACCCTGGCATGTGGGTTGGGTGGATGGTTGTGCCATTTCTCTTGACCGAGAATTCAGGGGAAGAGGCAATGTAGGAGAGAGAATATTATGAGCTCGGTTTTGGACAAGTTAAGTTTGAGGAAGTTGTGTGACATCCAGGAAGATGTCTGTTAGTAAGGAAAGTGATGCTTGAGGAGACTGATGGGGGGCCACCGGTCTTATGGCAATTATATGATTTGGGGTTCACCGGTCATGGTCAGGGGTCAGACTAAGAGATGGAACTATAGTAGTAGAGAGGCTCCCACAAAACAGCAGGTCACCCTGGTGGATGATGCAGGCTCACCTGAGGAGCAAGGTGTAAGCACTAACCAGTATTAACCAGAGCTCCTGATTGTGGAGATGGGTTTTCCTCCATGTTGTACAAAGTTGTGGTCCTCAGGATCACCCCACCAGGTGGTAAGCAAGCCAGAATCCAATAGCAGATATAGTAGGTAAGGAACAAGCAGAAGCACAGTCAGTAAACAAGCCATCGGTCAGTAACAAGTGGTTGCAGGTTGGGAGCAGCAAGCAGAAGCACAGTCAGTAAACAAGCCATAGGTCAGTAACAAGTGGTTGCAGGTTGGGAGCAGCAAGCAGAAGCACAGTCAGTAAACAAGCCATAGGTCACTAACAAGTGGTTGCATGTTGGGAGCAGCAAGCAGAAGCGCAGTCAGTAAACAAGACATAGGTCAGTAACAAGCGGTTGCAGGTTGGGAGCAGCAAGCAGAAGCACAGTCAGTAAACAAGACATAGGTCAGTAACAAGTGGTTGCATGTTGGGAGCAGCAAGCAGAAGCGCAGTCAGTAAACAAGACATAGGTCAGTAACAAGTGGTTGCAGGTTGGGAGCAGCAAGCAGAAGCACAGTCAGTAAACAAGCCATAGGTCAGTAACAAGTGGTTGCAGGTTGGGATCAGCAAGCAGAAGCACAGTCAGTAAACAAGCCATAGTTCAGTAACAAGCGGTTGCAGGTTGGGAGCAGCAAGCAGAAGCACAGTCAGTAAACAAGACATAGTTCAGTAACAAGTGGTTGCAGGTTGGGAGCAGCAAGCAGAAGCACAGTCAGCAAACAAGCCATAGGTCAGTAACAAGCGGTTGCAGGTTGGGAGCAGCAAGCAGAAGCGCAGTCAGTAAACAAGCCATAGGTCAGTAACAAGTGGTTGCATGTTGGGAGCAGCAAGCAGAAGCGCAGTCAGTAAACAAGCCATAGGTCAGTAACAAGTGGTTCCAGGTTGGGAGCAGCAAGCAGAAGCACAGTCGAGGAACAAGCCAAAGATAGGTAACAAGTGGTAGTGAAGATACAGACAGCAGCAGGAGTGACACGAGTGAGATATGGGCTGCAGAGAGCACCATAATCTGGCAAACAGGAAGTGCAAAGGCATGGCTAAAATAGAAAGTTCATTGGAGGAGCAAAGGGTTCAAGAGACACAGGGTTCAAGGCAAGATTGTTGCCCAGGGAGCTATCCAGCAGCCCGGATGGCTCAGTAAGAAGAGACACCAATAGACACAGCAGAGGATGTAGGTTCAGAGCGTGGTCCTGACACCGCCTCTTTCCTGGTGTTACCGTCTCATTAAAGAGCCATGGGAAGATGGCAGGAAGGTATTAGACGTCTCTTAATTTTCTAAACATGGCCGGCTATGTCAATAATGTACCTGTGATTAAAGCTGCTAAGGGTCTTACAGATCCACTTTCTCTAATAGGGTCCCCATGCAGCTTTCTCTTCATACCAATTGCCACGCTGTCCCCCTTTGTATTGTGCTATTCCCGGTAGGCATACAGAATGGCGCTGTGACATTACAGGGGTTGTGGCTGTGCAGCACCCTCTTAGGTAAGGTCGCTAGGATGTTATTTTTGACCGATCTTTGGGATGTTCTGGATCTCTCAGGCTGCAGGTTTGATTGCTCCTCCCTGCCTTCTAGGAACATAGGGGGCTGGAAGAGTCGAATGGGCAGCTTGAATAGTTATTGTGCTGCAGCCAATCCCAAGGGAGGTATGCCCAGTATGTGGCTGGAAAGAACATAAATAATGTGGGGTTTGGCTCAGCCATGTTCTTGAACTGTAGAGAAGTTCCCAGCCTTAGGGGCTGCTGCCCCTTTGAAGCAGTCAAAAGGTCCCAGCTATACCGGGGGGGGGGGGGGGGGGGG
>BLSH010149114.1:20536-31272 GCA_018402905.1 Glandirana rugosa
AAAAAAAAATGTAATTGGAACAACAGACTGATATCTAAATACAAATAGGGTTCGTACAAACTTCGGTAAATGACAACTGACAGAGTGTTGGAGACAACCATCAAATAAGGTTAGTAGTTGGTGGGAGAGTCATTTTATTATGAAAGATTCTAATCAAAACTTGAAGGGGGGTCAATCAAACTCCAGTACAGGGGCACAAGAACTAAAACGAAAGTATAACTTTTCTGACGGGAGGACTTGGAATAAGTGGGTGAACTACATAAATTTCCAAAGTTAGTACAGAGGGGAGAGGGAAGAAAGGAGGTCTGACATGTATAATTCAAGGACTCAACAGAGGTTGTGAGACAGTCAACAGTAAATGGCTTCAAACATGCTTGGGATAAACATAAATCTATAGTCAGACAACAAGGTTAATGTAAAAAAAAAATAAAAAAAATAATAATAAATAAATAAAAAGGGGCTGACTCGATGGACTACTCAGTCTTTTTCTGCCATCACTTTTCTATGTTTCTATGTTTCTAATTACGGGACTACTTTGGAAATAACAATCACAGGGTAATTACATTCAACACAATTCATAGTAAAAGGAAGCACTAGGGCAGTGCAAGTGTACTAAATTCCAAAAGAGCCAACTTCTCTACGCTGCTCTCTATACCACAGGATATTAAATGAGATCAAATTCTTGAAACATAAAACATTGAGGTAAAATGGAAGTGTTTTAAGAATATATCCTAATGTCCAACAAATATAAAAGAGCTAAGGTTAAACCTGGGTGGTTAAATGTTTCAACACTACAAGAATTGCTACAAAAAGTGTAAGAGAGGGCGGAGCTTGGCCGCACACCGAGATGGCTGCTTGATCTCCTCTCTCTCCCAGCACAGGGAAGAATTTTCAGCACAGGACCTGCTAAATTGACAAATCACCATCCTAAAATACACATCTGGATACCACTGAACCTCCGCAAATGACAGGGAAAAAATCCCATCCTGCAGAGCCAAGGAAGCTCACTGAATTCTTCAGTGAGGCCCGCCACGCTGGCAGGCAGGAAGGAGCCAGGGCCTCAAGTAAATCTACTCCCCCACACACCCACTCTACTCCCTCCGGAGATCCTACAGACGACATGGACTGCACAGCACTGCAGGGGAGCAGATCCAGGGACTCCGCCAAGAGGGCGGCATCATTCCCCCACACCTCGCCATCTCACCCGGGCCCGGTAAGCAAGAAACACCTTACCTTCTCCCAAGCCCGCGATCCTACCACGAACAAACTTTCGGACTCGGACCAAGAATGTTCGGTATCACCCGAACGCCCGGAAACGCTCACCTCACTCCCGACCACTGATAATCCAGTGTCGGAGAACGTTCTTAAGCATATGTTGCTTTCGCTACAGAAGGACCTAAGGAAGGACCTCAGAAAAGATATCAACCAAGCTGTTGCTCACATGCAACACCAGATAGACGATCTCGGCGAATGAACAGACACAATGGAACAACAAATGAGCAATTATTCCACTGCATACGACGAATTAGTGGATGCACAGCAACACCAAGCAGAACAACTGCAACGCATCACGGCGAAATTGGCGGACCTAGAGGACCGTTTGCCTAGAAACAATCTCAAAATTAGGGGGATCCCTGAAACTGTCACCCCTGGGGAGCTCCCCCAATATCTACAGCAATTCTTTAAAGCGCTGGTCCCCGCTCTTTCACCAATGGACCTAACTATTGACAGAGCGCACAGAATCTTTAAACCATCTCACATCCCGGCGGATAAACCTCGAGACGTGCTGGCAAGACTACACTTTTTTCAAGCCAAAGACCGGATCATAGCCTCCGCCAGAAACATAGCGACCTTCCCGGAACCGTATACACCCCTTACTGTATACAACGACATATCCGCAGCTACAGCGCAATTACGCAAGGACCTCTCACGGGTAACGGCTATCCTAAGGGAGCGTCACATCGTCTACAAATGGGGATTCCCCACCAAACTCATTGTCACATACCAAAGAAAGTCTATGACCATCTACCATCTCAAGCAAGGTTTGAAACAACTGCAAAATTGGGGCCTGTCTCCTCCGAACCTGCTCTCCCCACCAAAATTCACTTTCCCACAACATATTACGGATGGCCAGCGTCACTCAAACAATACCTGATTCAGTTCAGGTACCCTCAACTCAGCAGGTGAAGCATGAACTAACAATGTTTACTGCCACTTCCCTGTGCTGAGACCCCAAATGGGTTTCACTGTTGTCTCTAATTGTTCCTCTTTCATTCTCTTTCTCGTTAAATTTGTCCTACAACATAGATTATCTGTTGAAGAAATGTTAACATTATTGACAAATTCCTCCACCCCGGATTACTGGTGTGCAAGGCACACGAATCTGTACTTTGTCTTCCTTCTCTTCTTCTTTCACTCTATCTCTTTCCCCTCTCCCCCCGCCTCCTTCCCTTCCTCTTCCATGAACTGGTGCAGCCCTCCTCATCTAACTACTGTAAACTCCGGTATTACTGCTGTAATGTTAAATGTGTCTATTTCTTGCCTGGCTCAGCTAGGAGGGGTCAAATCCTTCTCATTTCCGCAGCATCGATTAACATCCTCATAACCCCCTCAATCACGCTCAATGGCTTTGACAATCCTCTCACTAAATGTCAAAGGACTTAACAGCCCTTTTAAACAATCCCTTATGTGGAAAGAAGCTCTTAAAACACAATCCGAAATGATATGCATTCAAGAGACTCACTTCACTTCCTCCAACCCACCGAAATGCTCGCACCCAAAATTCCCCCATATGTTTTTCTCCAACGCTGACTCCAAACGGAAAGGAGTCATGATCCGCGATTCTGCCTCCTTTCTCCTCCATTCTATAGAACCGGACCCCAATGGTAGATACCTCATCCTTACCGTGACCATTAACAACAACCGCCTTACCCTTGTCAACCTTTACGCCCCTAACACCCACCAGAATACCTTCTTCAAATCTATCTTCACTAAGCTCCAACCTTATAGATCTAACTCCATCATCATTTGTGGAGACTTCAACGAAGTTATCAACCCTGATCTTGACTCCACCAACCCCAAACGCAAACCCCCTTCAATCTTACACTCGTTAATTTCTCAGGAAGACCTTTTTGACCCCTGGCGATGCTCTCATGGAAATGAAAAGGATTTCACCTTCTTTTCAGCTGCCCATAATGTATACTCCAGACTTGATTTCTTTCTGGTAGACAAATTCACACTACAAAAAGTTGATTCCACGTCAATCGGTCTGATTACCTGGTCAGATCATGCTCCTATAACCCTAAAGTTCTCTGCAACAAATGATAAAAACACTTTTTCACCGTGGAGACTAAATCCACTCCTACTGACCAAACCTGAATACCAGAAACAGATCAATTCTGCCATAACTGACTTCTTTGAATTGAATACAGGAACAGTGGCAGATCCCAACACATTGTGGAACAGTCACAAGGCAGTCTTAAGAGGAACCCTTATAAAGGCGGCAGCCCACGAGAAACGGACACGCCTTCACACCATTTCCCAACTCACTACCCAAATTCATCAACTAGAAATCCTTAATGAAAAAAAATTGACCCACTCCTTAGTGATAAGCTAAAAGACCTTAGGACCCAACTGAGCGAAATCTTTAAAAAATCCTTTGAATATTATATTAAGAGATTAAAGCTTAACTTCTATACTTCAAATAATAAACCCGGTACATTCCTAGCAAAACAGCATAAACGAAAAATGGCAGCATCGAAAATTGCGTTTCTCTCGAACAAGCAAAACCAAAAAATATACAACCCTTCAGAAATCGCAAACCAATTCAAAAATTTCTATGCTTCCCTCTACAACTTAAAAGACAGCCCTACTTCCCAGACCCCGAACACAGAAGCCCTGAACCAATTCCTAAGTTCAATCAAACTTCCCTCCCTCCCAGAATCACAACTTTCAGTCCTCTCAGCCCCAATCTCCCCAACTGAAGTATCCAAATCTATTCAATCACTACCGCGTCACAAATCCCCGGGCCCGGATGGATTCATAAATGAATATTACAAACTTTTTTCTGACAAACTAACACCCCACCTAGTAAATATGTACAACAAAATCATGGACACAGGCACCTGCCCCCAAGAATTCTTAGAATCCACTATAGTCACCATCCTCAAACCAGGCAAAGCCCCTGACAACCCTGCAAATTATCGCCCTATATCCTTGCTTAATTCGGACACCAAATTATTTGCCAAAATAATTGCTAATAGGCTTTCCCAATATACCCCCCTCCTCATACACCGCGATCAAGTTGGATTCGTCCCTGGTCGCCAAACCTCGGATGGAACACGACGATCAATTAATCTTATCCAATGGGCTGAACACCACCACATACCTGCCCTAGCAATCTCTCTAGACGCTGAAAAAGCTTTCGATAGAGTTCATTGGCGGTATATGGCCGAGGTCCTCCGGGGTTTGGCTTCCAGGGACGAATTTTAACAGCAATCACAGCCCTATACACATGTCCAACAGCCAAAGTGTGGACTTCAGGCTTCCTCTCACCCTCCTTTCCCATTACCAATGGAACAAGGCAGGGCTGCCCTCTCTCCCCAATAATATTCTCCCTGATTATGGAGCCCCTAGCAGAACACATCCGATCTAACCCTTTAATTACCGGTATACAAATAGGAAAATCCCAACATAAAATAGGTCTATATGCTGACGATGTGATTCTCTTCCTTACAAACCCCCTTCTCACTCTCCCGCACTTAACACATCTTCTAGAACACTTCAGCACACTTTCGCTCTATAAATTAAACCATAATAAATGTCAAATGCTCCCCATCAATTTACCCCCTCACCAAACAGAATATTTCCACACTTACCCCTTTCTCGTGGGCTCCAGCAGCCTCTCTTCAATACCTTGGGATCCAACTGACCGCACCCAGCTCTAATATGTTCCACACTAACTTTAATGCACTGACATCGAAAATCTCCAGTATCTCCTCTTCAATTCAGAAGTTAACACCTTCATGGACAGGCCGCATCGCCTTAGTCAAGATGTTTATCCTACCCCATATTCTCTACCTCTTCCGCGCCCTCCCGGTGCCTTTCCTTACAACTCATTTGAAGAAGCTACAGGCTATCATCAGCAATACAATTTGGCAAGGGAAGCGCCCCAGATTCAAAACATCATACCTCCTCCGCCCGGTTAAGTTTAGTGGAATGGGGGCCCCGAACATTTCCTTCTATTATAAAGCCAGCATCTTAAATCACACCAGGACATGGTGGTCCTCCAACCCCTCTTCACCCACAGTACAACTTGACAAAGAGACTCTACAACAGGACTTGAAAGCCTATTTAGGAGCCTTGATCCTTCATCCACACCCCCAGAGACATTTCTTGGATACCATTAATGCCACCCACACAGTATGGACCTCACTAAGGAACATAGCAACTACCTTATCCCAGAATACCCTAGATTTCATCCCACTATCATCCCTGGAAAAAATAATACCGAACCTCAGCACTCAAAAATGGACCTCAGCTGGAATCACCAAAGTGGGACAACTATACTCCCAAAATATCCTCCGTTCCTTCCAAGACCTCTCCTTGTCCGTTCAGCTTCCCCGCACTTCATTCTACCAATACCTTCAAATATGTTATGCCTTAAAAGATATACAAATTAGCGACTCAGACATATTGAGTCCCATTCTCGACATACTAAGTTCACCCTCAAAAACCCTCAAAGGAATGGGTCCCCTATACCTCTCCCTATCCTCCCCAGCCAAACTACAAAAACCAAAGCCATTCCTAACCTGGGAAAAAATACTCTCTTTCACAGCAACTCCGGAGCAATGGCACACAGCACAACTCCTTCCACGGAAACATTCCAAATGTACTCTCCACTGGGAAAACGCGCAAAAACTCTCATTCAACTGGTACCTTACTCCTCAGAAATTGGCCAAAATATATACAAACCAATCTCCATTATGCTGGAGAAACTGCAACATTCATGGCTCTCTTTACCACATATGGTGGCAGTGTCCTTACTCCAACCTTTCTGGGATCAACTCTTCAAATGAACCTTCTCCATCATCAATCACAATCTATCCCCGGACCCCAAAGTAGCCCTACTAGGAATTGGCATTGAAACATGGCCCATTAAGTACCACTCCATCCTTACACATGTTTTTATAGCGGCCAGACTCGCTATAGCCCACAAATGGAAATCTACTACCCCACCAAGCCTCAGTGAAGTGATTCTCATTCTCAACGACCACGCTCAGCAGGAATACTCCTTCGCAAAAGCTCACCTCAAGCAAGAATTGTTCCTTAAAGACTGGCACCCATGGACAACACACCCACAATCCTCCTTCCAAACCTAGCTCCACATAACGGTTGACTTTTAGCTTTGAACCTTTAGCTATATTCCATTCCTTAAGATTTTATCTAATCTACGCTGATTAATCCAGGCAGCAACACTCCAACAATCCTGATATATATATGGTCTAGCATTATACTTGAAATAACTACCTCAAACCTCTACTCGGGCTGCACCAGATCACCAACACTCCCTACTTGTGTCTCTCACCTTTTCTCATCCCCCCTCTTTCTCCTTCCTTCTCTCATCTTCTCTATTGAAATCTTATAAATCTGTTAGGTTTCTTGGAACTCGTATGTAACACAATGTAGAAGTCCTGCTTCAAGCGGACTCATGCCTCAATGAGACCAATAGGCACTAATTACTAATAAGCCCAGGACACAGTTTTTGTTCCCAATTGGGGTGTCAGGGCAACGATAATACTATCTCCCACTCATACTCAGACTTAGTCAGATACCCAGAGGCCTCGTTGAGAGCATCTGTCCAACACATATATTAAAGTTATACCTTACTTTGTATTCTTGAAACCATACTATCTACAACTGTTTTTTTTTTATTGTTTTTGTATGTTCTCCAAAAAATCCAATAAAAATCTAATGGAAAAAAAAAAAAGTGTAAGAGCGCAACCAGGACAGCTAAAATAGACTAAATCACTAAGGCAGTGATCTTAGCAGGGAACAGTCTTTCACTGGGTGTTCTTGTTCAAATGGCTTCCAGCCATTACATATGCAGCTCCAAGAAATATGTAGCCGGCAACTTCAGAATCCGATGAAAATATGTATTTGCTACATGAAGATCAAGATGAAAAACAATTGATGCGTTTCGGCATACAGCCTTGTTCACAGCAGGCTGTATGCTGAAACGCATCAGTGTTTTTAATCTTGACCTTCATGTAGCAAATAAAGATTTTCATGGGATTCTGGAGTTGCTGGCTACATCTTTCTTGGAGCAGCTAAAATAGACTACAAGAGGCACATAGCAGAGGAGCGTGAAATAAATTCAAAAAAATGCTTTTAAATATATTAATAGTAAGAAAGTGAGGTTAAAGCATATAGGCCCCATAAAAGATGATCAGGGCAAATTGGTTACAAATGACAAGGAGGAGGCAACTGTACTAAACTGTACTAAATGTATAAAATCAAGGCTGGATCATTAGAATGCATCACAGAATGTACCCTTGTGGCTAACAGAAGCCAGTGTCTAAAAAATACTTGAAAAACAGAATGCAAAAAAATCACCCAGACCAAATGGCTTACACACAAGAGTCCTCAAAAAATGTAGCCAGATAATAGCCAGACTGTTACTCTTAATTTTTATGGATAGCTTAAGGACTGGAATGGTACCAGTTGATTGGTGTAAGGCCAACATGGTACCAATATTCATAAAGGACAAAGATACATGCAGTACCTGGAAAGTACAGGCCAGTCATTCTAACATTGATAGTATGTCGACTATTGGAGGGGTTGATAAGGGACTATATCAAAGAATTTTCACATGAAAATAGTATCATTAGTAGTAATCAGCATGGATTTATAAAAGATTGTCTTGCCAGACCAATCTGCAAGCATTCTACAATGAAATAAGCTGTCATTTAGGTAAAGGAAGGCCTGTGGATGTGGTGTATCTGGATTTTGCAAAAGCATTTGATACAGTTCCCCATAAACGCTTAATTCACAAATCGAGGTCTGTTGGTTTAGAGTAGACCATAGTGTATGAACCTGGAAAAAAAACTGGTTACAGGGGCATGTCCAAAGGGTGATAATAAATAATGTGAATAGTCTGGTGTGGTAATGGGGTACACTAAGGCTCTGTCTTGGGACTAATTCTGTTTAATGTATTGATAAATTACATAGAACATTCTATAAATAGGTCAGTCTTAGTGTTTGCTGATGATATGAAGCTAAGCAGGGCCATAACGTCACATCAGGATATAGAAACCTTACAAGAAGATCTAAAAAAAAAATAATAGGGTGGGCAGTTACATGACAAATAAGGATTAATGTAGAGAAATATTAAAGTAATGGACTTAAGGGCCAAAAGCATGAATGCAAGTTACTCACTAGGGGGAGAACCATTGGGGGAATCCAGGATGGAAAAAGATCTGGGGGTCCTAGTAGATCACAGGCTCATCAATGGCATGCAATGCCAAGCTGCAGCAAGCAAGGTCAGCAGAATATTAGCAGGCATTATAAAGTGTATTTATTCCAGAGATACAATTAAAATTTTACCAATTTACAAGACTCTGGTTTAGCCACATCTTGAGTATGCGGTCCAGGTCTGGTAATCAGCCCTCAAGAAGGATGTGCTGGAACTGGAAGGAGTCCAGAGGCTTTATTCAACCTCACAAACTATGAAAATATGCCATAAATAAATTATTCAGGGAATAACTGAAGTGACATGCTGAGATCATTCATACTATTGCCTTGCAGTAATACATGTCAATGCATGTTAGCTGTGTTTGTGTAATGCAGTGCCAGAAATTTAGTGTCTTTTGAGGCATTAGGCACCCCATTCAAATTAATCTTCTGCCTAAACACAAGGCACATAACCAGTGGTGGCTGCTCCATATGGGGTGCCGCCCCCTTTATCCATGCACCCGGCCCCTAATCTACATGCAGGGTGTCGGATGCATGGATTCCATAGTTTTTTTTTAAGCACATGATTAGATCTTGAGGCTCTAATTGGCTCCAAAAAGGGTGGGCTCAGAGTGCAGAGCACTGCGCTCCAAGCCCACCTAGTTGTGTGAATCAATATTCGTTATTAGCTTCCTGCTTCTCCTCCCAGCCAATCAGGAAGCGGTAGAAGCGCGATTGGCCAAGAGTAGAAGTGACCATATTGGCCAGGCAGGGGGGAGGATGTACAGAAAGATGCGGAGATGGCAACCCGCGGGGGGACAGGGGTGTCCGGGGGGATTGGGTAGTTTGCTTGCTGCCCCCCCCCGGCCGGCGCACCAGCTGCCACTGCACATAACACACCACAAAGTTGTGAATGGACCAGGTAATGTTTTTTTCTAACCTGATGTGCACCCCTCACATTTTTGTAAATATTTTATTATATCTTTTCATGTGACAACACTGAAGAAATTAAACTTTGCTACAATGTAAAGTAGTGAGTATACAGCTTATATAACAGTGTAAATTTGCTGTCCCCTCAAGATAACTCAACACACAGCCATTAATGTCTAAACCGATGGCAACAAAAGTGAGTACACCCCTAATTGAAAATGTCCAAATTGGGCCCAAAGTGTCAATATTTTGTGTGGCCACCATTATTTTCCAGCACTGCCTTAACCCTCTTGGGCATGGAGTTCACCAGAGCTTCACAGGTTGCCACTGGACTCCTCTTCCACTCCTCCATAACAACATCACGGAGTTGGTGTATGTTAAAGACCTTGCACTCCTCCATCTTCTGTTTGAGGATGCCCCACGGGTGCTCAATAGGGTTTAGGAAACATGCTTGGCCAGTCCATCACCTTTACCATCAGCTTCTTTAGCAAGGCAGTGGTAATCTTGGAGGTGTGTTTGGGGTGGTTATCATGTTGGAATACTGCCCTGCCGCCCAGTCTCCGAAGGGAGGGGATCATGCTCTGCTTCAGTATGTCACAGTACATGTTGGCATTCATGGTTCCCTCAATGAACTGTAGCTCCCCAGTGCTGGCAGCACTCATGCAGCCCCAGACCATGACACTCCCACCACCATGCTTGACTATAGGCAAAACACACTTATCTCCTGGTTGCCACCACACACGCTTGACACCATCTAAACCAAATAAATTTATCTTGGTCTCATCAGACCACAGGACATGGTTCCAGTAATCCATGTCCTTAGTCTGCTTGTCTTCAACAAACTGTTTGCAGACTTTCTTGTACATCATCTTTAGAAGAGGGTTCCTTCTGGGATGACAGCCATGCAGACCAATTTAATGAAGTGTGCGGCATATGGTCTGAGCACTGACAGGCTGACCCCCACCCCTTCAACCTTTGCAGCATTGCTGGCAGCACTCATACGTTTTTCCCAAAGATGCTGAGCATGTGCACTCAACTTCTTTGTTCGACCATGGCGAGGCGCTGTTCTGAGTGGAACCTGTCCTGTTAAACCACTGTATGGTCCTGGCCACCGTGCTACAGCTCAGTTTCAGGGTCTTGGCAATCTTCTTATAGCCTAGACCATCTTTATGTTTAGCAAAAAAAAATTTTTCATATCCTCAATGAGTTCTTTGCCACGAGGTGCCTTGTTGAACTTCCAGTGACTAATATGAGAGAGTGAGAGCGATAACCAAATTTAACACACCTGCTCATTCACACCTAAGGCCTTGTAACACTAACGAGTCACATGACACCGGGGAGGGAAAATGGCTAAT
>BLSH010149114.1:32452-44389 GCA_018402905.1 Glandirana rugosa
TTTCACTCATGTGGAGAGTGTGAAAACACTTATAAAATAAGATAGAAAAGTACACTGTTGTGACTTCTTTACATTTCTTCAGTGTTGTCACATGAAAAGATAGAATAAAATATTCACAAAAGTGTGAGAGGTGTACTCACTTTTGTGAGATACTGTAGATGTAAAGACACCTGATCACTGCTACAAGTGGTGGAAGTGAAGGCCCACCATGTGACTCCCCTCTGTGGTTCCTAGGCTCTCCCACTCTTCCCAGGAGCCCAGGACCACAATAACAATCAGGGTGGCTAGCGGTGTGAACAGAGGAGAGATTACATACAGAAAACCCAGAAGCACTTCTGGGTTTGTGACTGTCAAATAACAGCCGCTAATGGCAGGTGTAGGAGCTGATCAGGGAGTTTAAGCTCTTGATCAGCTCTGGGAAAATAATAGACCCCTGATGTCTCCATAAAGAGAACCTGTCACTACAGAATGCTATCATATTGGGGGCTTAACAGCCCTTAAAGAAGAAAAATTAAAAGTGAAGCTAAAAGTAATAAAACTGGAAAACAATAAATAAATAAAGCAAAAAGTAACGAATGACCGTTGATGCCTTTACGCACATACGTAAAAAATTATGTAGCTAGCAATGGAAGACATCACCAGTGTAACACATTTTGGAGGAGAGAAACATTTTCACTTTCAATATTTATGGTTAACTCTAAAATTATAAGCTGAAAGGGTTTTTGAAAGGTCACCTATGGATGTTTTTCACTGTTTCCTGGGTGAATGCATTTTTTTAAGATTGACATGTTTGGTAACTATTTACTAGACCCACCTTTTACATTTAAAAAAAAAATATACTGTATATTATTGTTTCTGCGTGCATTAAAAGAAAATTTAAAGTGTTTGTTAAGCCACTTGTATAAAAAGTTCCCACCCACTCTACAATACGTTGCCCTGTGTCTGTGTTATAACATATGTATACTTCTCTGTATAGATAACACACCTTCTTACTAGGATCAGTTGTCGTTTTTCAGCTTTTCTCTCTCAATTCAGAAGTCCTGAGGGAGGGGCTGAGCACTGCTGCTGACTTCAGCTGGAGAGAGAAAGACGTGCCGTGTTATCTATATAAATAAGAATATTTGTGATATAACACTGACACAGGGAACTTAATCTTCTAATACAGAGGAAATAGGAGCTTTTAGAGTTAATTATGAGAGCAGAGAGGAGAAGCTATGAGAGGAGAGGGAGAGGGGAGTTGAAGACAGCCACACAGGAGATAGGAGAGCTGGGAGTGACATAGCTTGCATAGACCACGGGGCTCTCAAGATAAGCTATATACAGGGGGAGTCAGCACTCAGGGAGGAAGTTATGACCTGGCATTATCAAACAGGTATTTTAGGGGATACAGAGGGATAATTTAAAAAGCAAAAGCACCAAGCTGCTAATTGCACATTAAAGAGAAGGGAGTAGCAATTTTTTGGGGGATTAACAAACGCTTTAAGAGTATTTGTTTGTGAGAATATAGGTTTGATATGCAGTTGCACAGATATGGTGCAACAGAAAGATTTACAATTACCGTCATTTTATTCTATAGGTTCTCTGCTTTCCGAAATATAATGTTTGGATAGCTTAATTTTCAGGTCTAAATTGTGCATTTTTGCAGGAGTGCGATAACTGAAACTGCTCTGACAGAGAAAGCATTAAAATCAAACTCCAAGCAAATAATGAAATACACAAGAAAAAAAAGCATACAAGGGAGCGGTTTTAACTGCCAAATGATTTTTATTTCTGACCATCCAGTTCTGATATTTACACAGCTTAGCCACACAGCTTCATCTAACAGGATAGGAGATCTGATTTTTCTCTGCTGCAGTTCAGAAAATGTACAGGTCTTGTCCCTCCCCCAGTCTATGACTGATACCACGTAAAAGGAAAAAGGGGAGCAAATGGGACTTCGAATGAAACGTAGAAAAATCTATACCTCCATCCCTGGTTCTGAGAGAAAAAAGGGTTGGGACTTTGAATGAGGATATATGCGAACGTCAGTAAGTAATGGTTGTGCTAAAAATATTTATTTACCTTCCAAAGTAATGAAGGACATGGTAAGTACCATTATTAAATATTCAAGGTGTACAAAAAACACAGCATTGAAGTAATTACTGAATAAAAACATGTGTACATATGAGGCCACAGAGCACTCTGCCTGGTGGTTGACGTGGAAGCTCTCCCTTGGCATAAGGTAAATAACAAATGATCATATAGATAGATAAAAAGGCCATATGTATAAGTGGAGTCCATAGGGTTGCTAGCATAGACATGCAGCATCAGCGTAAACTGACGCGTTTCGTGGGGTAATACCCACTCATCAGGGGTAGATGCGATCATGTGCTATACAAAAATACAAAAATAATTAAATGACCAATGATCAATGAATATGTCTAAGTAATAAAAATATAGGGGGGCAAGATGGTTAAACCTACCCTTTCACGCGCTAAGCGATGTGTAATAGAGGGGGCTAGGCCAGATGGACGTCGGTGGTGGGAACTGAGGACACGGTTACATGAGCCAGGCAGGACCACTGTGCAGGTTGCCTGAAAAGCAGACATCTAGGAATAGATTGTGTCTATGTGTGTCTTACTGAATAAGGACATAGTGCGAGCGAGATGAAGTGCTAGGGTATAAAAGCAGAGTGAAAACACCATACAGCAAACTGAGGTAGTGAACTGAAAAAGAAAGCAATGATAGTGTTAGGAAACATTCTGGGCCATTGGATTGCCTATGCGTGGGCGCACGTGGCGTGTGCGTTGGCCCGTGCGTTTGCGCGCACTTCAATAGCGGCCATTTAAGCAGACGGCACCAGGAAGCAAGTGCTGTCCGTTCTACAGCGTTTCCCAGTGTGATTCCGTGACTTGTTTCCTGAAGACTTCCTGTATCTGTGACCCGGCTTGCCTGACCTTGTTGAACTTTGTCTGCACCGACCCTCCACCAGTTACGTGACAGATAGTGTGCATGTAGTATAGACATGAACAAGGAGGAAAGACTGACGTGATGAGAGGGGACCCTTAACCAAAGACTCACCACCATGGAGAGCCATACAGTAAGTGTATAAAGTGTAAAGATAAGTAGTCAATTGATTACCAAGTATGTAGGTCAAGGAACACGGTCACCAGGGGGCTCTTGAAATAAACCTTTTAGACAGTATTACGCTATGTCCAGTGTTTTTTTTCTTTTATGCCCATCCATGACCGAACAATGTGAGCGGTATATCTGAGAGGAGGATTTGCTTGTGTGACCCCAAGGCGTTTAATCTGCCGATTTTCAGTGAGTGCAGGTCCTGGGGGAGTGACTCACGTGGTGCAGTTTGTAGGTGTGTGGTGCACGTTTAGTACCAGAACTGTTTTTCACTTCTTTCCTGACTCTTTTACCTGTCACATTTAGTTTCATTGCTTTTTATTGAATTTGATTTAGAAAACAGGGTACACAAGATACAGAGTATAATGTTCAAAGGATATTTCTATACATTCTGCGAATGTACATTTATTCACACATGGGACAGGTTCACAACAAGATAATAATTATGCAAGTATTGACTGACATTACCTGTCACATTTAAATACTGTGAGGAAGTGCTGCTACAGATACCAGTTTCTGGTGTATGGGACAATGGACTGAGAGTGTATCTGTTTTTTGCATGTACTTTGTGTTTTTAGCAGCAGCTCAGCTGTAGATCTTAAAACATATTGATCCAATAGCGCTGAGTATTGTAGGAGAGCTATAGAATTTGTTGTATCAATAACAAAACAATATAGATTTAAATGCACAGTCCCATGATAGGATCAGTAATATAAGTGCTGACGTCAGGCCACTGTCCGATACCGGGGCAGCAGTGGCACCCATTGTCATATGTTTTTATGATTCATTTTATTTTGGCTTTTAACATACAATTCCAATAAATACTACACTATGGAGACTCCATCTGGCTCCCGGAGAGCTTTATTTACTACAGCTACATCTGGATGGTGCGATTTGCTGAACAGTTTTCTCCACAACAGATGATGGATCTACACTGAGTGTGTGTTTGCTGCTGTAATGGCAGCCAGCTTTTCCTGTGAGTGTCCATTTCACAGGGGTGCTTTGGATGATTCTGGAGCACTGTACAGGATCACCTCTTCACTTCTCAAGTCACCACCACATTTTTGTGCACATCTTTGCATTGAACTATTGTGTTTTCACCAATACGTTTATATTGCTGATCCTATCATGGGACTGTGCATTTAAATCAATATTGTTGGTTTTATTGTTGATTTCCATCCACAGGATTGGACTTTGCCCTGTGCTGGAGGTTTAAAAAAAAAAAAAAAAGCAAAAAAAAAAACAGGATGTACAGTATGATGCTATAAAGAATGGTAACAGAATAAATAATGAGTGCACATCACACTTTCTCCAAAATCTTCCCCCTGTGTTTAACCATGCATGTCTCCTCTAGAGCATTTATTTTATCTTTTGCACTCATGTTGAAATCTGCATTTTTGGTTATAAAATTACCTAAACCCCCCAGAACATAATATATTTTCTAAAAACAGAGGCCTTGTAGAAGAAAAATCAGTGTATTCTGACAGTGGAGAGTCTCGCTTCCAGAATACAATATCTCAAAATGGAGGATTCCTCTGTCTACCTGGATGAATGAAAAAAAAATTATCTATGGACAGCTGTAAAGTGATCACTCCATCCACACAAACAGAGCGGATGGAGGAATCCCCCAATTTTCAGCTTTAAAGAAAAGACTCTTCCAGCAACTTCTCCTAAACCCTGACACTGTTATAGTTTGTCAAAAGTTTTGTCACCGTCACCCACTCCTGTCACTGTCACCCACTCCTGTCACTGTCACCCACTCCTGTCACTGTCACCCACTCCTGTCACTGTCACCCACCTCCTGTCACTGTCACCCACTCCTGTCACTGTCACCCACTCCTGTCACTGTCACCCACCTCCTGTCACCGTCACCCAGTACATCACATTTATTTCTTCCAAAGTCCTATTTGTTGTTCTTTGTCTCCCTGATCACTTTTTTCTCTTCCTGGAAAGTAAGTTACATACCTGTATATCTTTTCATTAGGTAAACCAGCATCGTCTTCTTTTGACCTCACAGTTAGCACTCCTCCAATGATCAAATCTCCATCCTGAAAATATTGGAATTCATCAAATACATCAGTAAGATTAAGGGAACAGGCTGGACTCTGCATTCCTGATCTCCAGACTGTCATACATTGCAGGATCACACAGAACTGGAAGATGTAGGTACATGATACACCCATAGCTCTGATCACTGGGTTCTTCTTTAATTAAAGTCTATAATTCTCCATTCTGACACAGACCTCTGCAGCATGTGTATCATAATGACAATGCAATGAGCTGGCTTCTCTCCCCCTCCTTTTATACAGTTCAGTACCATACAGCTCACATTGTCTTCAATATACTGACATCTTCTATCTACTTTTAGTTGTTTGTGCAGGTAGTTTCTTTGTGAGTGGTTAAGTTTAGTCCTGTTATTCATATTATTTTAACAACTATAAACTAGGACACTTTTTTTTTTCTTTTAATACACTCTATTCAACAAGGATCAATGGTAAACATTCTGTATGCCAAATAAATCATAAACTTGAAATGCATAGGTAGTACCAGTTAATATCATAATGATTCTTCTGCTTACATTAACAATGCACATACCTGTTCTATACTGTTCTGATCCTGTAAAGTAAGCAAGGCCTGTAAAAGAAGAATGTCTTTACCTACCTTTTTTTTTGGTCCTTGCCTTGCCTGCAAATGTCCAAGTGTGTGAATTCCTACTTCTCCAAGCATGGGCATAGCATAAGGGGTTGCAGGGGTCACAATTGTAACCCTGCCCCTAGCTCCAGGGGGCCCCTGCAGCCTTCCTGTCATATTATTATTATCATATCCTCCACAAAGTTCAGCTCCGATCTGCCCTAGGGCCCCACAGCTATGCCCCAGTACTGGGCTTCTACTTTGCATTCCACAGTCCACACCCCTCCATTCTCATTAGCTGGGGATACGCTGTGAGCCATTTCCTAAATCGAGAGGAGCACAGAGTGAGAACAGCCCAGGATGGAAAAGTGTCTGTGCTGTGTGCTGGCAACATGGAATGGTAACCAAGCTCAGCAAGACAAGAGAATGAGAGTGCTGTCCGGTTACAACGAGGGGAACGATGTCACTGGTGAGGTAAGACACCGCTCAGTGTCTCTTAGTCACCAGTTGGGATTCTCTGTACCCCCCACCGGGGGATGTCCGCTTACCCCACTTCCCTGACTACTGGGGAACCTGGCCCTATAGGACTAAGCAATGATTTTTGAACAATAATCTGTCCCTCTAAGCAACAGCTGGTAGCTGGCCCTATAGGAGTAAGCAATGATTTTTGAACAATAATCTGTCCCTCTAAGCAACAGCTGGAACCTGACCCTATAGAACTAGGAGATGACTTTAGAACAATATAATCTGTCCCTCTAAGCAGAAGCCTCTACCTAGTGCAGTCAGATCGTTCTGTAATGCAGTCTGCAATCTGCAATCTGTCACTCAAAGCAGCAGTATGAGAAATTTCTAATTAGGTCAGAATCAGATCGTTGTGTAATGCAGAGTGAGAACTGCAATCTGTCCCTCAGAGCAGCAGTAGTAGTAATCTCTAGTTCAGAATCAGATCGTCCTATAATGCAGGATGAGATGTTAAAATATCTGCAATCTGTCCATCACAAAAACGCTGGCAGCTTCCTCTCCCTACACTAGTCAGAGTCTCAGAGAGCATGTGACATGCAGTACTGTGACTCCAGCTTATAAAGAGGCTGGGTCACATGATGCACTGGCCATTCACAGCCATGCCATTAGTAGGCATGGCTGTGTTGGCTTCTAAGGGCAAACCAGTGAAAGGGTTGTTGATTGGCTGCCCTGCAGCTATTCAACATGCATGATTCAACTACCAGAACCCAGAACCTGAACGTTTTTTGAAAAGTCCGGGTTCAGGTCCGGGTCCCGGACACCCCATAGTTCGGTACAGACCCAAACTTTACAGTTCGGGTTCGCTCAACACTAGTCCTGAACACATGCTGGTAAAGGAGTCTGTCACTCAATGAGTAATCGGTGGCTCCATGGCTGATCTGAAAGGAGGAGGATTAACAATTAACAGGGCCGTCGCCAGCATACGGCTGCTTAGACAGTCCCTTTAGGGCACCAGAAAGGGGAGTGGCACTGGCGGAGCTTTGATGGTCGCAATGGTGACCCTGTCTATGCTCTAGTGGACTTGAGGTCTTCTTTTCACATTAGGTGTTACACTTTAGCATTTACTGGAACTGATCCCTGTATTTTCCTCATGCAGCCTTTGAAAGACTGATTCTCCTCCTTCCCCTCCTGTCGGCATTCTGCAGCTGCTATTTCAGTATATGCTGTCCCTCCCACTCCTCCTGTCCAGGTTCTACTTCCATCTGCTGCCCGGGCCACCTACTGTATGTGTTCCCCTGGTACCCCCCCCCCACCCCCCCCCACCCCCCACAGCACTGCCAGCTTCACCTCTTCTCCCACCAGCTGCAGTGCAGGATTGCTTCAGGATGGAGAACAGAAGGGGCTGGTAAATACATAATTTACCTGCCCCTTCCTTTTCTGAATAAAAACAGTGAGTGATCACTACTGATCACTTACTGTGTTCATTTGTAACTTTGTTTACTATGCTTTGGTTTGTGAATGAACAGGGAGGATGCGCCCTTCCTGTTTATTTATTCTGTGTAGATAAAGCTGCAGTGATGGAGATTGAGAACTCTGTCTGAAAAATTACATCAGGGGTCTAGACCCCTGATATTTCACCAAAGCTCCTAAAGGGCTGATAAAAAATAGTAGGAAATAAATAAATAAATAAAATAACAAAAATAAAAACTGCCTTATTGACACCATCCACTGTTCTACTGACCCCATTCTCGGTCCTACTGACAAAGTCCACAGCCATACTAACACCGTCCATTTCTCTACTGACTGACACCTTCCACTGTCCTACTGACACCATCCACTGTGGGACGGTCAGAGCAGAGGATATGAGGAGAAGAGGGGGTTGAAGGGAAGATGGTGCCTTTGCCTGTGAAGACAACAATCCTCGAACTGGCCCTGACTATTAACTATAATGTTACTATACTTTCATGTTGCATTCATATCCAGTTGCCACTAAAATTATAATTAGAGAGACTGCACTTTACAAATATTTAAAAATACAACTGGCCTTTTAGATTAAATCAGCTTAATACATTCCAGGTGCATTAAAACTAAGATGTTCAAAGTCTTATCATTTTTTTTTTTTTATATACTGTAGAATGCAGCCAGAGCCTGAGCAGAAAAGCTGACCCCTGACAGCATGCTGTAGAGAAGGATCCTTGCTCTCTGTGTTGAAACAGTGGTCTACCTGCAGAGCTAGGATACGCCCCTGGTTGAGTCAGCTATATGTCTCTCCAATCAGAAAGGGTCATAAGGATTATACGATATAGCTTGGACTTATCCGTGGACATGTTGGACCTCTGCAGAGAGACCACTGTTGTCACACATAGAACAGTGACCTTTCCCTGCAGCAGGCTGGCAGGGGACAGGCATCCTTACTCAGGCTAAATTATGCATAACCAGACAAAAACATGTAAATCAGGAGACCTGACATCAACCTGACTTTACTTGTGATCTGCTTGCTCTGGATCACTGATTCTGGCTAGCCAGAAAAAAAAACAGTTTACCCACATTTTCAAAAGAGGTCAGCAAAAGATAAAATTACATGTTTCTCTCAGTACATATGCATAAAGATGTGATTTATAAGTACAAACTCTATCAAAGCTTAGTATTCATTCTTCTTAAAGCCTAGTTGAAGCCTTCTTTTTGTTTCGGGTGTTCCCCACTGACAGCTGAATGTAAACAAAACAATGCCAGCCATTAAAAAATGGAGAAAAAAAACAGTGTGGGGGTCCCCCCAATCTATACCAGGCACTTCAAGTGTGGTATGGATTTTAAGGGGAATCCCACGCCAAAGTAAAAAAAAATGGCTTCCTGAACCATACCAGGCCACATGCCCTCAACATGGGGGAGGGGGGGTGCTTTGGGGTAGGGGGCTTATCGGGATCTGGTAGCCCCATTAACAAGAGGGTCCCCAGATCCAGCCCCCCATGTGGATGAGTATGGGTTACACACAGAACACACAGTTTTTGACAAGTCCTTTATTAAAAAAATTAAACACAATATCCCCCGGTGTAGATCCATCATCAATCATGATGAACACCGGTCGCTGTCTCCCCCTCAAAAAAGGTCCTCATCCGATGAAGGCTCCCGCCATGTGACAGCTCTGCTGCCTCCTGCCGCTAATAAACTAAGGGGCAGGGGCACCCGGTGATGTCACTGTATAGCCCCCTTTGCAACATAATTTTTTTACTATGTACCCCATACTCATTCACATGGGGGGACAGGATCTGGGTTCCCCCTTGTTGAAGGGGGCTCCAAGATTCTGATAAGTCCCCTGCCCACAGACCCCCACAACCACCCGCTAGGGTTGTGGGGAAGAGGCCCTTTGTACCCATCAACATGAGGACAAGGTTTGTTACTGTATGGCCCTGCCCCCTGGTGATGCCATTGACTAGGGCATGCTGGGCAGATTACATTACATGGGGCGGGGTCACCCAGTGATATAATTGGGTGGCCCCGCCTTTTCGTTTATTTAGTGGCGGAGCTGTCATTCTTTGGGAGCCTTCGCTGGATACAGACTTTTTTTTTTCGGGTCAGTGGCCAGCATTCATCATGATTGACATTGGATCTACTCCTGGGGACAATTTTGTTTACTTTTTTTACTTTTTTTAGGACTTGTCAAAAACTGCTTCCTGTGTTTATTTACACAACATTTTTTTTGGTGAAAGAATATGGGTACAATGTACCCTATACTCATTCGCATAAGGGGGGACCAGGTTCTGGGGGCCCCATTGTTAAAGAGGGTTTCCAGGTTCTGATAAGCCCCCCAACCCACCGATCTCCACAATCACTGGCCATGGTTGTGGGGGAGAGGCCCTTATCCCCATGAGCATGGGGACAAGGTGCTTTGGTGATGCATGGCCCCGCATTCTTGTGAAGTCATTGACTCGGGCATGCTGGGCCGATGACACCACAAGGGGTGTGGTCATCCGGTGACATTATTGGGTGGCCTCACCTTTTAATGTATTTAGCAGTGGGAGGTGGCAAAGCTGTCATTAAGCTATATCAGGGATAAGCAATTAGCGGACCTCCAGATGTTGCAAAACTACAAGTCCCATCATGCCTCTGCCTCTGGGTGTCATGCTTGTGGCTGTCAGAGTCTTGCTATGCCTCATGGGACTTGTAGTTCTGCAACAGCTGGAGGTCCACTAATTGCATATCTCTGAGCTATATCATTTATCGGGTGCAGACCTTTTTTTTTATTTCAGGTCAACTGGTATTCATCATGATTGATGTTGGATCTACTCAGGGGTAATTTTTTTTATTTTTATTTTTTTAATAAAGGACTTGTCAAAAACTGCCTCTTGTGTTTATTTCTACAAGACTTTTTTTTTCTTTGGTTAATGAGTAGGGGTACTATGTACCCCATACTTATTCACATGGGGGGGGGGGCTGGATCTGGGGGCCCCTTTGTTAAAGGGGGCTTCCAGATTCTGATAAGCCCCCCTCCCGCAGACCCCAACAACCATGGGCCAGAGTTGCGGGAAAGAGGCCCTTGTCCCCATTGTTGCCATGTTAAAAAAAATGTAAACCAACCTGCTTTAGTGTTATTTTCATCCAGTGTTTTTCCAGCAATTTTTTAGCTCCTAGTGTGCATGGAGTCTAATGATGTAAATTGGGACAAAATCCTTAGTGATTGTGCCAGGTGTGTTTTCATAAGTTTGACTGACTTTGCATTTACAAAAACTTTAATTGTTAGAGTTTACATACACTTAAACTTTCACAGACTGGTATGTTTTTGTAAATTGTATATTATTGTTTCTGTTGGCTTAGAATATTATTACAAATATACAAGTAGTTTTCACTCACCTGTGTGTATCTGTACAGTGCGAGGATTTAATCTATTGGGATTGTAGGGGATGAAAAGTGATCTCCAATGACACCAGCCAGCTTGCCTTGTCCTTTATAGGAATAATTAGGAACTGTCCCATTTGGTCCTGATAAGATCTGCAGAACACTCTTTACAGCCTTCCTGGGTTCCAGCCATGAATCATATAGATGGAAGCCTAGAGTGATATTGGGTAAGATGTCTGGATCCTGGTTAATATTATCAAATGCGGAAAGGAAAGCTAGGGGGTTCACGTAATACCAGAAAGATGGGCTACAAAAAGATTTTTTTCCAAAACAGTGCATTAACAATTTCTATATAGATATGTTAAATGTTTTAAAAATATTCATACATGTGATCAGCATTAAATACAGAGGGAAAAGCTTTTAGGCAATGCTTCCTGGGAGACATATAAAACAGCAGAAACAATGTTGAGGTAATGCTAAGTTTTACACAGCAAGTGTGTAAATTAAAGTCTCACCACTGGAGCTTTAAACCAATCATGTGGCCTTTGAAGATCCAGAACACCTACTTGTGGACTGTCTTGGTGCATTCTGCACAGGTCTGCTAGGTAGTGATTAGAGTTGAGCGAACACCTGGACGTTCGGGTTCTGCTGGTCCGTCCGAACTTCGGGACAAAGTCCGGGTCCGGGTCCGGACGGAACCCGAACGATCGCACGGACAACGAACCCCATTGAAATCAATGGGGACCCGAACTTTTAGGCACAAAAATGGCTGTAGCAAAGTCCTGGAAAGGGCTGCAAAAGGAAGTAAAATGGGGGTAAGGGTAGGGCAAGTGCCCTACAAAAAAAATGGGGACAGGGAAATAACTTTAAATATTTTTAAAAAAATAAAAACAAAAA
>BLSH010149133.1:4040-26445 GCA_018402905.1 Glandirana rugosa
TGATCTCAACTCGTTTGAAGATCTTCAGTCCCAAGACGACCAAGCCGGCTTGAAGCCCTGTTTCAGACCCAAGCCCAGGTCTGTCTTGGGCTTGAAACAGGGCCTGGGGTAACTTTAGTTACCTCTGGGCCTGAAAATCCATGTTTTTTACAACATTTTATCAGGACCTTCCAGGATCTCCAGACGTTTTCCTTCCTTTACACCCGTTCCCACCCTGTTCACGGGATGTTTCTTTAAAGAACATCTTTTCTAAGCAAAGAAAAGATGTTGTGTGTGAATAACAGATGTGCAAGCATTAGCGGCAATAAGAAAAGCGACAGACTAAAAAGAAGTGTTCTTCAGTGAATAGAAGTTCTATTCTATTTCCAGATGTATGAAGTAACTCATTTAAAGTGATACACACATTTTGCAGCACAGTGATATGGGTACTCCCGGCTTATTTATACTTTTTTGACAGTTTGGAGATGATTTTAGAACAGTTCTATGGCCTCTAATGTTAATTAATACTTTTCAGACCCATTTTGAAGATGATCTCCATTTTTGCATTTTTTATGTTTTTATTTTTTTTTAAATATTTAAAGTTATTTCCCTGTCCCCATTTCTTTGTAGGGCACTTGTCCCACCCTTGCCCACATTTCCTTCCTTTTGCAGACCTCTAGGACCTTCCAGGACTATTTTACAACATTTTTTGTACCTAAAAGTCCGGGTCTCCATTGATTTCAATGGGGTCCGGGACAAAGTTCGGGTTCTGTCTGGACCCGAACCCAGACTTTGTCCCGAAGTTCGGCCGAACCAGCAGAACCCTGACTTCTAGAAGTTTGCTCAACTCTAGTTACAACATTTCAAAGGTTAAGAGATACGGGTTCTCTTGCTACTCCTCAAGACCTTAGGTCGGGGCAACAGGAACCCCAGTGTTTCTCCAGTTATATTAAATACCATTGTTTCCTATACCCCAACCCACATAGGCAACTTGACTCCAGATATTATCCGAGCTATGTGGCAACCCTGGCATTTACAATATTACTTAAAATCGAATCAAATTATACAACAATACCCTCCCCCAACAACAACTACCACCCACCGCTGGGAAATCCCCCCACTCACCCCCTCAAAGGAAAAATCTCTTCAGAGACATTACAAACCTCTTCATACTCCATATCCTACAACTAACTAACACTTCTCTGACTGTGGCTAACCAACAGCAGAGTTAGTGACAAACAGAGAACCCTACCCTTTCTATTAGACTCTAACCTCACCACAACCCCTTATAACCCTATCTCTCCCCCTTCCCCCACCGAACATGGCATATTCTAATTTAGGGAAAAATCCCATGATAATATCACATAACGTGAATGGTCTCGGAACACCAGAAAAAAGACATAAAATTCTAAGAGAACTCAAAAAGGTCCACCCTCAAATAATTTTCCTACAGGAAACACACTTTAAAGGAGCAAACATTCCAAAAATGACAAACAACTTTATAACTAAGGCGTTCCATGCCACTAACCCTATTGCAAAGACTAAAGGAGTAGCTATTCTATTAAGCAAAGACACTACTTTTCAAATGGAACAACTACTCGCTGACCCAGAGGGCAGATACCTCTTCTTAAAAGGTACTATGTCAGGTATCCCAACAACCTTAGCAAACGTATACTTCCCAAACAAAGCACATATCGCTTTCTGCCGAAAAATAATAAATTAACTGAAAAGCTTCTCCAACGGACGAATAATCCTTGGAGGAGATTTTAACGTTCCACTAAACCCACTCCAAGACACGTCATCTGGTAAAACCAGTATACCATATCGCACACTTAAAAAACTCAAAACATCCCTAAAGTCACTATCGTTAATAGACTTATTAAACCCAACAGAAAACGACCCCCCCATAAATGCTATACAAGAATTGATTTTCTATTCATCACTCAGAGAGACATCCCCACACTACAAAAAGCAAGAATAGGCAACATAGCTCTCACAGACCACGCACCCATCTCAATCCACCTCAGAACACAAAATCAGACTCCCAAAGTTTTTAATTGGCGTCTGAATCCCTCACTACTAACCGATATAGAGATAACAACACACATAAAAACTAATCTAAATGACTATTTCCAGACTAACACCAATCAAGACACACCACCTTTGATCATCTGGGAAGCACATAAAAGTGTGGTGAGAGGAGAATTTATCAAATGGGGAAGTAGGAAGAAAAAAGAAAACCACATCACTAACCTAATATCAGAAATAGACCGACTAGAAAGAACACACAAACAATCACTTTCCACAACATCAGAAACGGAACTACTCAACAAGAGGAAAGAACTCCAAAATTTCCTCGATAAGGGGACAAAGAGATTACTTTTCCTCAAAAAAGCTATATACTACGAATTTGGTGATAAAGCTAGCAAACTTCTAGCCAGATCCTTACATGACACCAAATCGGCAAACACTATACACAGTATACAGGACACGAAAGGCACTGAAGTATTCAACTCAAAACATATAGGGAACATATTCCAAAAATACTACACCGAACTATACAATATCCCAGTACAGAACAAATGCCCCCACACCACAGACAACTGAACTACACTTATCAAAGAATATATCCAACAAAGTAAACTCCCCAAACTAACCAGAAAGGAAATTGAGGAATTAGAGAAAGATATAACATCTGAAGAAATTACAGACACCATCAAAAACTTAAAAACTGGCAAAAGCCCAGGTCCTGACGGACTTACATCCCAATACTACAAATCTTTTGAACCAATCCTCACCAAGCCACTACTCCTAGCCTTAAACTCCCTAAACAAGAAAACAACCAAGATCCCACAAGATTTCCTATCAGCACAAATCACCGTCTTACCCAAACCAGATAAAAACCACAAAAAATGTGCCAACTACAGACCTATTTCACTTCTGAATACAGACCTCAAAATCCTAGCAAAAATCCTAGCGAACAGACTAAATCCCCTCCTACATAAAATTATTGGACCCGAACAAGTAGGATTCATACCAGGCCGAGAGGCAAAAGACAACACTATTAAAACGCTGAACATTATGCATAGACTAAAGGAGGGAAATGTCGAGGGCTTTCTCCTGTCAACTGACGCGGAGAAGGCCTTCGACAGAGTGGCATGGGACTATATGTTCGCGACATGCAAACACATCGGCCTAGATAATAAAATGATGTCCTGGCTACACTCCTTATATTCAAAACCAACAGCGAAAGTCAAAGTAAACAACCAAATATCAGACCTAATACAAATTAAAAACGAGACAAGGCAAGGTTGTCCTCTATCACCACTACTATTCATCATTACACTAGAACCACTAATTAGAACCATAAATAATAATATGAACATACACGGGATCAGCATAAACCAAAGAGAGTTCAAAATAGCAGCTTATGCTGATGACTTACTCCTTTTCATTTCCCAACCCCACATCTCTATACCGAACCTTAACCAAATACTAAACCACTATAAAGTTGTTTCAAATTTTAAAATAAACAATAGCAAGTCAGAGGCGATTAACTTGTCACTACCCCAAAACCTAGAAACACTCACAAAACAAAATTGCCCTTACAGATGGGAAGAGAATTCACTAAAATACCTAGGAATCAGATTAACACAAAACCCCAAACATCTATATCAATACAACTTCCTCCCCTTACTGAAAAAAATTGAAGCAGATCTTAAAAAATGGAACACTAAACAATTTTCTTGGTTCGGTAGAGCCGCAGTATTGAAAATGACAATACTACCCAGATTGCTATATCTTTTTCATGCTCTCCCAATAGACATCCCCCAGGAGTTTTTCAAAAGATTAAATAGAGCCCAAAGAAACTTTATATGGGCGCATAAAAGACCCCCTAATCAATACAACATTAAAAATCTTCCAAAACATCGTAGACACCAACCATCTCTCTTCTATAACAAGCCCCCTAACCTCGATTACGGGCAATCCTGAATTCCCACCAGGATCTGATAACATTAACACTCTTAAATCTGAAAGAGACACCACTTTATTAGTATACGACTGCATCCAAAACAACAAAACGTTAACATTCTCTCAACTTAAACAAAAAACCGCAGGACACCCTTTAAGTCTCTGGACATACATACAAATTCACGACTTTGTCCAAAACAATAAAAATAGGAATCTCATGGCGAGACCACTCACCACACTCGAAAAAATTATTTTTGCTCAAACTCCAATAAAAGGTGCCACCTTAATAGCATACAAATGGATCTCACAACCCAACACAGATTTCAGTGACAGATATAAATCCATTTGGGAGGCAGATCTCCAAATCACAATTTCAGAGGCGCAATGGGAGAAGGCATGCGTATTCACCCATAAATGCTCCCTCAGTACCCGAATGCAGGAAACATCCTTCAAAATACACAACGAATGGTATATCACACCAGTGAAACTAAAGAAATGGACTCCTGCAATCTCAGATATTTGGTGGAGATGCCACAGAGAGGTAGGCTCCTTTGTGCACATTTGGTGGTCTTGTGGTGAGATCCAAAAATACTGGACTGAGATAATAGATTGGACAATTAAAATCACAGATACAAATCTAAATTTGGATGCCGCCCTATGCCTCCTACACATAAACAACCTCTCCTACAGTAAATACAAAAGATCTTTAGTAAGACATTTGATAAATGCAGCCAAGACACTTATACCACTCCACTGGAGATCCCCCCACATCCCCTCAATCAAAGACTGGATCCTTAAAATAAACACGATATATGACATGGAAGAAACGTTAGCAATTAAGAAAGAGAACACTCTCCCCTTCCACAAAATATGGTATAAATGGATCCTCTTTAAATTATCTGAAAATTACAACAATTTAATAAAATAAAACCCTGAACCAGCCTTCTCCCAATTAATACTGTTCCGTGACCTTTCTCAGAAACCTCTGAAAAACGTACAATTCACCCCTTCCCCTATTAACCAATTTACTTATATAATCTACAATTTTTGCCATTAACAATGAGTCTGAATCTATATCAATTTAATAAATATTTGACCTTGTACTAATCTACCTAAATTACTGTCGATATTGCCATGTTATAATGATACTGTTAACAGCTATTATTATCTAATGTAAGATACTTATATTGTTTGTTATCTTTTGCATTATTTCAATAAAGCTTTATTGAAAAAAAAAAAAAAAAAAAATTCCATAAATCTATCCCATATTTTGTAGACTCTATAACTTTTGCACAACTCAATCAATGTACGCCTATTGTGTAGAACAGGGATATGCAATTAACGGACCTCCAGCTGTTGCAAAACTACAAGTCCCATCATGCTTCTGCCTCTGGGTGTCATGCTGGTGGCTGTCAGAGTCTTGCTATGCCTCATGGAACTTGTAGTTCTGCAACAGCTGGAGGTCTGATAATTGCATATCCCTGGTGTAGAAGAATATATCAGCCTAAACCGATGAAGAAATTCGTTTTTGATACTTTTTTGGATATTTATTATGGTAAAAAGTAAAAAAAAAATGTTTATTTTCAAAATTGTCCCTCTATATATATGTTTATAGCGCAAAAAATAAAACCCGCAGAGGTGATCAAATACCACCAAAAGAAATCTCTATTTGTAGGGAAAAAAAGGACGTCAATTTTGTTTGGGTACAAACTCGCACAACCGTGCAATTGTCAGTTAAAGTGACACAGTGCCGTATTGCAAAGAATGGCCTGGTCATTAAGGGGGCAAATCCTTCCCGGGCTGAAGTGGTTAAAGCAGAACTCCGGGATTGGCAAAAAATTCCCCATTAGTACACCCCCCACACACTAAACAGTTATTGCATTTGTGAAATTACTTATGATTGAAGAGAAAATACAAATTGAATTTTCAGGAAGTGAGCTCCTCAGTTTGAAAAATGCATCAAGTATTCAGCCAGGGAGGCTCTGTTAGAACAGTGATTGCATTGTATCCTCTTCTCTCTCTTTACAGGATCCTCAAACTACATTTTCCATCTTGATTTGCAAATTACAGTGAATGTGGGAGGTACACTAGGCCTGTACATGTAAATGTGAACAAGCTCACTTCAACATAAATCCCACCCCCACATACTCAGTGACACACAGGACAGGATAAGTTACAGACTTATAAATGCAAACCATGTGTGTTCTCTCCCCTCCAGACACAACTGGAGATAAACATATTGTCCTTACATGCTCTGTGTAATCATCACTAAACTGTCCACACATCCCATAATGATATGTTATACACACTGTACCCTGCTGTAATCAGTGCTGGTATGGTGTATGGGAACATCTCTAGCCACACAACAGAAAGAGCCTGGCCGTGATGTTTTACATCAGCATATGACACAAGTAAATGTCGGCATGGGAAAAACAAAAAGCGCTAACTTACTAATCAATATCACAATAAAGGTGGAACCCTTTGATGTATGGAAATCTCAATAAGCTTCAATATTACCACAATACCGGCCTCTGTGATATGTAACGTAACATATAATACACATCACATGGACATAAAAATGACTGCGGGGATGGTGGAAAGAAACTCTGCCTACAGATATTTGGCAGTGTACGGTGTCAGTAAAGCAGTGGGTGGTGTCCACTGCTTATCAGTGCAGCCCATCAGTGCAGCATATCAGTGCTGCCTAATCAGTGCCCATATGTGCAGCCTCATCAGTGCCCATAAGGGCAGCCTTGGTGCCCATTAGTGCAGTTTATCAGTGCAGCCTCATCAGTGCAGTTTATCAGTGCCCGTAATTGTGGTCTCATCTGTGCCCACCAATGTGGCTTACCAGTGCCCATCAGTGCAGCTTATCAGTGCCCATCAGTGTTGCTTATCACTGCCCATCAGTGCCGTCACACCAGTGCCCACCAGTGCAGCTTATCAGTGCCCATCAGTGCAATCACACCAGTGGCCATCAGTGTGGCTTACTAATGCCCATCAGTACCCATCAGTGTGGCTTATCAGTGCCCATCAGTGTAATCACACCAGTGGCCATCAGTGTGGCTTACTAATGCCCATCAGTACCCATCAGTGTGGCTTATCAGTGCCCATCGGTGCAGCATATCAGTGTGTATTAGTGCAACTTATCAGTGCGGTCACACTAGTGCCCACCAGTGCAGCTTATCAATGCCCATCAGTGTGGCTTATCAGTGCCCAACAGTGCGGTCACACCAGTGCAGCTTATCAGTGCAGCTTATCAGTGCCCATCAGTGCTGTCACACCAGTGCCCATCAGTGTGGCTTACCATTGCCCATCAGTGTGGCGTATCAGTGTCCATCGGTGTGGCTTATCAATGTGATCACACCAGTGCCCACCAGTGCAGCTCATCAGGTCCAATCAGTGCGGCTTATCAGTGCCCATCAGTGCAGTCTCACCAGTGCCCATCAGTGTGGCTTATCAGTGCCCATCAGTGCAGTCACACCAGTGCTCACTAGTGCAGCTTATCAGTGCCCATCAGTACTGCTTATCAGTGCCCATCTGTGCAGTCACACCAGTGCCCATCAGTGCCGCTTATCAGATATTCAGACAGCTGACGTGGTTCAACTGCAATGATTGCAGATCTGGATACTAAACCAGTGTTTTGAATTGCTCCATATACACATCACTGTATCACTGGGCTGCGGGACAGTATGGCAATACCCTCCCTAGTTGCCACATGATACCTATTTATTTTGTTTGTTCACTGGAGTCATTAAATACTTCCTTGTAAAAGTGCAGAACTTCAATATATGACTGGCTCCTTGCCAGGGAGATCGCTCTCTTTGTTGAGGATAATTTAGTGGAGCACTGTATGGGGATACGGTGGAATATCTATTTTTCTGCCCTTTCTCTCCCCTTTTCACCTATCATTGGTCCCACGGGGATACAGATGAACAGCGGGTAGCCTGTTTTCTGAATCTTTGGATGCTTTTAGACTGATTCGTTTTGGATGCAAATGTCTTCTTTCACGATATTGCTAAATCATATAACCACTTACCCCTGAGGAAGAACTTTTTTTGAAACGTGTCGGGTTCCCTCTGTTTTCTTTGAAACAGAGAGTGGTGGTTGTATCAATATTACTGTTTCTGTATTTTAAATGGATGTTGTATCCTTTTTGTCTATGTGTAGCCCTATGTTTGGGAAGTTTAAACATGAAATAAAAATTTTAATTTCTATGATTATACTGGCTTACTCTCATGAAGTTGGTCTCCCCTTAAAAGTCCCAAGTGGGGTTTTCCTTTGGTCTGGTATGTCTGGTATTCCTAGTATGCCGGTCATGCCTGCTGTGTGAAAACACGTCTCGCTGTAACTTCTCTCTTCTCATCCCTGCATTGGAATTGTGCGCTCTGTGCTCATTGGCGTCCGCAGGAAGGGGCAAGGGGGGAAAGTGCCCCCCCTCGGAATCAGGAATCGGATTGGGGGTTCCCCACTCGGGTTCCCTTATCTTAGCACCAGTGGCTGGTCCTGCTCACACCTGTACACAGTTTAGCAGGGCTGGTGACAGCTAATGCGAGGAACTGGATAGCAAAGGCCTCAAGGGGTGGGGAGAATGACATCACCCGGTCTACAAAGCGCGAGCAAGCAGCCCAGGATACGGAGGCTGCGGGAAAGGAGAGCAGCAAGACGCCAGGAACAGTGGGCACAGAGTCCCCGGCGCCTCCCAGAGCCTGGAACCCCTGGACTCCTTAAACCTCCTCACCGCTCCCAGGCCCAGAGGATAGACTGACCGGGGGTTCAGAGAACAAGGACGGGCAGGAAATGCAAGCAGCCAGGGACCGCTTCATGTCACCTCATAGATCCAATGGAAGGAACAGAGGACCTCCTGTCCTCACCCAGAATGAAAACAGGTCTTCCCAGCTGCTGGCCATCATGTACATCCTACTGCCATGCAAGGTACCATACTGAGCATTACACCACTGGGACATTGGGGCACTAGAGGAACTGCAGACACCGCTAGAGGTCTCTCTCTCTGACCCCTTCTCTCTCTCACCCCTCCATCACCCCTCTGTGTCTTTCTCACCCTCCTCTCTCTGTCACCCCCTCTGTCTTTCACTTTCACCCATTCTGTCTCTCTCTTTTCACCCCCTCTCTGTCACCCCCTTTCTCTCTGTCACCCCCTCTGTCTCTCTCTGTGAACCCCACATGTATGCAGTCTCTTACAGTCTCTTGTGCCATGTCCGCAGTCTCTTACAGTCTCTTGTGGTATGTCTGCAGTCTCTTACAGTCTCTTAAGCCATGTATTCAGTCACTGAAGTCTCTTGAGCCATGTATGCAGTCTCTGATCATCTCTTGTGCCATGTCCACAGTCTCTTACAGTCTCTTGTGCCAAGTCTGTGATCTCTGACCGTCTCCTGTAACATGTCTGCAGTCTCTGACCATCTCCTGTACCATGTATGCAGTCTCTGATAGTCTCATGTACCATGTCCTCATTCTTTGACTATCTCCTGTACTATGTCTACATTCTTTGACCATCTCCTGTAGTATGTCGGCAGTCTCTGACCAACTCCTGTACTATGCCTGCAGTCTCTCACCATGATAATGACATTGTTAAAAAAGGGGCAGAGCATGGTTGACCTTAAAATGATGCCCCCCCTGAAAAAATTCCTGTGGACGCCCATGTCTGTGCTGTATACCATAATATGGGAATGGGAGGAGAGAAGTTACAGTTGGCCTGTAACTTCTCTCCTCCTTTCACATAGCAGGCATTGCAGGCATACCAGGAATACCAGACCTGTCATAGCTGAGATCTTTGCTCTGTCATTGATCAGAGATGATGGGTGGGTGGGCAGGGGCGGTGCTGGCAGGGAGGAGGAGGGAGCAGAGGAGGAGGAGGAGAAGACTGGGGACTGTGAGACCCCCTCCGCCCACTACAGTGATCAGGGCAGAAATACAAGTCCCCGATCGCTGTTAGAAAAACTACAGGTGGGAGTGTCAAGACCGGTGGCTGGCAGTTCAGGAGAAATATCAGCCAGTGGTCTTACAAACAGGAAGTCACTGGGCAATGACATTTTTTCAGCAAGTTCAGCAGGCTATTGCAGAGGAACTACAGAGCTCAGCAGGTACACCCTGCTTCGCTCACCTCTCACAATTGACCCCTGAGCTAACAGGAATGCTAAAGTGCAGGTCCCTTTAAACCAGGGAATGGCATCCACAACACAGCTGCTTCGATCCACAGTAAGCCCCCACAGTCTCCACATAGCTCCTCCCATGGGGGGAGCTACGTGGTGACATCACCCATTGCTGTGGGGTGCCATTCAGGATATCTGAGATGTCAGATTATGTATTGTACGTGCACATTTACATTTGGAACTTTGTGAGTAGCTTTTTATAATTAAAGAAATAATTTATTTTAACCAGTGAGCACTTAGATTTTGTTCATTGTTTATTACATTGGGCGACCATTGGGAAGTGTCTGGCAATCCTGTGGAGGCTTACTGTGGATCGGAGCGGCTGTGTTGTGGATGCCATGTGAGTTAAAGTCCTTATAAAAATAAACAGAGAAGCCACCTGGCCCAGGCTTTGCCACATCATTCCCTATTCTCCATGGAAATAAATTGTTAGTGGGGCTTTTTTATATGTCTTTGGATTTTAGTATCTAAATTTGTTTAAAGAATGTCCATACTTGCCTTTGCATAATGAACACAAATATTTTAATTATATATGGAACAAAAGTTTGTATTCTTCTCATATTTATTTTTGTAATATTTGTTTCAATATGAAAGATGCAATGGTTCAATAAACTGTAGTATATGTGTGTTGTTTAAAGCAGTTGTGAAGGGTAGACACACACACACACACACACACAGATATTTATTTACATAAACAGGTGAGGTAACACTGTAAGTAAAATCTAAAATCACACTATTTGGTTTTAAAAGGACCATAACATAAAAGGAATATGGTTGGGGCTTGGCGACCAATCTTAGCCGAGCTTCACTCCACCATCAGGGATCCCCGCTTCATCTGGTTGTCACCACTAACACCAGCCTCTCTCTACCTCTCCGCCCAACACCCCCATTCTACGAAGATGCCCCGCAAATGAAAAGACCAGGCTCAGCCAAATAAATTGTCTGTATATTTCACCCCAGCCTGCCATGGATGACAGCAAAAACATTAATTGGAGGCGGTGCTCCAATCTCTGCACACATTTTGCCCAATCCTTCTACAGCCCTTCCTTCTTAGCACTTTGGGACACCATCCAGTGCTATCTCTGTTTCCTCCACTCTATCCACCAAGATCCCAGGGAAGTCTAAACCGAGGATGACAACATCAACCTCATCCACACATTGCATAACACAAAGAGAGGTAAGAGATCAATATGACCACATGGATAACTCAGGGCCTCATGCTGATCCTATAACAGACCTTCCTGCAACTAACATCCCTATAATTGATACCACAATGAAAGAAAAGTTGGTTTCTCTCTGTGCATCATTGCATGCGGATATTACTACCTCCTTATGCCAGGTCTGAGATGACATAGAAGACATAGGAGATTGGAAGGATCATGTAGGAACCGAGATGGAATAATATGCTTCCTCCTTTAATGCATTGGTGGACTTACATACTGAAAGGGGAGATAATATTGCCTGGCTGAATGCAAGGCTGGCTGACTTGGAGGACAGATGTTGCTGGAACAATCTAAAAATCCGAGGGATCCCTGAATGTGTCCCATCAGAGCAAATACTTGCCTATATCCAAGAGCTGTTCTGAACCATCTTCCCTAGAACTTATAGTGGACAGAATTGTCTCCCAAAACCCCAATTTGCTTGATACTGTACTGAGGGACATTATCCTGCGGGCACTCTTTAGGCACCCTGACCCTGTGCCTCTACCCTATACAACCTTGAAATTGTTCCCAGACCTTTCCTGATATACCCTGCAGCTTTGAAAGAACATGCTCAGACATATAACAAAATTCAGTTTAGGTGGAAATATCCAAGCAGCAATGGCACATCCATCATACCTCTACACTGGATGAAGGCCTCTAATTTATCAGGAAAAAAGGCATTCTACTTGGGACCTCTTCCCCTGACCCTATGCACCCTCTACCTACTCCTATATCTGTGGAATGGCTGGTTGTTTCCTACAAAAAGAAATCCAAGAAAACATCTGTGGGACGGTCACCCAACCGTCCAAACTGTGAAGCTCCTACTTGATCCCTCTGACTAATAAGAGCATGACCATCATCTCAAGTACGCCTCATATAGCAATGTGCACATCAATTTGCACCTGGATCATTACTAGATCCTCTTTTTTTAATGTTTTACTATCTTTGTTCATGTTTTATTTCTTAGACATTCTGTTATTCTCATTACTCAAGAGACTGTACTACCTGCAGCATACTGACTTCTGTAGATTTGTATCCTCTGAGACTGCTACTTCCAGTTTACACAAATACTCCCTTGAGTATAGGAAGACTCCCTTCTCTGGAAGCTCCGCTACTGCCTATCTACTGTTCCCCTGACCTTCATAATGGGGTTTAAAATTGCATCTTTGAATGTGCATCGAGCTAAGTACTCCAACACAACCCTTTCAACCCTGTCAAGAAGATAGGAGTTTTCATCGCCATCAGAGACTCTGCAGTATTCACTCTAAAGAACTCCTGGACCTGGATGGGAGATTCATTATTCTGGGGTGTTCTACTGACTCCCAGACCTATACTATTGTTAATGTATGCACCCCTAATAGTCGTTAAATCTGCTTCCTCTGGAAAGTTTTCAAAAAGGCTTCTTGATCATAATTACATAGTCAGTTTGAAAAAAGGCACAAGTCCATCTAGTTCAACCAATTAAAAAAAAAATCTTACAATCCCATATGCACAATTCTATGACCACAGTTGATCCAGAGGAAGGCAAAAAACCCCAGCAAAGCATAACCCAATTTGCTACAGCAGGAGGAAAAATCCTTTCTGATCCCCCGAGAGGCAATGGGATATTCCCTGGATCAACTTTACCTATAAATGTTAGTACCCGGCTATATTATGTACTTTTAGGAAAGAATCCAGGCCTTTTTAAAGCAATCTACTAAGCTGATCAGAACCACCTCTTGAGGGAGTCTATTCCACATTTTCACAGCTCTTATTGTGAAAAAACATTTCTGTATTTGTAGATGATATCTCTTTTCCTCTAGATGTAAAGAGTGCCCCCTTGTCCTCTGTGATGATCTTAAAGTGATACTAAAGGTTTTTTTTTTTAAATAACACACATGTAATACTTACCTTCTCTGTGCAAGGGTTTGTATGACATTGGCTCCTGTCTCCTCCTCTTCACCGGGTGCCCCCTCAGAGAAGTGCTTTCCCTGGAGGCATCCGTGCTGGTGCGCTCTCGAGTCCTGATGCTGCATCCATTGACACAGACAGCAGGACTTGTCCCCGCCTTTAGCCAATCACTGCTCAGCAAATGCAATCCACACCCCACACTATATAAAGCCGCTTGTACAGCGGCTCTGTGTAGTGTGAATAACGGTGGATAGAGAGACAGTGATCTTAGGTAGCAGCGTGCAGGCAGTTTAGTGTAGCTAGCTAATTATTGTGAAAAACATATAGATAGATAGGGCGATCTATATACAGTCAGTTAGTACAAGCAGATTAGTGTAGAGTGAAATATATAATAGATAGATAGATAGATAGATAGGGTAATCTATACACAGTCAGCTAGTGCAGGCAGTTTAGTGTAGAGTGAAAAATATACTAGATAAGGCGATCTGTATACAGTCAGTTAGTGCAGGTAGTGCAAGAATATATGTATATGTATATATATGTATATATATATATATATATATGTAGATTTTTGATAGCTTGTAGGAGGTGAGATACCACCTGTGTAGAGTTTTCTGGTATAGGTCTCAATGGTTGGTACAGTGGGAAGCTTTGTATGTGAGTTTAAAGGCTTTGTTCCATTTCTCAGCGGGGGTGGACAGGTTTAGCTCTGCGTCCCATTTGGCTAGTGTGGGTAGTTGCGGTTGTGAGGAGTGGTCTAGGATGAACGTGTAGAGTGTGGAGATACTGTGTTTCGGGTGAACGGGTTGTGAGAAGAAGGTGTGGAGGGGTTCCAGGATGGTTGTCGACGTAGGGAGAACAGAAGTTCTCAGAAAATGTGATATTCTGGAGTAGGTATAATTCTCCGTAGTTGGTAAGGCGAATTGGTGTTGTAAGTCTTTAAAGGACTTGAGGGCTTTTCGTGTAGTTAGGTCCTCCAGGGTTTTAATCCCAAGGGAGGTCCTGAGTTTGGTGGAGAGGTCTGGGATCAGGATTTCTAAAGCAGACAGGGGAGTGGGATATTTGTGTGAGGGATGTTTAGAGGTTTTATTAGAAGAGAGCTGCAGCCATGTCTTTAGTGAGGCCAGTATAGTGGGGGGTGGAAGATTGGGGTAAGCATTGGCCTGCTGAGAGGAGTAAGAGAGAGTCTGTGAGTTTGTTGGGCGGAGTGTGGGCAGTCTAAATTAAGGACCATGGTTTATTGGTTAAAGGGTGTCACCAATAATACATTTGATCTAGGATGGTAGCTTGGTAATATGTTTTAATGTGGGGCATGCTAGTTCCTCCTTGGTATTGATGTCGGGCATCTGGGGGGTTTATTGGCCCAGATGAATTGTGAGAGTTGCGTTGAAAAAGGATTGGGGAATCAGTGTTGTGACTGTACGGAATAGGTAGATTAACTTGGACAAGATTAGCATTTTAAAGGAGGCTATACTCCCCATTGTGGAGAGATATTGGGAGCAAAGTTCTCTGAGAAGTAGGGGCAATTGTTTTAAGAATGCTTTGAAATTGACCTCATAGAGTTGGTTTTGTGAGGACGGCAAATTAATTCCAAGATAGGGGATGGATTGGTCAGCCCATGCGAAGGGAAGTGTACTCTTTAGTTGGGCTTTTAAGGGGAAGTATTATGGATTTGGAGGTGTTTAGCTTATAGTATGAGACTTTAGCGAAGTGATGAAGAATTTCCTGGATCGCAGGGAGGGACTATTCTGGTTTTGAGAACATAAGGATGGTATGATCCGCAAAAAGGCTGATCTTGTTTTCCATCATAGAGGGGGAGATACCATGAATTGTGGGTCCTGCCTAATTCTGGTGGCTAAGGGTTCCATTAGGATGGCAAAAAGGGGAGGGCAACCTTGGCGGCTGCCATTAGTGATCTGGAGTGGTTTGGAGAGCATCCCATCTGTTAGTAGCTTGGCTGTGGGATTGGAATAAAGGGATAAATTGCATCTTGGAACCTATCTTTAATTCCAAATTTGTGTAGAACTGCTTTAGGGCCCTTTCACAAGGGCATTCCGTTCAGGTCCACCTGTACGTTATTCAGGCGGACCTGAAAGGACACTCAATGCAGCCCTATGGAGCGACGGATGTCAGCGGAGACATGTCCGTTGACACCCGTCACTCTCCGATCCGATCCTGTCCGTGAAATACAGATGGATGGAAACACTATTTTCCGTCCGTCTGTAGAATCGGATCAGAGAAGATTGGATGACAATGGACAGGCGGTCCGTTGTCATCCGATCTCCATAGAGGAGAGCGGGGCTCTGACAGTTCCATCTCCGCTCAGTGAGCGGAGATGGAGCTGCCATCCGTCGGCTCAATCGGGATCGGCGGATCGATCCCCGCTGAGCAAAAATGGACCCTTTACACAGAAAGCCCGTGTGAAACGGTCCTTAAGGAAACCCCAATGGACCCTGTCGAATGCCTTTTCCGCGTCCAGAGACAGGAGCAGAAAAGGCGTTCGAGTCCGGTTGATCTGATTAATTAAGTTTCCCATTCTTCTGTTAGCTTCGGGGGCTTCTCTGTCTGGCTCAAAGCCGACTTGGTCTGGATGAATGAGGGATGCAAGTAGGGGTTGCAGTCTAGCGGCCAATACTTTAGCATATATTTTTATGTCGGTGTTGGGAAGTGATATTGGCCTATAGTTGGAAGTGATAGTCGGTCTTTTTCGGGCTTGGCTATAGTCACAATAGTAGATCTTAACATACCGGTTGGGTAAGAGGCAGAGGAGGCAGCGGCATTGAAGAGAGCAGCCAGTCTGGGGGATAATAGATCAACAAATTTTCTGTAGAATTCGTTGCAATATCCGTCTTTGCCTGGTGCTTTGTTTTTTGGAAGGGAGTTGATTGTGTTCTGAACTTCTAGAGGCGAAAAGAGAAGTGCTAGTTGTGCCTGCTGGTGGATTTGGATGGCTGGGAGATCCCCAACATGTAGAATATCCTGTATTTGGGATAGGGTCGGTTGGGGGGTGTTTGGATCCTCGTTTAAATTATAGAGAGAATGGTAATAGTCGCTAAAGGCGTCCACTATCTCTTGAGGGTTGGTTAGTGTTTTCTTGGTTGTGGGGTGATGGATCAGGGGAATTTTGGTTTTTGTGGTCTGTGGTTTAACCTGGCGAGATAGCAGGGAACTGGGCCTGTTGTTTAAGGCGTAAAAATTAGCCTTCCTTTTTTGAGGTTGATTTAGAATCTGTAAATGAGAAGAGCCCTAAGCTTTTGCCTCCAGCTAGTGATTTCTGAGGGTTTTTGTTGTGAAGGGGATTGCTTATTTTATTTTTCTAAGAGGTCAATTTTTGTGAGCACCTCATCAAGTTACTAATTTTTATAAGAACACCTCTCATGTAAGCCTTATAGGTTGACCAGAGGGTAAAGCAGTTCACATCGGATTGTTCATTTAGTTCAAAAAAATATTTGGTGTTCTTCAGTGATGGTTCTTACGTGGGCAGGGTCCGCTAGAAGAGAGGGGTTGAGTCTCCAGATATTTGCTGACTTGTACGACCAGGGTCCCACTGATATGAATATGGGAGAGTGGTCGGACCAAGAAATTGGGCTGATTGTAGAGTCCGTAATTTCTTGCAGAGTTTGCCAACAAAGAAAAAATCAATGTGAGAGTATGAAAGTTGAGATGATGAAAAATATGAGAAGTCTCTTTCTGAGCCGTGTTGGCATCTCCACACATCGTACAGTCCAAAATTCCGGAGCGTTGGGTTGAGGGATGGTCTATGGTGGCGTGTAGAAGATTTTGTATCCATGGCTGAGTCACCAACTAAGTTGAAGTCTCCGTCCATGATTAATCAGGCATTGTTATTTTGGGGCAGTTTGTTATACAGTTTCTTGAAGAAACAAAGTTGTTGCTTATTTTGCCCATATGCGTTCACCAATATATATGGTGTGTTGTCAATTGAGCATGAAATAATGATAAATCTACCTAAGGGGTCCAAAGAGGTTTGGTGTACTGTGATTGGCAGCGTATCTCTTAGAGCTATTAACACTCCTTTCTTCTCTTCTTCTTTTCACTGGAGGCCATGACTATGTGTTTGTAATTTTTCATGGTAGATTTGGGTGATTTATGTATATCTCTCTTGGACCATGAGGATATTTGCTTGTGCTCTATTCGCTTCTTTAATGAGCAAGGATCTTTTTTGCAGAGAGTTCAGTCCTCTGGCATTAAGGGAAAGGATTTTAAACTGCATTGTCTCATGGATTAGCGGTTCTGGAGGTTCTCAGCAAGACAGAGGTCTCTGGGGGTGGAGAGGTGGTTAAACTCTGGTACCTAGGGGTAGGGGAAAGTAAAAAGTGAGAGTCAGTGAGGGATGAGGGATCACGGGCTCAGTGGGCAGTTAGGCACTGCTGAGTGAGGTCCTAGGCTGTCAGCAATAGTTGGCGTGTAGACGGCCGGATAGCCTGTTCGGTTTTACCTGTGTTGTGGCTCGCTGGTGTCCATGAATGCGCTGGGGTGGTTCGGGTTGTTGGCAGGATCCAGAGGCAGTATGTGCCATGTTTGTAAGAGCCGGAGACCCTCTTGTAGCATACGCGCTACGAACGTCTTGTTTAGGTGGGTGATCAGTAGCTTGCTGGGGATTTTGTGGTTGATCAGGGCCTTGGTTACTGTTGCAATTTGGCTACAATTAACCATTGTTGTCTTAGACAGATCGGCATAACGTTTGATGGTGTTGAAGGGGTCAGGCAGTCTGTTACAGCATTTTGACGCATACATAATGCATCCTTTAGTGTTGAAAAAGTGGATGCGGGCGAGTACATCTCTAGGGGTGTTAGAAGGTAGATGAGGGGATTTTGGCAGCCTATGAGTTCGGTCTATCTCTAGTTCTCTGTCGGACAGATCAGGGATGAGTGCACGCATGAGGGATTGCAAAAAGGTTTTCAGTTCTGACTGTTGGAGGGATTCAGGAACATTGTGGAATTTGATATTGTTCCTTCGGGAATGATCTTCTAATTCTGCTAATTTCAGGTGGATTAATTGTAGATCCTCCTCATGTGCATTGAGTGTGTCCACTGTGTCATTGTGGGCTAGCAGTATGTCCCCCATTTTAGCCTCAATGGTATGGTTGCGCTGGTCATGCTGCTGCACCGTGGTTGAGATGGAGGAGATGGCTGAGGAGAGGTCTAGGTGCAGGGTCTGTCTCAGCGATTGGAGCATGGCTTTCATAGCCTGCTCAGACACAGGCTGGTCTGACACTGGAAACTCATCCAGCACTGATTGGAGCTGGGAGGGTGGGGTCAGGATGCAGGGCTGAGCGGCCTCAGACTCCACTGTCTGAACACTGGATTTCACGGGGCTAGATGTGGATGGAGAAGGAGAGGGAGAGGACTCAACCGCTGTGCTAGGAGGAGTGGATCATCCCGGAGCGCTGTAGATATCTCTGGGGGGCGAAGTGTGGAGCCACGCCATTTCCCCTGTGAAGCCACCTGCGCCATCTTGGATCTCTGAGAGGCCTGGAGCGTGAAAAAAGTCTGTCAGCATTCTGGGGGGTTTATAGTCCTTTCTTCTCTTAGACATCTTTACTGGGTAGTACTGGAATGTCGGGGAGCCGGATGGTGTATTTAAGGTCCCGGTGGTCAGTCGCTAAGAGGTTGCTTGAGCCGTTTCAGCCTAGGAGCTGTGAGCTTATGCTGCCATTCAGCAGCGTCTTCAGGCCATGCCCCAAAATAAATGCTTTTTAACCAGTTGCTGACTGCCTGCTGTGGCTTGACGGCGGCAACATGGCTCTACTGCACAAATTGCTGTAACCTGACACTGGCCACAGGAGCGAGTATTGTGTGCATGCACGAGCTGCCGGAGGCGTACTCACAAGCTCACATGCTAGCTGGGGACTTGATGTCCACCGGCCACCCGAGATCGCTTCCCGGCAGTGACAGAACGGTGATCCGTGTATGTAAACAAGTGGATCCCCATTCTGACAGGGGAGGAGGAGAGTGATCGCATGTTCCTAGTATATGTTCCCAGTCAGCCCAGCCCCCACACAGTTAGTAACACATGCCAGAGAACACATTTAACCCTTTGATCATCGGAAAACATATTTTTTTTTCACTATGTATACACAGTGTGTTTAGTTTGAAATGCTGCACAGTTGAGTGTTTAAATGTATTAATACACATGTAGGATTGTGATTACTGTCAGCAGCGTTTTAGGCTTCCCATTATCACGTTATAGGAGTGGTGCTTAGGATTTCTTTTTGATTTACAGTATCTCACAAAAGTGAGTACACACCTCACATTTTTGTACATTTTTTATTGTATCTTTTCATGTGACAACATTGAAGAAATGACACTTTGCTACAATGTAAAGCAGTGAGTGTACAGCTTGTGAATTTGCTGTCCCCTCAAAATAACTCAACACACAGCCATTAATGTCTAAACCACTGGCAACAAAAGTGAGTTCACCCCTAAGTGAAAATGTCCAAATTGGGCCCAATTAGCCATTTTTCCCTCCCTGGTGTCATGTGACTCAGTAGTGTTACAAGATCTCAGGTGTGAATGAGGAGCAGGTGTTTTAAATTTGGTGTTATCACTCTCACTCTCTCATATTGGTCACTGGAATTTCAACATGGCACCTCATGCCAAAGAACTCTCTGAGGATCTGAAAAAAAAATTTTTACTCTACATACAGATGGCCTAGGCTATAAAAAAGACCCTGAAACTGAGCAGCAGCACTGTGGCCAAGGCCATACAGCGGTTAACCAGGAGAGGTTCCACTCAGAACAAGCCTCGCCATGGTCGACCAAAGGGGTTGAGCTTGCTCAGCGTCATATCCAAAGGTTGTCTTTGGGAAATAGACATATGGGTGCTGCCAGCATTTCTGCAGAGGTTGAAGGGGTGGGGGTCAGCATGTCAGTGCTCAGACTATATGCCACACACTGCATCAATTTGGTCTGCATGGCTGTCATCCCAGAAGGAAGCCTATTCTAAAGATGATGCAAAAGAAATCCGGCAAAAAATTTGCTGAAGACAAGAAAACTAAGGACATAGATTACTGTAACCATGACCTGTGGTCTGCTGAAACCAAAATAAACTTATTTGGTTCAGATGGTGTCAAGCGTGTGTGGTGACAACCAGGTGAGAAGTACAAAGACAAGTTTGTCTTTCCTACAGTCAAGCATGGTGGCTGGATTGTCATGGTCTGGGGCTGCATGAGTGCTGCCGGCACTGGGGAGCTGGAATCATGAATGCCAACATGTACTGTGACATAATGAAGCTGAGCATGTTCCCCCTCCCTTCAGAGACAGTATTGCAACATGATAAGGTCCCCAAACTCACCTCCAAGATGACCACTGCCTTGTTAAAGAAGCTGAGGGTAAAGGTGATGGACTGGCCAAGCATCCAGACCTAAACCCTATTGAGCATCTATGGGGCATCCTCAAATGGAAAGTGGAGGAGCGCAAGGTCTCTAACACCCACCAGCTCAGTGATGTCATCATGGAGGAGTTTAAGAGTGGCAACTTGTCAAGCTCTGGTGAACTCCATGCCCAAGAGGGTTAAGGCAGTGCTGGAAAATAATGGTGGGCACCCAAAATATTGACACTTTGGGCCCAATTTGGACATTTTCACTTAGGGGTGTACTCACTTTTGTTGCCAGAAGTTTAGATATTAATGGCTGTGTGTTGAGTTATTTTGAGGGGACAGTACATTTACACTGTTATACAAGCTGTACACTCACTACTTTACATTAAAGTAAAGTGTCATCTCTTCAGTGTTGTCACATGAAAAGAGATAATAAAATATTTACAAAAATGTGAGCGGTGTACTCACTTTTGTGAGATACTGTATATACTAAGAAGTGAGTCAATAAAATATCCTTTTTCATGAAATCTTCAGTTAAAATATCTGCCTGTGTCTTATTATCTTCTACATCAGTACAATTGCATCTAAGCCACATGTGCTGGCTTTTTGGAACCGATTTTAACCAAGATTGGTGGTTACTAGACTTGGGCAAACGGTTCAGGCTGAGAAAAAGTTTGGCCCAAACATCACCTGTTTGCCCATTAGGCGAACACCTGCATTTGCACGGCATTTGGCGGGTGTTTGCCCAGGCACAGTGAATAGCTGGTTGTTAAGGAGCGGGGCCGAGAAGCCGGTCGCTGCATCCTCAACAACCGATGAGTAGTGTTGAGCGAACCTGGACTGTAACGTTCGGGTCCGTACCGAACTTTCCGGTGTCCGGGACCCGGACCCGAACATGGACATTTCAAAAAACGTTCGGGTTCGGGTTCTGGTTTCTGGTAGTTGATCACGTATGTTGAATAGCTGAAGGGCAGCCAATCAACAAATGTTTCACTGGCTTGCCCTTAGAAGCCATCACAGCCATGCCTACTAATGGCATGGCTGTGATTGGCCAGTGCATCATGTGACCCAGCCTCTTTATAAGCTGGAGTCACAGTGCGGCATGTCACATGCTCTTGGGTTAGTGTAGGGAGAGGAAGCTGTCTGCGTTTTTGTCAGGGAGAGATTGCAGACATTTTAACATCTGATCTTGCATCCTGAGATTACTACTGCTGTTGCTCTGAGGGATAGATTGCAGAAATTTGAGATTTCACATACTGCTGCTTTGAGTTGCAGATTGCAGATCAAACTCTGCATAACACAACAATAGCTACGACCGTGCACAATGATCAGATTGTTGGAGTAATTTGAGATTTCACATACTGCTGCTTTGAGTGACACATTACAGATCAAACCCTGCCTAACACAACGATCGTTACGATCGTACACAACAATCAGATTGTGCGATCGTACACAACGATCAGATTGTGGGAGTAATTTGAGATTTCACATACTGCTGCTAAGAGCGAGCTGACTGCACTAGGTAGAGGCTTCTGCTTAGAGGGACAGATTATTGTTCAAGATCAAGAATCATTGCCTACTCCTATAGGGCCAGCTGTTGCTGTAAGTGACACATTATTGTTCAAAAATCATCTCCTAGTTCTAAAGGGAGAGTTCCCAGCTGTTGCTTAGAGGGACAGGTTATTGTTCAAAAACCATTGCCTACTCTTATAGGGCAAGGTCCCAGCTGTTGCTGTAAGTGACAGATTATTTATTGTTCAAAAAGCATCTCCTAGTTCTAAAGGGAGAGCTTCCAGCTGTGTGAGCAGTGCATTTCTTGCACCAAAATAAAAAGTCTGGCTATGTTGGTGTTTTT
>BLSH010149133.1:27154-41889 GCA_018402905.1 Glandirana rugosa
CTGTCGACATTCGAAGGTACCCTGGTACACCTTTACAAACCCCTGTCACCGCCTGTATCACCGCAACGACAGTATAACAAACGACCCACCGTCCACTGTGACAGTGACATCTCCACCTCCTTCTCTGGCTCCGTCGTCGTCTTCTCCTTCGTCCTCCTCCGGCTCTGGAAAGAACCTAAAACTCCATTAATAAGGTTACGTCGAACACGGAACTTAAATCTACGGACCAGTACCCCCAACACGAGTCCAACTCTTGTAAATACGGGGCCGAGTCCGATAGTAACGTATCGAACGTTTGGTGAGCACAAAACAGCATGGAATGAGGGTCATGCGAGTGACGTGTGGAGTTTGGAGGAAGAGGTGGTGGTCGCACAGAGGAACCAGCACAGCAAAAGAGGAAGCAGGTTGCAAAAGCAGAGCGAGCGTCCCCTAGACAGTAGGCCTGCTACTACCCAATGCACCCAGGGACCTAGCACACCAAAAGCAGCTCAAAGGCGTTCCCCCGCGTGGCAGTACTTCAGACAATGTGCTGACGACAAAACACGAGTGGTTTGCAAGCTATGCAATGATAGCCTGAGCCGGGGCATAAATGTTCTCAACCTGAGCACAACCCCCATGACCAGGCATCTAAATTCAAGGCACAAGCTGCATTGGAATAATTACCTCAAAATCCAAGAAAGGTCTCGGCCTCCTCCTGCTTCCTCTTCTGCTGCTGCCTCGGTCTCTTCCTCCACCTCTACAGTGACAGTGTCACCTGCCACCCAGCAAACAATATGACAGCAACGCCACTATGTCCGCCACTGTCCCCAAACATTTCCACATGGTCCCATGGAAGCTTACAGCTGTCCTTCTCCCAAACACTGGAGAGAAAGAGGAAGTACCCCCCTACCCACCCGCAATCCCTGGCCCTGAATGCCAGCATTTCAAAATTCCTGGCCTTTGAAATGCTGTCATTCCGCCATCAGTGGCAAGGTCCACATAACCACTAATACATGGACCAGTAAGCACGGGCAGGGACACTATATCTCGCTAACTGCACACTGGGCAAATGTAGTGGCGGGTGGGCCTGAGCCGGCTAGCAATTTGGCACATGTCTTTCAGCCACCGAGGATTGCAGGGCATTTCTCTTTGCCTCCTGTTGCCTCCTCCTCCTACTGCGTTTCCTCCTCCTTGACCACCCACTCATCCGCTCAGCGTAACACCTTCACCACCAACATCAGCACATCCAGGAGGAAACGACAGCAGGCTGTTTTAAAACTGATATGTTTGGGGGATAAACCCCACACTGTGCAGGAGCTGTGGACGGGCATTGCACAACAGACCAATGAGTGGTTGTTGCCACTGAGCCTCAAGCCCGGCCTGGTGGTGTGCGACAATGGCCGAAATCTCATAGCGGCTCTGGGCCAAGCCAGTTTGACGCACATCCCTTGCCTGGCGCATGTGCTGAATTTGGTGGTACAGAATTTTTTAAAAAACTACCCGTATGTCAGAGCTGCTGCATAAGGTGCGGGCCGTCTGTGCACTTTCGGCGTTCTCACCCTGCTGCTGCTCGCCTGTCTGCGCTGCAGCAGAACTTCAGACTTCCCACTAACCGCCTCATATGCGACATGCCCACAAGGTGGAACTCCACCTTGCACATGCTGGAGAGACTGTGCGAGCAGCAGCAGGCAATTGTGGAGTTTCAGCTGCAGCACGCACGGGTCAGTCGCTCTGCGGAACAGCAACACTTCACCACCAACGAGTGGGCCTCCATGCGAGACCTGTGTAGCGTATTGCGGTGTTTTGAGTACTCCACCAACATGGTCGTGGAGGATGTATACCAGCGCAGTGTGAACCGTGGACCAGGGGTCAGATGGCAAAGCTCTGCTGTAAGCGTATATGTGCAATTATGAGCTGGGTGGGGAAACCATATATGTTAATGGTATGTATGTGGAGGGTCTATGGATGGGGACATCCACAATATGAGGTATGATAGTAAAAAGCAATGGTGTGGTTAACCAAGGGTGGATGAAACAGTGTCCCAATCCAAAAAACAGTGAACAATGGGAGAAAATTAAAACAATAGCTGAATCACATAATCATAATAAATGTGGAATCGCATTAAACCATAGTAAAATCCTAAAATAAAAATCAAAATCATAAAAAAGAGTCTTAATGGCAAAGTCCTTAGTAATGCTGAGGATTACTGTCCTGCCAAGGGCTGCAACTGTTTGAAGCAAGCCAAACTTCTGTGTGATGAGAGGGAAAAAAGAAAAACAGATGCGCCTCTAAGAGTGACAGTATAAAATCAAAGAGTATATTAAATGACATGAGGCTACTCACAAAGGTGGTAGAAGACTGCGCATTGCAGTGACTTCCACAAAGAAGCCAGCAGTGGCTTACACTGCAATGCGCAGTCTTCTACCACCTTTTGTGAGTAGCCTCATGTCATTTAATAAACCCTTTGATTTTATACTGTCACTCTTAGAGGCACATCTGTTTTTCTTTTTTCCCACTCCACCAACATGGCCAGTGCCGATGATGCTGTTCTCAGCGTTACTATACCACTTCTATGTCTCCTTGAAAAAACACTTCGGGCCATGATGGAAGAGGATGTGGCACAGGAGGATGAGGAGGATGAGGAGGATGAGGAAGAGGGGTCATTTCTACGGTTATCAGGCCAGTCATTCGCAAGTGGCTCGGAGGGTGGGTTCCTGCACCAGCATAGGCCAGGTCAAAAATATTCAAGCCAGGGCACAGTTCTGGAGGATGAGGAGGACGAGGAAGATGAGGAGGAGGAGGAGGAATTGCAGCAGGGTGGCACCCAACGCAGCTCGTGGGCATCACTGGAGCGTGGCTGGGGGGATACAGAGGACACAGATGATATACCTCCCAGAGGACAGCTTGTCTTTGCCTCTGGGCAGCCTGGCACACATGGCCGACTACATGCTGCAGTGCCTGCGCAATGACAGCCGAGTTGCCCACACTGTAACTTCTTCTGATTACTGGGTGGCCACCCTGCTGGATCCCCGTTACAAGGACAACGTGCCATCCTTAATACCCTCACTGGAGCGTGAGAGGAAGATGCGCGACTACAAACGCACACTGGTAGAGGCACTGCTGAGGGCATTCCCAAATGACACCGGGGGCTCAGTGGAAGCACAAGGCGAAGGCAGAGGAGGAGGAGGAGGAAGAGACCACCAATGCAGCTGTGCCACCGCCAGCACCTCAGAAGGCAGGGTTAGCATGGCTGAAATGTGGCAAAGCTTTGTCAGCAGCCCGACACAACAAACAGCACCACCAGCCGATAGACAATGTCTTAGCAGGAGGCAGCATTTCAGCAACATGGTGCAAGAGTATGTGTGCACACGCCTACACGTACTGACTGATGGGTCTGCCCCATTCAACTTCTGGGTCTCCAAATTGGCCACATGGCCTGAGCTTGCCGTTTATGCCTTGGAGGTGCTGGCCTGCCCTGCAGCCAGTGTATTGTCGGAACGTGTGTTTAGCAAGGCAGGAGGCGTTATCACAGACAAGCGCAGCCGTTTGTCCACAGTCAACGTGGACAAGCTAACCTTTATTAAAATGAATCGGGCATGGATCCCACAAGACTTGTCTGTACCTTGTGCAGAATAAACATTTAGACCGGACTCACACAGCCATTTGTATACTTGTTTTTTTGAATAGGTCTCAATATTTTGGGGGCTACCCCAATTATAAACAAACAAAAAAAAGAAATACAGTGCTGGCTACCTCCTCCTCCTCCTCGACCACCGCCACTTCCACCTACACTGCCATGGTCACGGCCTAGTCAACCTCTAGGCTCCTACTTCACATCCCATTTTTTTTATTTGATTTTAATTTATTTTCCCTATCCCCATTTTTTGTAGGGCACTTGCCCTACTCTTACCCCCATTTTTCTTCCTTTTGCAGCCCTCTAGCACTTTCCAGGACTTTGTTACAGCCATTTTTGTGCCTAAAAGTTTGGATCCCCATTGACTTCAATGGGGTCCGGGATAACGTTCGGGCAATGTTCGGTGCCGAACCCTGACTTTTTTCCAAAGTTCGTTCGGACCCTCCGAACCCAAACGTCAGGGTGTTCGCTCAACTTTACCGATGAGTCATCAATTGTCAATGGGCTTCCTAGCTGACAGCTGAATAAGATAAAAGCATTTCCGGCAATAAAAAAAGTGAAAAAAAAAAACAGTGTGGGGTCCCCCCAATCCATACCGGGACTTTTGGGTCTGGTATAGATTTTAAGGGGAATTCCAAACCAAAGTTTAAAAGAAAAGTGGCGTGGGGTCCCCCCAAAATGGTATACAATGAGGTCACATCCGCTGTGATCAGCCAATATCCTTCTTTAGGTTTAAAATTAAATACAATATTAATAACATGTCTAGTATCCTTAACATAGGAGGGCATTTTCATAACCAAAGTTTGAAGGTAAGAGTCAATATATTTGCCCACCCATGACATAATCAATACCACTGACAATGGGGCGGCCTTGGGGGCAAACAGTGTTTTTGTATAACTTGGGGAGATAGTACAACACATGGGTCTGTAGAGTTTTTGGTACCAAAAATAATTTCTCTTTTTTATTTAAAATATCTTGTCTCTAGCCTCTCTGTACATTTTTTTCTAAATCTCTTTTGTGTGTGCAAACCGGATCCCCTCTGAGGGAGAATGGAAGAAATGGCCGCACACCCCAATCTGCAATCCAGAATCCTTTATTAGGACATCCCAATGGCTTCACAGGACACCAAATTACTTGATAGATGCGTTTTGCACACTTCAAGTGAGCTTATTCATTCATTGTAATGAATATGTGCACTTGAAATGTGCGAAACGCATCTATCTATCAAGCAATCAATATTTCTTCTATTCCCATTGTGTGCGGAGGTGAGTCGGGGCAGACACCCACAGCATCCATTAGGCTTCCACTTACTCACCTGGAGTGGCGGGTCTTCTGGTTCTCTGTCACCACTGAGGGGGCATAAGTATCTTCATCCTCCAAAATGAGGTTCATTTCTGCCAAATAGCTACTTCTGTTCGAAACGACAATATCTCCCCCTTTGTCAGCATGTCTAATCACCAATTCTTTCTCGTTACATAATTGATCCAAACCCTGTTCCAGCTGACTTTGCATTCTATTATTTCGAACCCGTACTTTATTTAGATCCCTCAATACAACTTCCCAAAAAACTTCTACAGAAAGGGCTAAGTTACCAGGGGATTGAACAAAGATGCATTTAAAATGTTAGAGTGTTGCACACATGTTGCAATAATACTATTGTTTTAATAGGGTTAGACATAGTATATCGCTTAATATTCACTTTTCGAACATATTTGTGAATGCCCATGTAGGTTTGAAATGTATTCAGGCTACATGGCAGGGCAAATTTGAGGTCTTTATCCAAAATCTTAATCTCTGCATCTGTAAGGGTCTTACTGCTTAGATGAAAAATTAAAAAAGCTGAAACTATCAGGTCACATCCTGAGATCTCAGTGTTCATAGAATGCACACTATACTGCTGTTTGTGGGTGCAGTTATTCTACTCTTAACAAACCCACGATCCTCTATTAGTGTTGAATAGAGTTGAGCGAACGTCTAGAAGTCCGGGTTCTGCTGGTTCGGCCGAACTTCGGGACAAAGTCCGGGTTCGGGTCCGGACAGAACCCGAACTTTGTCCCGGACCCCGAACCCCATTGAAATCAATGGGGACCCGAACTTTTAGGCACAAAATGGCTGTAAAATAGGGCTGGAAAGTCCTAGATGTCTGCAAAAGGAAGGACATGGGGGTAAGGGTGGGACAAGTGCCCTACAAAGAAATGGGGACAGGGAAATAACTAAAAGCATTTTAAAAAAAATAAAAACCTAAAAAAAGTAAAAATGAAGGTAGATGTGGACCATCTTCAAACTGGGTCTGAAAAGTATTAATTAATGGTAGAAGCCATATAACTGTTCTAAAATCATCTTCAAACTGTGTCAAAAAAGTATAAATAAGCTGGGAGAACCCATATCACTATTCTGCAAACATCTGGAAACTGTGTGTGTCACTTTAAATAAAACCGGGACTAACTGAACTATTGTTCTGCAAACATCTGGAAAGTCTGTGTGTCACTTTAAATGAAACCGGGACTAACTGAACTACTCTTCTGCAAACATCTGGAAAGTCTGTGTGTCACTTTAAATGAAACCGGGACTAACTGAACTACTGTTCTGCAAACATCTGGAAAGTCTGTGTGTCACTTTAAATTAAACTGGGACTAACAGAACTACTCTTCTGCAAACATCTGGAAAGTCTGTGTGTCACTTTAAATGAAACCGGGACTAACAGAACTACTCTTCTGCAAACAACTGGAAAGTCTGTGTGTCACTTTAAATGGAAACGGGACTAACAGAACTACTATTCTGCAAACATCTGGAAAGTCTGTGTATCACTTTAAATGAAACTGGGACTAACTGAACTACTCTTCTGCAAACATCTGGAAAGTCTGTGTGACACTTTAAATGAAACCGGGACTAACTGAACTACTGTTCTGCAAACATCTGGAAAGTCTGTGTGTCACTTTAAATGAAACCGGGACTAACAGAACTACTCTTCTGCAAACATCTGGAAAGTCTGTGTGTCACTTTAAATGAAACCGGGACTAACAGAACTACCCTTCTGCAAACATCTGGAAAGTCTGTGTGTCACTTTGAATGAAAACGGGACTAACAGAACTACTCTTCTGCAAACATCTGGAAAGTCTGTGTGTCACTTTAAATGAAACCGGGACTAACAGAACTACTCTTCTGCAAACATCTGGAAAGTCTGTGTATCACTTTAAATGAAACCGGGGCTAACAGAACTACTCTTCTGCAAACATCTGGAAAGTCTGTGTGTCACTTTAAATGAAACCGGGACTAACAGAACTACTCTTCTGCAAACAACTGGAAAGTCTGTGTGTTACTTTAAATGGAAACGGGACTAACAGAACTACTATTCTGCAAACATCTGGAAAGTCTGTGTGTCACTTTAAATGAAACCGGGACTAACAGATCTACTCTTCTGCAAACATCTGGAAAGTCTGTGTGTCACTTTAAATGAAACCGGGACTAACTGAACTACTCTTCTGCAAACATCTGGAAAGTCTGTGTAACACTTTAACAAAAACCGGGGCGAACCCATATCACTGTCTGCAAACATCTGGAAGCTGTGTGTGAAACTACAGCATAGAGAAGAACAGGGATATGGTTTCGCTCTGCTATAGTTTCACACACAGTTTGCAGATGTTTGCAGAACAGTGATATGATATCACTGTTCTGCAAACATCTGAAAAGTGTGTGTGAATCTATAGCAGAGCGAAACCATATCTCTGTTCTGCTCTATGCTGTAGTTTCACACACACTTTCCAGATGTTTGCAGAACAGTGATATGATATCACTGTTCTGCAAACATCTGCAAACTGTGTGTGAAACTATAGCAGAGCGAAACCATATCCCTGTTCTTCTTAATACTTTTCAGACACAGTTTGAAGATGGTCCACATCCACCTCCATTTTTTATTTTTTTATGTTGTTATTTTTTTAAAAATGCTTTTAGTTATTCACCTGTCCCCATTTCTTTGTAGGGCACTTGTCCCACCCTTACCCCATTTCCTTCCTTTTGCAGACCTCTAGGACTTTCCAGGACTTTTTTACAGCCATTTTTGTGCCTAAAAGTTGGGGTCCCCATTGATTTCAATTGGGTTCGGGGTCCGACACAAAGTTTGGGTTCTGTCCGGACCCGAACCCGGACTTTGTCCCGAAGTTCGGCCGAACCAGCAGAACCCGGACTTCCAGAAGTTCGCTCAACTCTATCCATACATGCAGTTTTACAACTGTTTAGCTCATTATCCTATTACAAAGTTAACTTATCAAAATCTCGAATCCTTGACCTAGGTATAGATGCAGCCACCAAATCTCAGTTATAGTCAACACTACTATACAAATGGAACAACAGAGTAATTCCTTATCTCTGTATTATGGTGTCCTGTGACCTTAACACTAGGGCAGATTTGAGTCATAAACCATTGATAGACAAAATTTCTGTGCAAATAACTCCCTTAAAAGCAACCAAATTTGTCTTGGTCTGCTAAACTTGCCTGCTTTAATATCAAGCTCTTGCCTAAAATGTTATACATATTTCGGGCTCTTCCAATCTCCCTACCCACAAAATATTTAAAGATGCATACTAGATTCTACAAACATTTTATTAGGAATGGTAAAAAAGCTAGATTGTCACATTCTACCATTCTTAAACACAGACGGGCAAGAGGAGCAGGCTCAGTAGATTTTGCAGATTACTTTATATCAATTTGTTTAGACCAAATTATAAGTCGGTTTCATCTGACCCTGGATATACCCTGGGTTGACCTTGAGTCAACACTAATCCGAGGTGGAAACCTCTATCATTGCCTATTACTTGACTTATGGAAACCTTTAGCGCTGCAAACCCTCCGACCCACGACTCATCCTTCTCTTTTAGCTTGGAGAATGTTATTGGCCAACTCTCATACTTGCTCCCATATACTGTACAGTATGCTCCTTGCCTTTCCTGATCTTGCTTTTGGAGTTAGTTATCCCACACTTTGAAATCAAAACATAGGTTGAAAAAGGCATTACAATGTTTTTGGATTTATATGTTAACACTAGGTTTAAAAGCTGGGGGACAAAAAATGTGGTCTTTCATTCAAGGAGGCATTTAAATACTGGCAGATCCACATGTCTTACATACTCTCCCTACAGAACTTCACTGGCTACCAAAAACCATATGGGAAGTGTATGACTTCAATAGGATGCCTAAAATGTAAATTTCTTACTTTTATAATATTTTACAGCACAAACTAACCTTTATTAAAAATCCTTCTTCGGTGGGAAACAGATTTGTCGACACAATTCTCTATGTTTCAATGGAAGACAGCATTTATGTCGTTTATAAAGCCTCCAGTTGTATAGACCATTGGGAGGTGACTAGAAAAATTGCCTTGTGATGGTATTATATGCCTTATCATTTGGCCAAATTTGGCGTTATGCACTCCCCACTCTGTTTGAGAAACTGGGGGTCCGTAGGCACGTTACAACATATTTTATGGTATTGTAAACACCTCAGTGGTTTCTGGAGGAGAATTTTCCAAATTATTTTGGAGATACGGCAATCATTACTCAGTCTTCCCTAGGCCTTGCATTACTAAACCTAGGTATTAATGATTTCCCTCACCACTTTCATACTGTTGTTTCCCACCTGCTCTTAGGGGCTAGAACCACAATCACTAAGTACTGGATGCATTTAAATGCACCTGATCCCTTAGAAGCCATTTAAATAATTAAAACTAACTTTGCTAGTGAATGATTGTTACCTCTCAGGAATGATAAACTGCCCTTAATTCTTAACCACTTCACCTCCGGAAGGATTTCCCACTGTAGGACCAGAGCACTTTTTGCAATTCGGCACTGGGTCACTTTAACTGACAATTACTCGGTCGTGCGACGCTGTAACCAAACAAAATTTATGTCCTTTCTTTTGGTGGTATTTGATCACCTCTGCATCATTTCTGATTACCGCTATAAACAAAGAAAGAGTGTCAGTTTTGCAAAAAAAAAAAACTTTTTGCTATAATACAAATACAAAAAAAAAATATATATATATATATATATATATATATATATATATATATAAACTAATTTATTCATCAGTTTTGGCCGATTTATATTCTTCCTCATATTTTTGGTAAAAAAAAATCCCGATCTGCGTTTATTGATTGATTTGCACAAAAGTTGCCACGTTTACAAACCATGAGAATTTATTTCTGGCGTTTTTACATTTTTCTTTTTTTTTACTGGTAATGGCGGCGATCTGTGATTTTTATCAGGATTTTGATATTGGGGCGGACATGTCGGACATTTTTTACACTTTTTTGGGACATTTATAGAGCGATCAGAAATTTAAATATCCACTGATTACCGTATAAATGTCATTGGTAGTGAAGGGGTTAGCCTTCAGGGGGAGATCTATGGGTTAACTGTGCTCCCTAGGAGTGTTCTAACTGAGGGGGCTGGGCTTCCAGGGGCATAAGAGATCTAACTGATCCCAGTAACAGGGATCAGTAGATCTCTTAGATGCCGCCTGACAGAATGGGAAACTGCCGTGTTTACATCAGGTCCGCCCAAGCCATGGGCACACTCGTGTTGAGTGTGGCGGGCACGGGCCGCTGATATATGGTGATTCACGGAATAGAGCCACACTGCAGCAGTAAATATACTGCGCGCGGTCGGGAACCGGTTAAACATTGGAGACCCTGGTTACAATGGTCTGATACATTTTGATTTATACTAACATGAAGCTTCTTCATATTTTCTCATTATTGTATTGATGTATTGTATTGTAGCGATGCTACATGTCACTAGGCCGACTCTCCCCAGCTCACTTCGTGTTCATGAGTGTGTACGTTCGATTACAAGTGCATTGTGGCTTCTCAGTTCGTGGTCTTCGTCGGTGGTTCTCACTCACTGTTGCAGGTAGGATTTGAACCTTTATCATATCATACGCAATGTTGTGATTCGTTATGTTTTCTATCCCGCATCCCGTTCGTACTTAGCTGCCTCCGAGTTGTTGTCAGTCGTGCCCTGACATCATTTAGCACAGGCATAGTAGATTCATAAGTTCCAACTGCTTCGTTTGTCATCCCATCCAGAAACATACAATTTGTTTGTAGATCCAAGCCTCCGAGCCACTGTCAGTCATTGTCCAATATCACTCGACACAGGCTTCGCTGGTTATAAGATTTACTGTCTATGGGGTTGCCGCCTCATCCATTTGGAGGTTAGCATGTATTGATTGCACAGGTTCTGTGGCTGATTGAAGTGGTAATTAGACCCACCTGGTGCCTTGTCTGTGTTTGGTGTTGGAGGAGAGGGTGGCACCCTAACACTCTACAATGGCCGATCTGAACCACAGTCACATCAGCGACATAGTGTTTCGTATCCTCAGCATGACTCAAGTTGGTTCCAGTTGTCACACACATCACAAGCTTCCTGCAGCTCGGTCTCTCTCGTGAGGCTCCTGCCACAAGCAACCAGTCATTACTCAGACCATTCATATGGTTGCACTTGCTCAAACACATACGATACTCCAGCTTCACCCGAGTTGACAAGATTTGTCCTTATTTTCATCTCCCTGATGAGGCTACTTTCTTGCAATCGTTGCAAGCATGTCTCCAGTGGCACACGTTCCGAACATGCCTTGTCCCCAGTGGCACACAATTCAGCCACTCACGTTTTCTTGTCTGTCGTTTCTCCTTTAGGTCAGTCATGTTCAGGTTGTTCCATCCTGAACTAGGTTGGACATGTTTTCTACAAAAAGAGAACAAAAAAAAAGACTGAAAAAAAACCCCTCTGAGTTGTTGTCGGTCGCATCACTGGCTTTTCTCAGCACAGGCTTCACTGTTTTGTAGGTCCCCTCAGCCACATGGTTTACCCATCGTACTAATGTATGACTCATTTGTAGCTTTGCAAGCCTTCGAGTTTTCATTGGCTGTTGTCTGACTTCACACGGCACAGGCATTACTAATTCGCAGCTACCATCCATACACATAGCTTGCAACTTACAGTCACACTGGCACCCTCACAGGGAAGCCACTGTTACATCACTTTTAACTCAGCACTTAGGCTCCGCTACAGTGAGTAGGTCTACTGCCCACAAAACTCCACACCTGCCCGATTTGAGTCCTCGTCGCACCACCTACACAACGATTCAAACCATGGCTAAACAAATACGTTTTTCAAACAAGCACCGGGCTTCTGCAAGACCCCATGATGTTCCTGCTACAAACTCTCAGTTGCCACTCATACCACTCATTTACCCATTCATAGGCACCATGAGCTTTTGCAGCATGGCCTCCCCATAGAGGTTCCTGCCACAAGCTCTCAGTCACCACTAATACCACTCATATCCCGATTTACAGGCACCAGGAGATTCTGCAGCACGGCCTCCCCATACAGGTTCCTGCCACAAGCTCCCAGTCACCACTTATACCACTCATTTACCCACCACAAGCTTCTGTAAATATGCTTCCCCCTTAAGGTTCCTGCCACAAGCTCCCAGTCGCTACGCATACCACTTATTTACCCATTCATAGGCACCCGAGCTTCTGAAATATGGCCTCCCCCTCAAGTTTCCTGACACAAGCTCTCAGTCGCTACTCATACCATTCATTTACCCATTCACAGGCACCATGAGCTTCTGTAGCACAGACTCCCCATAGAGCCAGAAGTTCTCAGTTGCTATTCGTACCACTCATTTACCCATTCATAGGCACCATGAGCTTATGCAAATACAGTCTCCCCTACCAAGGTTCCTGCCACAAGCTCTCAGTCGCCACTCATACCACTCATTTACCCATTCACATTTACAACTCATGCGACTTCCTTGGTCGCTAACTCTGACATGTACAAGCACACCTCATTTCAGTATCAAAATAAATAAATAAGTATATATTTAAAAAAAGCAATGCATACGATACTCCTACTTTGTAACTCCAACTCATGTCAGCCAGATTCATTCATTTCCACAACACATACGATCACAACTCATGATTGCACATGTTAGGGGGTGGGTCAGGATTCATTGCAGGTCAGGTTAAAACCTGGACTCAGGTTCTAGAGTTTTGCGGTTAACTAGGTTTCTCGGCCTCAACCAGGACTTTGCAACTAGGGCGCCGAGTTGATTCTAATTAAACACATGCTTCCACTCCTCTGTCACCCTCGGTGGGTTCAGAGCAGGGCTGCACTCACACTCTGAGGGGATGGGCCATCCCCTTATTTGCTGTGGAACCATGGCATAGAAGGCCTTGCCATAGTCGGTGGGTCAATTCCGCTCACCCAACTTAGCCTGATTTGAGTGCCGGTTATATCTGCAACACAGCAATTCAAATCCTTGGCACGATTCAACACATCCTGTCTTACATATACACCGCAAGCTTCTGCAGCTCGGCCTTCCTCTCGAGGCACCTGCCACAAGCACCCAGTCACTACTCGTACCATTCATTCGAACGCTCACTCGCAACTCAAACAATGCTTTGGTTTCCAGTTCCGACACAAGTCGGCACGTTCTGTTCTCATGTTACAAACATACAATCATGGCAAATGACTAGCTCGGTCTATCGTTCCTCCCCATGCAGAGTCCGATTTCTCTGCTTTCTTGTTTTATGCCTCCCTCATGAAGTTCCGTTTTGCAACTCATCATCTAGTGGCATACGTTCACAGCCGCTCATCATCTACCAGTGGCACACATTTACAGCCACTCATTCGCATGTCTGTCTTTCCTCTCTTAGATCAGTTGAGTGCCAGCAAACTGGTCTTCCAGTGTGAAGTCTAGGCATTCCCTGGCCCTCCCCTCCACCTCTAGTGCTATCCATGGCATGCTGACCCTGCATGGCCGCCCCAGGTGGACAAGTTGGGACAGTCTTTGTTCGAGCTTTACCCTATCGTTGTGGCAGCACAGGTCTGGGTGTACACCTGGGTGGGGCAGACCATGGTCTTCTCCACTGACAACTTAGCCATGGCCAAGATTGTCAGCAAAGGCAGGTCCAAGTCCTTGGCCCTCATGTCCTTCCTACGTAGGCTGGTGCAGATATCCCTTCACTACAATTTTTGCTTTTCAAATGTTTTATTGAAATATAATATAAAGCATAAGTACAATGAAGATAGACATTTCAGCAAAGCTATGAGCAATAACAACTGAATCGGTACATTGTGACTTATACAGTGATATTGTTCCTTGTAGCCCGCTGGGCCCTCCCCCCAAAAAATTACTTCCCGTAAAGATCAGGAGCCATCAGTTGTCTTAGTGCTACTAACAAATACCCCAGTGTAAAATAGGAAGGCACAGAGCCTAGTGGGTGTGAGGTTTGGAATCGGCACCCCGTCTGGGAGCAAGCTGTGCCTTGATGGCCAAACCCCACACCTTTAAGGCAGACATTGAGGTAATCTGACTTTTAAGAGTAAATTGTGAAACAAATATTAAACCGAGGCCTGTTTACACAGTCATTGAGAAGGACCAATAGAGACATAAGGTAATCCCTAGACGCTATAAGGAACCCTAAACATCGGATTTCGAGTATATAGGAAAAAGCAGAGGAAAAGAGCAAAAGAGGGAGAAGAAGAAGGAGAAGAGAAAGAGGATCCACCAGCCAACGTCCCCTGCCAAACTGTCAAATTATGGGGGAGGCACACCTGGAGTTAATGAAACCCCAACAAAATGCGCCCAGGGTTCCCAAATTGCTTCAAACTTCGAGGAGGAGTCCGAAAGTGTACTACAGATTTTTTCCTGCATCATTATCCAGGAGATCTTTTGTTTAGCAGCCGTAAAGGAAACTTTAGGTTGCTTCCATGCTTTAGCTATTGACATTTTAGTTCCCAGAAAAATGAAGTGGATCAAACTTTTCGACGTTTTAGGAATTTTGGGGAGATCCTCATTTAATAAGGCCACACTCGGAATTCTGGGGATTTGAAATCCTGTCACAATGGTTATCATATTAAAAATTTTTTTCCAAAGGGGTCTCAATCTGGGACATTCCCACCACGTGTGGAGCATCGTGCCCCTCAGGCCACACCCCCTAAAACAACCGGGATCCGCCGAAGGAAACATAATAGCCAGTCTGGAAGGGGTCAGGTACCATCTCGTAAGTACTTTAACACTGGCTTCCACCAGGGGAACACTAATAATCTTTTGGAAT
>BLSH010149133.1:46010-58237 GCA_018402905.1 Glandirana rugosa
AACTCTGTCCTGTCACACAGACGACACTCTCACGGGAAAGGTCCATACATTCATGTAATTTTAACATCACTTCTCACGCGTACACGCCCTCGAGGCCCTGCCTGCACACTTGGCGCGCGAGGCGTGGTGGGGTCACGTTGCCTCGACTGGGGCGATGTATATCGTCTCGTCTTCCGGATTCCTTGTCGCCTGGTCGCTAGGTTCTCCCCATCCAGCGGGAGGCCTACCGCCTGGGCCCTCGGTCTTCCCTAAATTCCGGAGTTAAACTCTGCTTTCTTCCTCCTCCCACATGGTTCTACCGGCGGCGCCGGATACGTCGTGCGTTCCCTTCGCCTCTCTGTTAGGTGTTAGTGTTCAAAGCCTTTGTCCTCCATAAATTGACCCAATAGCGATTCTGTGGATGCCGGGGAGTGCGGGTTGATAATAGGGTTAGGTGAGAGGCAGCTCCCCTGAATCGAGGGGGTGTAATGTAGACTGGCCGGGGAGAGTACCTGCTTGTGATTGTGGATTGTCTCTCCGCTTCCCTTGCGTGCTGCATAGGCCGCGGCGGCCATCTTGGTACACCCTCCTCCTTCTTTCGTCTCAAATTGAGGCCTTAAATCCCTTCTGGCTCCCGGGTCCGCCATCCGGAGGGCGACCTACCCCTCTTGGATCGCTGGTCCGCTGTTCCTTAGGCCTTCTGCTCTGCTATATGTAGCGGGGTCAGCTCCGTTGCACTGGGGTGGTGCGGAGCGCGCGGTTCACACGTCCGTCCCGGAGCTCCCGCACATGCGCACTCTTCACTACAATTTTAATGTACTTACATACCTGGAAAGGGCACTCTCACAGCAGACACACTGTCCTGTCTCAATTTCCTTTGTATTTCTTACAGAAACCCGGAGCCCATCAACCTCATTTCCTATCCCACCTTGGTTGCAGCTAATAATGGGCTAAGAGACCACCTTCACAACTCTACACTGTTCATAAGCTGGTCACTGTCGCTCAACACACTGAAGGCCTACCGCACCGCCTGGAACACCTTTGGCAAATTCCTAGCCACATGCCCCAGAATGGGCAGAGGTCATATCACGCATGTCCTGGCCTTTGTGTCTTACTGCCATACTCATCTGAGCCTGTTCCACAACACTGTCAGACTGTATCTAGCTGGCATCCAGCATTTCCTCTCCCTGCAAGCCCCTGGCAAACCCTTGTTGTTCACAACCCATGCAGTCAAAGCCTTGCTGCATGGCATCCAGAAGCATCAGCCCGTAGCCAGTAGCAAACGCTTGCCCATATCAAGTTCCACGTTCCGGGACATATCAGCCATCCTGTCATGGTCCCCTTTTAGGTCTCTGCCCAGCCTGGTCATCCAAGCAGCTATCTACCTGGCCTTCTACAGCTTCCTATGGCCCAGTGAGCAAGGTGCTATGCAGGTGCTATCTGGTCCGCATTCTAGACCATTTTGTCCTACATCTGGCAGTGTCCGAAACTTAGTCTGGCACTGGGGGGTCGACATCAAATTCTTCCACACCCATAAAGAATGGTGTCCAGTAGCAGTTCTGGACCAGTTGTTATAACAACTGCCGAGCCAGTCTAGCTCCATCCAATTGTTGCCTTTCCTTCCAGCCCACTAATAGCTAGCCAGTTCATCAGACATGTTCACATCCTCCAGGCTAATCAAGGCCTCAACCCTAACCAGTTTTCCAGGCACTCCTTCCATGTCGGAGCTGCCTCGGCCACTTCCCTGCATGGGGTGCTGGGTCATGTCATCAGAAGATTAAGCAGATGGAAATCCGTCTGCTTTACCCGGTACATTCTGAATCCTCAGGTTGAGATGTCGCAAACCTTCACCAAGCCTTCCCAATAAATGCCATGTGTACCAATAAAACAGCTTCCCCTGCCCTGATATTTTTGCCTCATTTTTGGCGTACTGACCAGCTGACCAGGGCACACCTCAGGTCCATGCTATGTTTTGTGAGTCTTGTGGCATCTTTATGTGGTTTTACATCTATCTTGGTTGGAGGGCTCTGACCATAAATATATATATACTAATAATAATATAATGATCCACAATGAATGTATGCAAAATACTAAAGCCACCATAAGTGAAAAAGATCTAAAAAATCTATTCATAAATATCTAAAATTGCACCACAGTCAATGTGTAAAAAGTATTAACACAGTGAGTAAAAAAAATAAAAGTCCATTCATAAACATCCAGAAATCACCCATGATTCCCTCCATTTTGTCACATACATCCTCTTACCGACCCTGAAGACCCCAAGCTATAGGTGGTCTTTATAAAGCTTAGAGGTGTGTGGACTTTGCAGTGATGGATCTTTAACACCAGGAACACAAAATAACCGACTTCTATTCTGTTCTTTCTTGAACTGTCTTGTATCAGGAGACCCATAGGTTACCCAAAGAGTACAAAGCAAAAACATTTCTCAAGAAACAGCTTAAGATTCCTATCGGCCACAGTCATTTCATCCAGGTAAGTATACCTCTAGGGTGGGGATGGAGGGGATGGTTTAGGTTAGGGGTTGGAGAGGGAGGGAGAATAACTGTACTCTAGATAAAAGTACTTTCATCTATCACAGTTACAGTATCAAATACTGGAATTAAACAATACATATGCTTTTACAATACCAATATAATACAATGTTCTGTGTGAGGCAAAAATGACAAAAAAAATTCTTGCTTAGTTTGATAAAATGTAATGACAAATCAGTAGACTGCATTGGATGCTTCCCTGTGGTTTCTTAGAAGCATAGAGATTGTTCCAGGCCTGATGAAAAGCTTACGAAACCAAATTGGGTCTGAATTCCAGGAACCAATTTTTTATCTGCGCTGTGGGTACAGCTGAAGTTATGAGCTGCTGGTGTAACAGAATGGTCTTATAAATAATTGAAGGTATAGCAAACCGCGCTCATAAATAAATGCAACAATCAAATCAAATATAGTAACAAGGATGGCACACAAATGATTATAACAAAGGGCAAAGTTCATAAAGTGCTGTGTGCTCAGAAAGATTTAGGTGATGTGTAGGGTACAGAATGCTACTGAATGTTGCATAAGTTCATATAAACAGTTCCAGGACATTGTTCTGTGACAAATCCCTCCACCAAACACCGGTGTCACAACGCACTTACCAGAAGGAGATGACCCCCAATACAGGGGTCAAAAGCGCCTTATCAGAGACATCTGCATAAATCCCAACTACATGTCCAGCCACCGTACTCAGGAGTGTGGATATAAAAAAAAGAAAAGGGTGCTCTGATATTTCTGCAGGCAAAAAAAGCACTTTTCAAACAATGGTAGTAGAGGGTAGATCACATGTAATGGCATAGACAGGACAGCAGACCCGAAGTGTTCCATCTTACAAAGAGATCATATATCCAAGCAGTAAATGCACATGAATCAAATTAAAACCCGCGGAAGCAGAGCATGCCAGCGTCATCCAGAACCGCCTAACATGTTTCATCAAAGAATGACATGGTCGGAGGCGTGGGTGGATATATGATCTCGGAACACTTCGGGTCTGCTGTCCTGTCTATGCCATTACAGGGGATATCATTTGAATGTCTCTAATAAGGCATTTTTCTTTTCACTGGTGTTTATTGGTTATATAGAAAGAACATTTGCAAAACAGAGCTTCTGGGCATTCCCCGGCTCAAGTGAAACACAATTGCATCGAACAGAGTTTTATCATACAAGGTTTGAGCTACTATAGGTAGGGTTGAAAGCAGAGGTGTGTGTTGACGTCATGGGTAAGGGGTTAAATACTATAGCCGTACCTTAAGTTGGCGCGTATAGTCCCTTTAAGTGGTATTTGAGGTTACTATTTGTGGTAGACAGTGTTGTTGTGTAGCCTTTAATCTTACAGGGGTTGAGGCTTGCCGAGAGATTGAAGAGGTTGGCCCCGCTCCCCAGACACTCCACGTGGGAACATATTGTGTTCTGCGGGGGCGGGGACATACCGAACTAATCACGTAGGGAATGAATGATAGGATGTGTCTCGGTTTGCCCCTACTGTAATTTTAATTTCTAGCTCTCCAGGGTTCCCACTTTATTGCGGTTTGTTGTAGTTTTCCGTTTGCCGATGCTAGTAGAAGTTCATATGTATAGTGGGTATTTGTCAGTTCTATGGTTTCTGATGTGTTGGGGGGGTTAGGGTCGTTCCAGTGTCTGGTTATTGTGAGTCTGGCTGCTAGAAGGCGCTGTAGAGATGAGTATGTAGTGCTTGGGGGTAAGGTATCTGTATCTAGGTTTAGGAGTGCTAGGCCCGGTGAGATTGTGATGTTTGTTCTGGATATTTTTGCTACTAGGGTTTCTATTTCTTGCCAGAAGACTACTAGTTTGGGGCAGTTCCAGAAAATGTGCAGGATGTCTCCTTTCTGGCCGCACTCGCGCCAGCATTTATCTGAAGGCTTGCCTCTAAAACGGGAAATTTTGTTGGGTGTCATGTACCAGCGCAGCAGTAGTTTTAGGGATGTTTCCCACAGTTTTGTGCTGTTAGTCGTTTTGTATGTGGTCTTGCAGGCTTTAGTCCATTGCTCTATGTAGTCATTTTTGCCTAGGTCTGTTTCCCATTTGAGTATGGCATTGTGTTTTGTGAGGTTTGTTTTTTGCTGGAGCAGGCCGTAAAGTAGGGATATTCCTTTCTTGTTTGGTGCTGTGGGGGTTAGGAATGACCATGCTTTGAGGGGAATTTCGCAACTCCAGTTGGGGGTTTTTGAGAGGTAGTGTGAGGTGCGCAGGTGTAGGTATTGGTCTTTGGGTGTTAGTGAGAATTCAGACATTAGTTGTGGGAAAGTATTTGGCGTGTTGATGGAGAATAGGTCTTCTACATGGTGGATACCTTTTTTGTCCCATTTGGTGAAGGATACATTATCTATGGCGTTTTCCAGGGCTTGTATTGGGGTGTTAATTTTGTGTAGTTCAATGCCTGGAGGATGTTGCTCTGTAAGAGATCTCCAGGCGTTTAGGAATGCCGCCATGGGAGGGGGGATTGCTAGGGGTATGGCTGGGTTCAGTAGTGAGCCTATTAGCCAAGATTTTAAATTGTTCCTGGGTGTGTAGTGTGCCTCTATAGTTCCCCAATGAGTATTGGGGGAGGGAAAGAACCATTCTTTTAGTTGTGAGAGGATTGTTGCTGTATGGTAGTCCTTGAAATCTATGTAGCCCATTCCACCCGCTGAACGGTGTTTAATCAGTTTTGTGTGAGCAATTCTGGGTCTTTTCCCCTGCCATATGTATGTGGACAAGAGCGCTTGTAGGGATTTGAAATATTTTTGGGGGATAGGTATTGGGATGGTCCTAAAGAGGTATAAGAGTTGTGGGAGATGCATCATGTTATATGCTGCCAGTTTGCCTACCCATGAGAATTCGAATTTTGTCAGGTTTTGTAGGTCAGTTTGGAGTTTTGACCTATAGGGAAGAAAGTTGGCCGAGAATAGGTTTTTGGTAGATTTTGTTAATTGGATGCCCAAATAGGAGATGATGTGTTCTGCCCATGAGTATGGATATAGTTGCTGTAGCAAGGTAGCCTGCACGCTGTCGATACCTATTCCTAGGATGGAGGATTTGGCCTCGTTTACCTTGTAATATGATACTTTACTGAACCAGTTCAGGGTGTTTTGCACTGCGGCTAGTGATGAGTTAGGGTTTGTCAGGATGAGAATTACGTCGTCGGCAAATAGACTGATTTTGTGTTGTTGGGTATGAATTTGGAGTCCTGTTATCTGTTGGTTTGTTCTTATGTGTTCTGCGAGGGGTTCGATTGTTAGATTAAAAATCAAGGGGGAGAGGGGGCAGCCCTGCCTAGTTCCATTTGTGATGTTAAATGGTTTGGATATGCAGTCTGAGGTAAGGACTTGGGCCGATGGGGATGTATATAGAGCCATGATTGCGTTGAGGATGCGTCCTCGGAATCCAAATTTGCTGAGTACTAAGTTGAGGTATTTCCAATGTACTCTGTCGAACGCCTTCTCTGCATCCAGGGAGAGGAGCAGAGAAGGCGTTCCTGTGAGTTCTGCATGGTGGATGATATTTATTAGTCTTCTGGTAGCGTCTGAGGATTGCCTGTCTGTAATAAATCCAGATTGATCCTTATTTATTAAGGATGGGAGGGATATCATTATTCTGTTGGCTAATAGCTTAGCATAAATTTTTAGGTCTAGGTTAAGCAAGGTGATGGGGCGGTAGTTTTTGGGTGAGTTTGGGTCTTTCCCGGGTTTTGGTAGAGTAATAACTGTAGCATTTAACATTTCGTGAGGGAAGTAGGACGATGAGGCAGCGCTATTGAAGATAGTCAATAGTTGGGGAGTGAGGATTTGGAGAAAGCTTTTGTAGTATTCACCTGATAGGCCGTCCGGACCTGGTGATTTGTTGTTGGGTAACGCTAAAGGGATTGTTTAGGTTGGTCAATTGGTTGTCTGTTAGTTTAGGAAGTGAGACGTGATCTAAAAAGGATTTGATTTCCTCAGTGGAAGGATGGAAGGTTAGTTTGTCATTTTGGATGTTATAAAGGTTGCCGTAATAGGTGCTAAAGGCATCCACAATGTCTTTGGGGTTGGTCAGTCTAATGTTGGATTCTGGGTGGGGGGAAGGTGATATTTTGTTTGAGTTGTCAAGTGTCTTTATTTCTGCCGTAATGGCATCTAAGCGCTGCGTCCTCTCCCTTTTCAGTCTAGCACCTAGTTGAATAAAAACACCCCTTATAAAAGCTTTATGAGCACACCATGTAACCATCGGGTCCGCCACTGTGCCTGTGTTGTTGAGAAAGTACTCTTCTAGCATGTTTGCTATTTTTTTTTTGTGTTGTGTGTTTTGTAGCAGGTGATTGTTAGTACGCCACAGGTAAGAATTGGGTTGTGTTTTTTTGTCTATTAGTGTGATGGTTATTGGCCCGTGGTCAGACCAGGTGGCCGCATGTATCTCAGATGTTTGTACATTTTGTAAAAGCCATTTGTCTAAAACGAATAGATCAATTCTCGAGTAGGAGTTGTGTCTAGGCGACAGATACGTAAAGTCTCTTTCTTCTGCATGGCCACAGCGCCAGGCGTCGTAGAGGTCGTTGGCATTTAAGAGTGGGTTCAAACATGGTGAAGTTCTTTTGGGTTTGGATGATGAGTCCAGTGAGGTGTCGGGGACTAGGTTGAAATCCCCACAAATGAGCAGATGACCTTGTTGGACTTGTTTTATCTTTTTGAGGAGCTTATTGTGGAATGAGATCTGTCTCTGGTTTGGGGCGTATATAGATGCTAGGGTGTACTTGTTGGAATTGATGGTACAAATAATAATGAGGTAACCACCATTCGGGTCTATGATACTTTGGTGCAATTGGAAGGTCACAGAGTCTCTGATCGCGATTAGGATCCCTCTTTGTTTTTTGGAGAAGTTGGCCTGAAAGACATGGGGGAATGATTTGTGCTTGCATTGGGGAGAATTGTCTGTCTTGAAATGTGTCTCCTGGACGCAAATTATGTCGCTTCTGAGTTGTAGGGCGGTTTTCCAGAGGGTTGCCCGTTTTACTGGGTGGTTCAGGCCTCTGGCATTTAGGGATAGAACTGTGATAGTCATCTTGTGGGTTTCGGATGTGTGGAGTTTGCACTTACTTTGTTGAGGAGATGCCGGGTGCGGGAATTCTTGGCTGTTGTCCTGGTGAGGAACTTTGGTGAGATGCTTGGATGTCTTGCCTTATCTTGAGTAGGCGGGCTGTAGGTGGTTCCTGCAATATAGACTTAGTGGAGGGGTTATCTCAGGACTATTACTGTTAAGCAATGGTATCTACTTGAGTCACGAGGAGAAGCAAGTGGAAAAGATGAGAGAGGATGTCTTAAACATATTCAACTTAAGAAGCTGTGAACGTAAGGTTTAACAACATACAATAATGGTTTGAAACGAGCAGCTGTAATAGGTAGAGCTGCTAAGCTTCCGGGGGAAGAGTTCAAAAAAAGAAAGAAAACCAAAAGAAAAAATAGAACCAAAGAAAGGACTGAGCTTTATGCTCCATTGGTAGACCGGAGGGTATGGCGAAGTGAGTTAACCCTTGAGAAATGTTAGTATTTGGGTCCGTGATTGTTGGTGTGTTTGTGGACTTCCGTGGGGATGTTGTTTGAGGAAGGGTAGTTGCTTGTTTCTTGTGGTGTGTCTGGGATGATGTTCCAGGACTTTAGTAGGTTTAGGCCTTCCGATAGGTGGCTTACTGAATGAGATGTTCCGTTGTAGTTGATTAGAAGAGTCGCTGGGTATCTCCATTTGTATACAATTTTGTGGTTGTTTAATGCTTTGGTGACTGACTTTAGTTGCCTTCTTTGTTGTAGTGTGTATTGTGACAGGTCGGCATATATTTGAATTTGGTCAAAAGGAGCTGGAAGGCTATTTTGTTGCCTTGCTCTCATGAGTAGTTGTTCTTTTACTGGGAAGAAGTGGATTTTCATCAGCCCATCTCTAGGGGTTGAGTCGGCTAGGTGTTTAGGTTTAGGTATGCGGTGGATGCGGTCTATTATTTTTTCAACCGGGGAGAGACCAGGAATGATGGCCGATAGCAGATCGTGGGCGTATTTTTGGAGGCTTTGCTGGGGTATTGATTCGGGGACTCCGCGTAGTTTAATGTTGTTGCGTCGTGATCTGTCTTCAAGATCAGCTAGCTTCGCTTTGATCCAAGTGTCGTCAGATTGTGAGTCTTCGTAGGCGTCTACCAGTTCATTAATTGTGTTGGTGCAGTCATGCATTTTGTGTTCGATAATTGTGACCCTGTCGCCTAAATGTTGTATCTCTTCGTTGAATTTGGTGAACAGGCCCGAGAGGTTGGTCATTAGCGAGGCTTGGAATGAAAGTAGCATGTCTTTCATCGTGGTGTCGAGTACGGGTTGACCCAAAGTTGGGAATTATGCTATTGGGGTATGTAGGTCTACCTCTGGGTCTTTGTGGACTGGAACTCTAGTTTTTGTGGTGTTAGGAAGGGATGGAGAGTCCATTCTCATCCTGGCTTTGGCTGGGCTGCCTGTAGAGGGATTTGTAGGTGAGGAGTCTTCTGGGTGTGGTAGAGGTGGAAAGTCCTCGAGGGTTGTGGGATCTGCGTCTGGCAGGTCTGTGTAGGCTGTGGACAGGGAGCTGGCTCCTGTCTCACCGTTCTGGTGGGAGCTGTCGTCCATTGGTGCAGGTCTGTGGAAGAAAGCCGTGAGTTTTTTAGGGTGGTGTTCATCCTTCCTTTTCCTTGTTGCCATTTATTAATAAAAGGTTGTTCGGTTGGTTTTACACGGGAGATTGTGTTTGTTCACAAGGGACTATAGTGCTCCGTTCCGCCGTTCAGAGCTGCTGTTTAGGCTGCCATGAAAAACAATATTCCTGTTTTCTCTTTGCAGAGGTTGTGATTTAAGTGGAGCAAAGTTGAGGGTGGTTGACCCGAGGTGTCTGGCGAGTTTAGGCTCTTGTGGGCTGGAATAAGACGGTTGTCATTGGTTGTGCAAGAGTTCAATGGCCAGTTGAGCTTGGGTTCGTGGGCCTTGTGTTGTCTTGTCTCTGTGAGGGCTGTTACTGCTGGTTTGTGGTAGGCCCTGGGTGGAGCAATATGGCCGCTTGTCTTGGATCACGAGTTTTCGGGGCCTATCAGATTGTCAAATGGGAGCTGGTTAACTGTTTTGGTGGCTGGCTGTCTAATCCCGACTGCACTTGTGCTTTGGTGGGTGAATATTTGCGCTGTTGCGGGCCACGGGTGCAGCAAGATGGCCGCCGCGGGTGGATTGTGTAGGCCGCAATGGAGCCGGGGGCTTGAGTGCCGGGCTTGCGGTCGCTTGTTCGTCTTCCGAGCTTTTAGCTTAATTTGCGGCTCCCTAGGGTAAGCGGGCGAGTTTGGCGGCTGAAATTTTGTTGGGTGGTGTGAATTTTGCTCCGGATAGCCTTGGATGAAGGGGATTGGGCTCAGTCCTGTGAGGCCTGATGAAAGGTGGCTTGCGAGCTGGAGCAAGCCACCGAGAGTAGGAGTAGGGCGCGTCAGGATGTGGAGAGGTGATAGGAGAGGAGATATTACCTCAGTAAGTGATGATCCATAGTAGGATGGTGGCGGATTCTGTTAGTAAGCCTTGGAGCTCTGTCTCCATGCGTCCTTCTCCTACGGTGCCAGACCACGCCCCCCATAAGGCATTTTTGACCCCTGTAATGGGGGTCATCTCCTTCTGGTAAGTGCGTTATGACACCGGTGTTTGGTGGAGTGATTTGAATGTCCTGGGACTGTTTATATGAACTTATGCAACATCCAGTGGCATTCTGTACCCTACACATCACCCAAATCTTTCTGAGCACACAGCACTTAATGGACTTTATGAACTTTGCCCTTTGTTATAATCATTTGTGTACCATCCTTGTTACTATATCTGATTTAATTGTTGCATTTATTTATGAGCGGGTTTGCTATACCTTCTGATGAAAAGCTTATCCCATTTGTGTGGAATCAGACAAATAAAGTTTAAAGTAAAAATGTTATAAAGAAAAGTCTTTAAAATTTCTGCTACAGGTGTTGATTTTCTTGCAAAGAGTTTTTACATGGTATGTTCAGCATATTAAATCTCATGGTACATTACTTGGTTATTACATACTGTATCTAACATGTATTTTATTTAACCACTTCTGTCCCAGAAGGATTTCCCACTTTAGGACCTGAGCACTTTTTGCGATTCGGCACTGTGTCGCTTTAACTGACAATTGCGCGGTTGTGCGACGTTGTACCCAAACAAAATTTGTGTCCTTTTTTCCCACAAATAGAGCTTTCTTTTGGTGGTATTTGATCCCCTCTGCGTCATTTCTGATCGCCGCTATAAACAAAAGAAGAGCATCAATTTTGTAAAAAAAAATAATAATTTTTTACTTTTTGCTAAAATACAAATCCAAAAAAAAAAAAATATAAAAAACATTTTTTTCCATCGGTTTTGATCGATTTACATTCTTCCTCATATTTTTGGTAAAAAAAAAATCGCAATCTGTGTTTATTGATTGGTTTGCGCTAAAGTGGCCGTGTTTACGGATGATGAGAATTAATTTCTGGGGTTTTTATTTTTTTTTATTTTTTACTAGTAATGTCGGTGATATGTGATTTTTAGCAGTACTGCGATATTTCAGCGGACATGTCGGACCATTTTGACACTTTTTTGGGACCATTGGCATTTATACAGCGATCAGTGCTATAAAAATGCACTGATTACTGTGTAAATGCCATTGGCAGTGAAGGGGTTAACCTGGAGGGGGGCGCTTTAAGGGTTAACTGTGTTCCCTGGACGTGTTCTAACTGTATGCGGGCTGGACTGGCTGGGGGAAGGGAGTGATCCCGGCTTCCATATACAGGAAGGCTGTGATCACCGCCCTTCCCCCTCTAACAGAACGGAGATCCGTGTTTACTTACTCCGTTCTTTCACTGCAGGGGGGGGGGCATCGTGGGTAGCTGGCGGCAATCGAGTCTGACGTACCCACTCCCTGGCCCCCCCCCCCGGACACAGTGAGTGTGCGAGCGCGCATCCGGCGGCGCACGCTCACAGTGAGGGATATCGCAGCCGCTGTCATATGATGGCAGTTTGCGATATCGAGCCACTCTGTCGCCGCCAGACTGCGGTCGGCAAGTGGTTAAGAGTGCTTTTTTTTGTTTTTCCCAGTTAAAAAAAAGTTGTGATGAATCTTTACTATCAGAACCTCATCTTTTGTATTAGCATTTCTTAAAACAATATTTCTTATGACAGTTTTTATCTCAACTGAATAATTGCAGTGCAATATCTATGTAGACAAATTAGTGTCAATACAGACAGATAGAAAACACAAAATGCATATTGATTAGTGTTGAGCGAACCCGGACTGTAACGTTCGGGTCCGTACCGAACTTTCGGGTGTCCGTGGCACGGACCCGGACCCGGACATTTCAAAAATCGTTCGGGTTCGGTCCGGGGTTCTGCTATTTTACTCCACGTGTTGAGAAGCTGCAGGGCAGCCAATCAACAAGCGTTTCACTGGTTTGCCCTTAGAAGCCATCACAGCCATGCCTACTAATGGCATGGCTGTGATTGGCCGGTGCATCATGTGACCCAGCCTCTTTATAAGCTGGAGTCACAGTGCTGCAGTCACATGCTCCTTGGGTTAGTATAGGGAAAGGTAGCTGACGGCGTGAGGGACAGATTTTAGCCATTTTAAGACCTGATCCTGCATCCTGAGATAGATTACTTTACTACTGCTGTCTGTGCTGTTGCTCTGAGGACAGATAGC
>BLSH010149133.1:74647-96282 GCA_018402905.1 Glandirana rugosa
AAGTTTGACACAGACTTTTCATAATTAATTGCTATCTCCGGTATATTGACAAGATTTTAAAGTGACACACACATTTTCCAGATGTTTGCAGAACAGTGATATGGGTTCTCCCGGCTTATTTATACTTTTTTGACACCGTTTGAAGATGATTTTAGAACAGTTATATGGCCTCTATCGTTAATTAATACTTTTCAGACACAGTTTGAAGATGATCCACATTCACCTCCATTTTTGCTTTTTTATGCATGTATTTTTTTTTAAATATTTAAAGTTATTTCCCTTTCCCCATTTCTTTGTAGGTCACTTGTCCCACCCTTACCCCCATTTCCTTCCTTTTGCAGACCTCCAGGACTTTCCAGGACTATTTAACAGCCATTTTTGTGCCTAAAAGTTCCCATTGATTTCAATGGGGTTCGGGGTCCGGGACAAAGTTCGGGTTGTGTCCGGACCCAAACCCGGACTTGGCTTGAAGTTCGGTCGAACCAGCAGAACCCGGACTTCTAGAAGTTCGCTCAACTCTAATCCTGAGTCCCAGGCCAGAGCAAACCTTAGCTCTACTCCTGTTTATTTATACCACCTGTTGGCAGACACAAGTGGGCCACAAATTCTGGTCCGGAAACCAACCCTGCCAAGTTGGCTGAAAAAACCCGGACCGGATTCCACCTTAGTTTCCTGCAAATGAATGTATGCGAGGTGAAACATAACATCCATCGATCACCTCGCCTTTCATAATGTCACAATATATATACTGTATATATATATCTGACACCGTCTTTTCCAAACTTCAAACACTGTGCATTGTCTGCATTTTTCATACAGTATTTTGCGACCCTCACCCTGAATATGGTAACTTTTCTTATCCAGCTATGACATACAAGATAATTGTTTCAATCGGGGATTTCCTCCTTTATATTTTTTCAGTATTTTTTTTTTCTTCTCTAGAAGCCTTTAATTAGCTTTTCTCTTGTGTTTCCTGCTTGTTGTTAATCTATTTTTTTTACAATGCTGTTAATTTGTACATCTTCCACTGCCTGACTGTCCTTGCTATGGCAGAAAGTCCTTGGCTGGAACCAACCTTCTTGTTATTATTCTTTTATAGATGATTGTGTTTTTTATTTTACTTTATTTTCATTTCTTTATACTTTTTTTGTCAAAATGTCTTATTTTCTGCATGTGTTTTTTTTTTCTTCATTTTGCTTTTCCAAAATGAACTGTTAACTAGTAATTGTAACTTCTTAAAGCTCTACAATACTTATAACACACCCAGCTGTTAAGATATCTGTTATGTGATATTGTTATAATAGACCTTACTGACCTTATAACTTACTTCGTCTTGCCATGCATTATGATTTCCCTTTGCTATTATCTTTTCTTGTTTTGTATTTGCAATGCCTTGCGTTTTGACTATGGTCTTATTGTATACTCATTTTATACTAAATAAAATTTTCTTGGAAAAAAAAAAGAAAAAAGTAATTGTATAAATTATGTTCATACTCAGCCTATTACACTTTTCTTCCACTTAAAGGGTAAGATTGGCATACAATGTCAGCTGTCTTTCTGTGTCCACTGATCACTTTGATATGTGATTTTTACCAAAGGCATTCTCGGCTTATGTATGTTTTCATCATAAACTTGTTTGAATCACAGGGTTTATGACAGGTGGAAATGGCAACTATATAATTAAGTACTTGTATTCAGTAAACCAGAATTTAAAAAATTAAATATGTAAAACAACACACTAAGGCTTCCTTTAAAGTGCTCCAGTCTCTTTCCTGAGGACCTAATAACATACCAATTTAATAAAATGCATTGAACATCAAAATATCAGGCTGGAGGAGTGAAGACATCAGTGTTACCAGCAGCTAGCAATTTAAGTATTATTTGATTTTGGAACTACTACTAGGTACAGCAAAGCTGTCACCTGTAAACCTTTACAGAGTTCATTAACCAGTTTGTCATACTTGTCTCTTTTTGATCAACTAGCGATATCTACAAGGTCCCGCCTGGTACCCTACCATACCTTGGTACCCCCAGAGCTTGTTTAGCACAATGCTCTTAGAGCTCCTTAGACCTCACATTGTTTGCCCTTAAACATTGAGGTTTGTTACAATTTCCCATTACTTACTATGTAGCATCATTGGCTCTTCTCAAGCTTAAAGTGGATGTAAGTCCGATTCATGAAATTTGAGTAGGACACATCTGTCTGTAGTGTTTTGTTATCTATATTCAAATAGCTATGTCCCATAGCTGTCTCTCCCTCAGTAGCTCTGTTATCAGCCTGATAAATTCTCACTAGTTCCGGTAGTCAGGACACAGAAATTAGAGTCGGGGGAGGTTGTTAAAAATAGATTAACAGGCTGCTAAACAATTCACAGGCACCCTCTGCATGTGTGGGAAGGGGGTGTGCGCCTTTCCTCCAATCTGCTTTCTCACAGTCTCTCACAGTGTCCAGGAATCATCTCCTCCTATACTGGAAAGAGGAAATGGAAAATCTAACAGAATGTGCCCTTTCTAAACAGTATATCAAAGTGAAGACAGATGATATACATGTAAGACTTATATAGGGAGGTTTGTGTCATCTATGTGTATCATCTGAGGCTGTTCAATTCACTGGGTATATGGAGGGTTTACATTCACTTTAAGCCTCTGTATATATGCAAATGTAGACCTCCCCTTATCCAATTGTATATATAGTCCTGTGATTTACCAATATGTTTTGATTGTCAGACGTGGCCTGTTTTGTCCATTTAGGATGTTACATTTGAATTAATTTAATTGGTCTGTTATATTCATTTTGCCTTTTATTTTCACATTTTAAAGGAAACATGTATAGATTTCAGTACTACGCAGACCACCTTCCTGTTAAAGTGTTATTAAAGGCAAGTTTGGTTTTTTTTTATAACAAACATGTTAAACTTATGTGCTTTGTGCAGTAGTTTTGGACAGAACAGCCCCGATCCTCATATTTTTCGGTCCACCACTCGCTCCTTGGCCCCTCCCTCCTGCTAAGTGCCCCCAGAGCACACAGCTTGCTGTGGGGGCACCCGATCAGGCCCACTCCCCAGCTTCTCTTAGTTACCATTCAGACACAGAGCCACACCTCAGCCCCGCCCCTCTCTTCTCATTGGCTCACTGGCAGTGATTGACAGAAGCAGGAGCCAATGGCTCCCACTGCTGTCTCAGCCAATAAGGAGGGAGAGTACCCAGAGAGCAGAGGCTCTCGTGCCCATCTTTGGATCTCAATTTGGCTCAGGTAAGTATTAAGGGGGCTGGGGGATGCTGCACACAGAAAGTTTTTTACCTTCATGCATAGAATGCATGAAGGTATAAAAACCTTGTGTCTTTAGAACCACTTTAAAGTAACATTAGACTACAAATGTTTTTTTAAGGCACCGTACACCCTGATTGCTCACTAAGGAATGAAATTGTGTTAAGGAAAGCAGCAGGTTGAAAAGGGCAGTGTATGTTTTTTTTCTTTTATCATTGCAGTCTTCATTTCAGGCAGCAGCATATTAAATTGTGTACACAAGCTGGCAATGGCCATAGCATAAGCATCTGCACATACACTGTGATATCTATGACAGCATACACTATGGCTTAGTTTTTACATTTTGTGTTTTTTTTTGTTTTTTTTTAAGTTGTCTTTAATGGTATCAGTACATAATACACCATGCAGTTTTGTTCCTACCTATGATGTAAAATTTCAGACCCAAAAAAGTAAACGTAGTGAAGCGCAATCCTCCAGAAATATAAAATGCATAACTAAATAGAATCTTGTTTTCTGTGAAAAGTTCAGACCCATTGCCACTTAAGAGGAGCTCTGGTTATAAAATAAATATTAAGACATACATATCCTTGGAAAATTAAAACCAAAAAAGCCTATTTTGCTGCAGTGCTCTCCTTCAACTTCAAGTTGCCCTGCACAGAAGTAATTTCTTTCTACAACTAGATGTTGTCATTCTTCAACCCACAACCTTAAAGTGGATGTAAATCCTCACATATACCCAGTGAAGTGAACAGCCTCAGATGATACATGGAGATGAAACAAATCTCCCTATATAAGTATTACATGTATCTCTGCTGTCTTCAGCTGTAAATATCCTTTAGAAAGTGGAGATCATGTTAACAATTTTCTCTTCCTGGTTACCTCTTGGAGTGGATCATTGGTATACAGCCAAGACAGCTGACTGGAGGAAAGGCACACACCCCTTCTCCTCATAGGCAAAGGCAGAAAGCAATGTGCTTATCTCTGCTCTTAGACAGCAATTCCACTACTAATCTATTTATAGCAACCTCCCCCGACACACAGTTTGATCTCCTATCTTGGAGAATGTGTGAAAACTTATCAGGCTGATAACAGAGCTATGGAGGAAGAGACAGCTACAAGACTAAGTGCTTTGAAGAGAGATAACAAAACACTGCAGATCTATGTGCCCAGCTCAAATTTCATGAATCAAGTTTACATCCACATTAACACCCTTGATATTATTTGCTTATAAACAGGTAAATAAGAATTTAAAGAAATATGTATTCATTATCACTTGTAGCCAGCTTCTTTATAGCTGGTTTATATAGATTCACAAATCAGGACAGATCAAATTACACACACAGTTGAATGACTGAGAGGAGGGAAACACCTGTACTACCTTCCTCTAGCACAGGCAGGCCATCTGGACCAACAGCATGCAGGCAGTGCAGTGCTTGGAAACTTGTGAGTGTCATAAATATATTTTGCTTAATGTTTAATACATGTTATTATTTTTTTTTTTGTAAAATATCAGTGTTTAAACTTTAGAATTACAAAAAAAAAAAACTGTACCATTCATCCTTAAAGGCTAAGTTGACCTTTTCGGGAAGAATTAAATTTCATTTTTTTTACATACTTTCACCAGTGAAGTACAGGGTTATCATATAACTGGTGTGGCAGTGATCAGGGACACTGACTGGTGACAGTATGTAACAAAAAAATGTATTTAATACCATTTTTTATTTTTTTTACAATCTTTTTTCCTAACACTCTGTGACCAGAGCAATACAGCGTTACAATAGAAATACTGTACTACTCTGGGGGGGGGTGATCAGGATTATTTTTTTTTTACAAATTATGAGTTAGTTTTATTGGTATAAGCAACCATTTTTACTGAATAAAACTGGTTCATTCAGTGTCGTTTGTTGTGATTAGCTGTGATTGGTCAAAGCTAGTCGCATGGTACAGATGGGCTGTGATTGGCAGTGTCAGTGCCATGTGATTACTGTGATCAATCATAGCTAGCAACACAATTGTTTACAATGGATGGCATGAAAGGAAGCCATCCATTGTTTACAATTGCCATGTGATCTGCTGTGATTGGTCACAGTGATCACATGACACTGGCAGCAGACCAGTACAGTGATCGGTCATTGGCTGTGTCTGGTGGCTGTGCTAGAGGCCCTTTCTTGGAGGATGTCATATTATGTCCTCCCAGAACAACAGTGCCCCCCCCAGCTATAATTGTACTATAGGCCAGGCAGGAAGTTGTTAAGGTGACCATACACATTACAAACTGATTGTACAATTTCCTTTAGATCTACCATTAGCTATGTAGTACAAGGGCCTGCCTGATTGGATTCAAATTGAATGGATTGTTCATGTGGGTTATCCCATTCCATAGTTCTGGTAAATCTAAAAATTTAAAGGAAATATAAAATTGCATAGTGTATGACCATCTTTGAATACACAGGAGGGAGTGGATGGAGACCCTCAGCTGTCAAACCTCTTGAAAATCTTCACGCACACCTTTTTTTCTGGGCGTTTTGGAGTGTTTCCACTCATGCATTGGGCAGCCCTGTGCGCAACAATTGCCCCAATTGTGGTGCAATTTTTACTGTACTTTTACTTCCAATAGTTTTTTATTGAAATATTTTGCAATACAGGAAAAAAAACATTGAGAGTAGACATGTAATGAGTCAAATAAGGTTTAACATCAGGTTAGGTTACCATTCCATTAAATCAAAAGGAAACCTGTGAGATACTTAGTATTGATTAATCTCTCTTCTGGGAGTGTAGATTATTTCATAATCATTGTCTGCTTGGTCTGCTGCACCCCTTAAGGGGAGCTTGCTGTGCAGCAGGGCAAGTGGGCAGAAGAAAGCTGTAATGGGCTTCTTAGTCAAATTGATACTTGTAGAGTTATGCTGTATGGTAACAGTACAATTGTGCCTATCTCTATGAAATTGTGCTACGGGAGCACGTAAGAAGGAGAGAGATAAGAGGAGTACGAAAGAAGGGAAAAGAGAAAGATAGAAAAGAGAGAGAAGAGAAAAGAGGGGGGTAGGGAAGGGAGGGTGGAGGGCGGGGGGTTATGCCTTTAGGATTTCAATGTTGGACGGGAGTTTGGTGCCTTGTCCCTTCTTTTCCAAAGGTCTCCGTGTGGTAGTTAGCAATTCAGTAGTGTAGGATCTGGTAGGCAGTCGGTATTTTAGATGCATCCTTTTGTTGTTGGCTGTAGCAATACTGTGATATTCTAAAGTTTAGTATGGTGCAGTTTGTACTTGTTAGGCAGTGGATGATGGAATCATGTCTGAAGAGTGCATAAAGGGTTTTCGATCCAGGAGTTCCATTGGTGATTGAATTTGTGGATTTGTAAGTGGGCATTAGCATAGGCCAGTTCATTGGTTAAGAATCTTTATTGTGTTGCTGTATTCCGGGGGGGTGGTGCTTTCCCGCTCTGTGTGATAGTGAGACGGGCAGCGATGAATATGTGGGATATTATGGGGATCTATTTGTTCTGCCATTTGTCCATGTCAAGATTTAGTAGTGCGGCTTTCGGGTCGGAAAATTGGTGCGACCAGTGAGTTGACTAATAAGTTTGAATACTCGTTGCCAGAAGGGTTGTATTTTGGTACATTGCCGCATCGTCTCCAGCATAGTGGTGATTGGTCATGGTATATTTTGGCTAGTTTACAGCGCGTGTAGTACCAATTGTGTACAATTTTTTGGTACGATTCCCAGTGAGATATGCACCGCAAGATTTTTAGTGGGATTGTTGCCGCTCTTTGCCAAGTTTCGATGGGATAATCGAAGTTTAAGGTGCGTTCCCATTGTAGGATGGTGGTAGGTTTTGCAGCAGAGGTGGACATAGCCAAAAGTTTGTAAAAGGGTGAAATTCCAGTATTTACGTCTTTGGGAGAGTCAATAAGTTATAAGAGTCTCTCTATGGCTGGAGATTGTTCATTGTTCACTTGTTGTATTGTGTGGCGTATTTGGAGATATTGAAAGAATGACGTTTTGGTTATTGAATACATTTGCTGTATCTCCTGGAATGATTTAAGTGTGCATTTTGAGTATAGTTGGGCGATGTGGGTAATGCCCACAGATTTCCATTTGCTTAGATGCAGGTCCAGTACTATGAGTTCCAATGAATCTAGGGGTATCTTCTGTAGAGATTTAATGGAGATTGAGTGATGTTTGTTTGTTAAGGAAGTCCATGCTTTTATGGTTGCTTTGGTAGTGTCTAAGATAGGTGATGTAAAGTTGGGTTGTAACATCGCTGCCCTGATAAGAGCTCTTGTGTCAGATTTGCATGTGGTATTTTCTATGTGTGACCAAGGGCAAGTTTGCGTCTGAGTCCAATCACTTTTGGATTGGGAGAGGATTGTTGCTTTGTAGTATAAAGATAAGTTTGGTGCTCCTAGTCCTAGAAGTGAAGCGGGCCTTGTTAGAGTATTGTCTTTTATACGTGGTTTTCTTCTGCACCAGATACATTTATTAATAATAGTTTGAAGTTTCTTAAGGTGTGGTGTTAGGAATGGAATCGGTAAAGTTCGGAATACGTAAAGTACCTGTGGGAGCAAAAACATTTTCACAAAAGCTATCCGTCCAACCCAGGAGGGTGTAAGGTTTTGTATATTAGTGGTTGTTTGCTGGAGTTTGGCTGTGAGGGAAGATAGATTTTTGTGTATTATCTTAGAACTAGAGGATGTTAATTGGATACCTAAGTATTGTATGGTGGATAGTGGGGCCTATGAGAATGGGACTATGTTTGAGATTTGTGATTTAAGATGGGGTTTGAGGTTTATAGCTAGCATTTGGCATTTAGAGTTGTTGAGCTTATATAATGATAATGTACTAAAGCTCTCAAATACTTGGTTGAGAGGAGGTAGGGATTGTAGGGGATCGGTTATGGAGAGGATTGTGTCGTCGGCGTATAGTCCAATCTTGTGTTGTGTATCATCAATGGAAATTCCTTGAATGTGAGGGTGCGACCTAATATATTCCACCAGGGGTTCTATCACTAAGGAGAAAACAATTGGGGATAGCGGGCAACCTTGTCTGGTGCCGTTATGGATGTCAAATGGTTCTGATTGGAAGCCTGAGGTCCAGACCTTAGCAGATGGGCGGGAGTATAATGTATTTATTGCTGCTAGTATTTTTCCAGAAAATCCAAAATTTTGAAGGACTTCTGACATGTAGGACCACCGCATCCTGTCGGAGGCCTTTTCGGCATCTAGGGATATTAGGAGGGATGGGGTGTGGTAGTGTTCCACCCACTGTATTAGGTTGATGAATCTTTTTGGTCCCATCTGATGTTTGGCGGCCAGAGACAAACCCGACTTGATCTAGATGGATTAGGAGGGGGACAATGTTAGCAATTCTGTTGGCGAGGATTTTAGCGTAGATCTTGGTGATCTGAGGTGTTTTTTACTCACCGGTGCTGATTGCGATGAGAAAGGGGAAGATGTCGCCCTATTTTGAGGATCTGAGGGTCTCTTTTCAGGAGGCGCAGTGCATTCCATCAGGGGTGATGAAGAGCGCGTGGGGGATAATGAAGCAGCTCTGTCATGATCTGTGGGTCCTGTTTTGAGCCTGGCTCTGGCAGGATCTTGTGAACTCCGGCCCGGTTCCCCAGAGAAAAATTCAGTTAGTTTACGTGGCTCTGGTGGGTGGTTCTTCTTCCGTGATATCTTTGTTTTTGTTTTTTTGTATCAGTTCTAGTGTTGTAACGTCTCGTGCAACTGTTCTGTGTGAAGTGACTGATTCCCCCATAGCTGCAGCAGGGAAGAGGTTAATCGGACATTCCTTTCATGACCAGGTTCCATTCCTGGTATTAAGGTGGGGTGTTTGTGGGATGTGGTGCACCACTGTTGATTTTTTTGTAGGGGGGTTATAGTTCTGGTGCTGCTGTGTAGCTTAGAATGTGAGCTGTGGGAGGGTAAGTGTACCAAGATGGCCACCGTATGGGGCTGGAGGGCTACTTGGAGAGATCTTTAGGTGAATCTGGTACTGTATATTGTCCACTGCCACTCCTGAAGTAGTGTGGAGGGACCAGAGCCTTGGAATGTTACCCTTCCAGTGCTCTAGGGGGTTACCGCCAGCCGTAGGTGTAATCGAGGCCACGGCTTCCCGGCCGGCACTAGGCCTCAAGTCTCCGCTGTTGAATTTCTTTCTGGGTGCTGTTTGGGTTGGATCCTTTGCATGTCCAGTGAGGAGGAGTGGTGAGGTAAGTAGATGGCTTGTTTTGATGGGGCTTGGCAGGTACCGCCGGGCGTAGGCATAATCGAGGCCACGGTTTTGTGGTGAGCACTAGGCCTCGAGTTTCTGCGGCTGGTCTGGCGGGTTCTGGGTGCCCATGGGTCAAATTGTAAGTAGGGTGAAGGTGAGGAGGGTTGAGTAGGTGTAAGGATGGCTGGTTTTCAGATGTTGCTTGGTGCTGTTTAGGCTGATTGTGGTCTTTAGATGGCCAGGGGACCCAGGCCTCAAAATGGGGGCGGCCATCTGAGGTATTCTTGGTGAGTCCCTTTTTTCCTGTAATCTGCAGCCCCTCTGAGTAATACTCAGTTTGTGAAGCTGCAGGATTGTTAGGGAGCTGTGGTGTGAAATGTGGGTGCTCACCTATGTAGTAATTTCCAGGATGCCTGTGGATTTAGAGCAGGGGTCCTCAAACTATGGCCCTCCAGTTGTTCAGGAACTACAATTCCCATCATGCCTAGTCATTTCTGTGAATCTCAGAGTTTTACAATGCCTCATGGGATGTGTAGTTCCGCAACAGCTGGAGGGCCGTAGTTTGAGAATGCATGATTTAGAGTGATGGTCCTTGGAGCTCTGGAATGTACGTCCACTGCCTATCGCATCAAGCCTTACCCCCTCTTTACTGTAATTTTAAAGTGGTTGAAGCGTGTTTCTGAAATGCACAGCAAAGCATGCATTTTCTGTGCAGTTTGCCATGCGTTTGAAAACACACAGATGTAAACGGAGCCTCGTTGTTTTTGTCTAAATGCACCAATTTCCCTTTCAGGCCCCATTCACACTTAGAGTAGTGGGAATGCACTTTTTTGGCTCATTTTTCCAGTGGCATACATAGGGCAGCCATTTTTAATGGGCTGTACTACATGTGGCAAAGTAGCTCATGAGACATTTTGGCATGTTGAGAGTAGCAAGTTTTTTACTGTGTTTTGCTGCATTTGTCACCCATTTTTTCATGTGGCAAAATGCGAGATTGCTTCTTTGTTTGGTGTGCCATTAACAATTAATGACACTGAAAACGCAACCAGGTAATTATTGGTGTATATAGGTGGCCATGCACTATACAATCGGATTGTACAATCTCTGTACAATCTCCTTTAGATTTACCAAAACTATATAATAGTAGGACACACCATCTAGCCAATCTGTATCCAGTCAGGCCGGACCTTGTACTACACAGTGTATGGTAGATCTAAAGGACATTGTACAATCAGATTGTATAGTGTATGACCACCTGTATACACTTAAAATGAACTAGTCACATTTTCAGTGCCACTAATTGTTAATGGTGCCGAAATGCGGAAGCAAACATACATTTTACCACTTTAAAAAATGAGTGTCAAATGCAGTAAAACGCATAGTAAAAAGTGCACAATGGGTAACACGCTAACATTTCCCATGGGCTACTTTGCTGGATGTAAGGCAGCCATTGAAATCAATGGGCTGGGGTATGTGCGCTAGGGGAAAAAATAAGCCAAAAAATGTACCGCTACGTTAGGGTTGAATGGGGCCTGAAAGTGAAATTGGTTTGCTTACACAAGAACAATGAGGCTCTATTCACAGCACTGCATGCTTCTGAACAAAAATGTGCATTTTGCCATTTCATAAATGTGCTGCAAATGTTAATGGCACCCCAAGCGTGGTTAGCAGGCACATGTTTGCCATACATTTTGTTGCATGACAAACAAGCTGCAAACGCACCTAAATGCCAGGTAAAAAACTGTGTTTGTATTTTGCAGGGCAGCCCATTCAAGTGAACAACAATGTGCATTTATTCTTTTTTGCATAAGAGCCTGCAAAATATTGTAACTGCAAAGGGTGGATCACAAGTGCAACATACAGACTCCTGCAGACTTCTCCTGCAAGCATTGGTTTGTACTGAGGTAGGACCTTTAAGCCTCGTACACACAGGACGACAATCGTACGTACGATCGTCGCAAATCGTATGTTGCATAATGTAACTTGCATACTGACTGCACTACACGATCGTACGAGTACAGAAGAACGTTCAAGTGCATGTAATTAGCATCCGGCCCTTCCTGACTTCGGAGCATGCTTGTTTTGCACAATACAATTTGTTGTACCAACTGCTCTGTACACACGATACAACGGTCGTATGAGCGCTTGTTGGTACAACCAAGTTTTCTAGTCTGCTCATACAACTCCCTTGTACGACCGTCGTATGTTCGACTGTTCTAATCGCGCATATGAACGATCGATATTGCATACAACGGTCGTTAGTACGACCTGTTGTATACGATCGTCATCCCGTGTGTACGAGGCTTTAGTTACAGGGCTGAAAGGAGTGTGTATGGACTTCAAGTGAGATTACCACTATGCTTTTGTTCCATTGGAAGATGTGACTTGTAGTTTATTCATTCACAGATCTCTTTTGAATGAATGATGCAGCTGTGCAGGGTGAGCCATGGACAGCCATACAAAATTAAAAAGTGACAAAAGTCATTGGGGAGAAGAAGCCTGCTATCTTGCTAGTGGGGCTGTTTAAGGATAGAGGGCAACTTGGTATTATGTTACATTTTACACCTTAAATACTGGTGTAAAAGTAACATGGTAAAAAGAAAAGTTGGGTTAGCCTTTAACCTAAAAAATTTAGATGATACTGAGTCAACTTCTAGGCTCCATGCACACTAGGCTTAAAAAAGTAAGTTCTCTTGGGAGTAAAAAAATGCTTATATAGAGCATTTTTTGTACAAAATTTAGACGAGTTTAGGAGAGTTTTATGGTTTTTATGCCAGTAAGCTCCAATCATAAACACGGACAAGAAGGGTTTTTGTATTTCCTGCCTCTAAACAATTAGTTCAAAATGCACCTCTAATTGTCCTAATGTGCATGGACACATAGGATAACATTGAACTGCTTCTACAAGCAGAGCACAAAACTCTTGTAGAAGTAATGTTTTTTTTTTGCCAGTGTGCATGGAGCCTTAAGGATCTTTTCAGTGTTTGAATAGTTTGAAGGAAAACATATTTGGAATGAGTATTTCATTATAGCCTCACCAGACTCCACAACAGATCCCTCTTCTTAAACCTGGAATGCTTTTTAAAATGTTTGCAAGAAGGAGGGCTTAATTGAATGCCACCTTAGTTATCAAGAATTTGGAAGGCTTTATACCCAAATGTTCAACAAAGGCCTTGAGCATCCAGCAAGCATTTAATTTCTTCTCCAGTGTTAACACTGTGTGGACATAAATCTTAATTCACCTTGCGTCAGCTTGTTCTTTTGTTGATTTTTGGATACAAAAGACCCAATTGGCATGCTGATTTCACATTGTGCAGTAGTAGTTGCCTATCCTGTTTGATTTTGTTTGTGCACTCATGTCTCTGCATCCTGTAAATCATTTCTAGGAGAAAATGGACTCTGATTACATCCATGCAGGTCAGCAGAGAATGCAAGCCAAGTCATCACACTGACTAAGAACCTAACCATTACATATACCGTAAACTATATTAGTTTCAACTATAGTTCTTTATTATTGCTGGTTTTATTGTTACTCATACAGATAGCCATTAGAGGAAGAATCTACAAATCCGGACATAAAATACAATGAAGGCAATATGCAACTGTGAGCATTTATATTCAGTGCACTTTAGTTTTCCTGTAATTAGATGTTGTACTGAGCAAAAAACATAAATTAGTCCTAAAACATCAGTTTTATATGCCTAATATAGAGGAAATGGTTAATATAAAACCATTTCAAATATTTTATGTTTCTTTCATTTAAAAAAAAAAAAAAAAAAAAGGTTTACTTTTGAAGTATTTTTCTTCTGTGCTTGACATATTTGTTGGTATGCTAAAGAAAGGCAAAAAAATGCTGACACCTAGAAAGTTCTGTAACCATACAATTCTGTTCTGATAAGTGGTTCTATCATTACTGTGAACCTCTATTATTTAGGTTACTGAACAATACACTAGCAAGAGTTTCTATCTGTTACCATAGAAACACAGCAATAAAAGTTTAATAAATATATAACTTCTGTAAAAAGGGGTATCGATCGCCCAAACCCACTCATTTCAGTACAAAACAGTAGAATACCTGCAATTAGCAAGGTTCATTTCATTTCCAGCCTTGACTTTCCATTTTAAATGTGTATTGCATAACATATACTGTACATACCCAGTGTCTTTCTGTCGTTCACATAACAAAACTGCATGTGTGTTGCTGTGAATAAAATGTCTTCAATGAGGACTGCTAATGCTGCTCTCATTTCCCTTTCCCATCCAATATAAAAAACTACTATATGATGTACTCATAGAAGTTAGTCTGCTGCATATTTTAATATATCAGCAGTATGAAATATGAATGCTTTTGTTCCTTAATGTAGAAGCAGTTTATCTTAGTCACTTCTGTCCTGACTGTTGGCAGAGAATTATTACTATATATTAGATCTTCTTCCAAGTGTAAATATCAATCATAATTCACAAGACATGACAAGAATTTCATGACCATTTACTGGCCAGTGGCCACAGTCTACTTATGTCTGGATATATCTAATATCTATAATGCTTAACATTAGGCATTGTGTACCATTATAAATTACTTCATATGTTTTGTATTTTAAGCTATATTAATGACAAACATGGGTACTATGAAGTAATGTTTGAATTGGAAATATACATTATTTTTTTATAACTGTATGTTTATTAAGCTTTTTCAAAACATAACAAAGAAGAAAATGGTTCCAGTACATAATACAAAGAGCATTAAGTGCAATAATCACTCATAGAAGAGAGTTATCACCAATTAGAAAGGCACTTCTCGTGTCAGAATGTAACACGTACAATTAGTACACAAATGAGCTCAAGTATAATGAAGTGTAGAATGGGACAGCTCTTCCCGAACCTCTCCATAATCAAAAAAAAAAGTCACAAATAGAAACAAGAAAGAAAGGGTTAGAGACAACATACCAGTGGAAAACAATAACAGCAATGTTAATGTCAGTGAGGCCTAGCGATTCTGTGGGGCTCAAACATTATTAAATTGTACCAAGGTGTCATTAGTTTTAGCCGTGAGAGATTCCATCCTTCTAATGTCAGCGACAAAGCTCAAAAACTTGGGGTGTGATGGAATGTTGGTAGATAGCCAGTGTATTGGAATAGCTCTCCTAGTAGCAACTAAAACATGGAATGCCAGTTTTTTAGAGCACTTAGAGATATCAGAAAAAGGCAAGCCCAATCATTGGGTCCAAGGGGAGAGAGAAGTCCAAAAGTTGTTGCAAAAGTGACAATACTTGGTTCCTGAAGGGTTGAAGATTTCCAAAATATATGAAAAAGTGAACCGTTCCAACAAACCCTTGGAATTGCTGGATTTCAAGGATGCAACATTCACGGAATTAAAATCTTATACTTATATTTTCTATGTACTACACAATGAGTAGATTTCGATTTTCACAGCATTTAAGAGTAATAGGCCTTTGGAGGGTTTGAACCTATTTATGCATATATAAATGGGTAACTTAAATTAGTTAAGGGAGCACATGGGGGATTTTTTAAATGGAGATTAGATGAAGTTTGATGAGGTCCTTGGGCACATATCAATTCAAAGTTAGTAGGTTGCTTGAAGGTAGGGATGGGCTAAATGACCCCCTGTTCGGTTCGCACCAGAACATTCAAACATCGGGAAAGTTCGGAACCAAATAATGAACCCCATTGAAGTCTATGGGACCCAAACGTGAAAAATTAAAAGTGCCCATTTTGAAATCGGGCATACAATGGTTATGGGTGTCCAGGTACTGTCCTGGGGGGACATGTATCAATGAAAAAAAAGTTTATAAAAAATGTCATTATTAATCACTTCCCGCCCGGCCTATTGACAAATGATGATCTGTCGGTGGCTTCGTTATCCTGACTGGGCATCTATTAACGTCCTAAGGATGACCCGCGATCATGCGCCTGCATGCATCACGGCGATCAGTGGTGCGGTGGGTCATTCTGACCCCCCCACATTACCAATCTCTGTAAACAGCTTCCATCGGAAGCTCTTTACCACATGATCAGCCATGGACAATCACAGCTGATCACAATGTAAACAGGAAGAGCCATTTATTGGCTTTTCCTCTGCCCATGTCTGCAGATGTGAGAAGACAGGGGGGGCCTGTGCTGAGTGTTTATCAGTGCAGCCCCCCCCCCCCTCAGATCGACACACTGGACCATCAGGAAACCCACTCAGGGGACACCAGGGAGAGCCCACCCACGGACCACCAGGGAGCCGACCCTAGACCACCAGGGAGATGATCAGGGAGCCCCCACTAGACCACCAGATAAGGGGCATAATGTCCAACATGGATGGCACTCAGTGCCAATTACAGATGCCACCCTAGACCACCAGGGAATGGATACCTTACAGCACCCTCTTTCAGTGCTGCCTATAAGTGTCTACCAGTGCCCACCAGTGCCACCTATCAGTGCCCACCAGTACCCACCAGTGCCACCTATCAGTGCCCACCAGTGTCACCTATCAGTGCCCATCAGTGCCGCTTATCAGTGCCCAGTGCCATCTATCAGTGCCCATCAGTGCCGCCTATGAGTGCCTGTCAGTGCTGCGTATCAGTGCCCATCAGTGCTGCATATCAGTGTCATATATCAGTGCCCGTCAATGCTGCTTATCAGTGCCACTTATCAGTGCCCATCAGTGCAGCATATAAATGCCTCATCACCAGTGCCATCAGTGCCACCTCATAAGTGCCGACTCATCAGTGCCAATCAGTACTGTCTCATCAGTGCCCGTCAGTGTAGCCTATCAGTGCCCATCCGTGATGGAGAAAATGTGCTCATTTACAAAGTTTTGTGACAGAAATAGAGAGAAACTTTTTTTTTTCAAAATTTTAGGTATTTTTTTTATTTGTAGCGCAAAAAATAAAAACCCCAGAGGTGACCAAATAACACCAAAAGAAAGCTCTATTTGTGGGAACAAAATTATAAAAAATTTTGTTTGGGTACAACGTCGCATGGCCGCGCAATTGTCATTCAAAATGGGACATCACTGAAAGCTGAAAATTTGTCTGGGCTGGAAGGGGGGGTAAGTGCCTGGTATTGAAGTGGTTAAATGAGCAGTGATTTATTGATGCTTTAAGTTACAGCATAAAAATTAAAAATTCCTTTCAATATCGTGCCTGGGGGGGGTCCCCTAAAGCCTTGTACACACGAGCCGATTGTCATACGACCGCACGTCCAACTTTTGTCCAAATTGGCTGTCTGCGGTTTTGTCTAGCTGATGGTAGTCAAGTAATCGTCTAACAAAGCTGAGTGTAGTGACTAGGGTTGCCACATCATCCCTTTAATCCAGGACACATATTAATTACACAGGTTCTGAGGCTAATTTAAAACGGATAAGGCACCAAGTGAGTTTAATTACCACCTTAATCAGCCACAGAACCTGTGTAATCAATATGTGTCCTGGATTAAAGGGATGATGTGGCAACCCTAGTAGTGACGTGTTACGAGAGTATAAAGAGGAAGTTCAGGTGAATGTGATTTGTGAATTAGGAATGCAGATTTACACGACCGAACACTTCCTGGATTCCAAGCATGCGTGTTTGCACTTCCAACTTTTGTTGGCCAATTTCAGCACACATGAGCCAATGATCAGCCAACAAAGGTTTTCTAGTCTTGTCATCCAATTTCTGTTACATAACAATTGGAAATCGGCTGTTGAATCTTGCGTACTAACAGTCAGATTATCAGCCAACAGGCTGTTGGACGACCGTTCTTGGCCAACAATCAGACCGTGTGTAAGGGCCTTTAGTCTACCTGTAAAGGGGCACATATATACTGTGTATAAAATCTGCTGCAGCAATAATTTAATTTATAAAGCCAAAAAATGACATTTTACCTGCAAGCTCCTTTATTTTGTAAGCAACAGCTGGGGAGCCATTCTGTATGATGAGGCCTCAATGAACTGCACTGTGTACAAGATTAGAGATTTTTTGGATAAATTCTGGTGTCTCTTCCGCAGACTTCGGATAGAATTAACAGGTGTGGAAATATTGGGCTTTGGGCGTTGGTGGGGCCTTCACACTGTAACCCTATAGAAGTAATCTTGATGAAAGCAAGAATTGGCCTTGTTGTGAAAAATTGCAATGATATGCACATGTCAAACAGGAGTTGAAAAAATGGTTTTTGGGTGTCGTGGCGCCTTCACACCATAACCCTATAGAGGTACTTTTGATGAAAGCAAGAATTGGCCTTACTGTGAAAAATTGCAATCATATGCACCTGTCAAACAGGTGTGGAAAAATTGGTCTTTGGGTGTCGATGGCACCTTCCCAACATAACACTATAAGGGGTACTCTTGATAAAAGCAAGAATTGGCCTTGCTGTAAAAAAAAAAAAATGATGTAGCTGTCAAACAGGTGCTGAAAAAAATGTTTTTTGGTTGTCAGTGGCACCTTCACATCGTAACCCTATAGAGGTACTCTTGATGATAGCAAGAATTGGCATTGCTGTCAAAAATTGCAATGATATGCACTTGTTAAACAGGTGTGGAAAAATTGGTCTTTGGGTGTTAATTATGCCCATGAAACCTACACCAAAAACATTCTTCCAGATGAAATCAACATCCACAATGCTAGGTAGCCTAGAAGTCCTGCCGAGATTCCACATCCCAAAAACAATTAACCAACATCGGCATCAGGGGCTTCATAGCTGATGGTAATCCAGGACTGTTTCAATCTGATAAATGTCAGATGGTCCACGGAGTCTGTGGACAGATGCATTCTTTGATCAGTAATAAAACCTTCAGCAGCACTGAATACCCATTCTAAAAGCATGCTGGATGCAGGGCAGCCCAGCAGCTTAATAGCATACTGAGCAAGTTCTGGCCAGTGGTCTATTCTCATGACACAGTAAGCCAGTGGATTGTCGACTGCAAAGCTCTCCATCTCTGTTTTTGCCCCTAGAAGATTATCCACCATGTGATGTAGACACTGCCAATGGGATGTGGAAGCTGACAGCCCTGGGCGGTGAGGACTAAAAAAAGGAAAAATGCATTACTTAGGGGGCCGCCTTCTCCACCGCTCCTCTCTTGACCAACAGAAGCCTCAAAACTACATTTTCCATGACACTGTAACCTACCAGTCGGGAAAAGCATTTGATAAACTCCTCTTTAACCAGTTGCTGACTGCCCGCCGTGGCTTGGCAGCGGCAACATGGTTCATTATCATGACATGCTGTCACCTAACGGCGGCCGCGAGAATGAGTATTGTGAGCGCGCAAGGGCACCGGAGGTGCGCGTGCTGTTTTCTGGGGGGCCTGGAAGCGGCTACTCGATGTCCGCCGGTTACCTGCGATCACCCCCCCCCGTAGTGACAGAATGTGTATGTAAACACGGATCTCCATTCTGACAGAGGGGGAAGGGATGTGATCACTGGCTTCCTGTATATGGGAGCCGTGATCACTCCCCTCCCCCTGCCAACCCAGCCCCTATACAGTTAGAACACACTGAGGGAACACAGTTAACCCTTAGAACACCCCCTCCAGTTCAGCGCCTTCACTGCCAATGCCATTTACACAGTAATCAGTGCATTTTCATAGATCACTGTATAAATGCCAATGGTCCCAAAAAAGTGTCAAAATGGTCCGACATGTCCTCTGAAATATCGCAGTCCCAATAAAAATCGCAGATCACTGCCATTACTAGTAAAAAATTTAAAAAAATAAAACCCCCATAAATTAATTCTCATCATTTGTAAACAAAGCAACTTTTGCGCAAACCAATCAATAAACGCTGATTACGATTTTTTTACCAAAAATATGAGGAAGACTATAAATCAGCCAAAACTGATGAAAAAAACATTTTTTATATATTTTTTTTTTTGGATATGTATTTTAGCAAAAAAGTAAGAAATATATATTTTTTCCTATTGTTAAGAATTATTCCCTATATATTACTCCTATACTAACCTGTGCCAGCACATTCTCTTCCTCACCCCAAGAATCACACACACAGAGCTCTGCGGAAGCAATGCAGACCAAAGTCAACACATGGACACAGAATAATACATCACTTGTTCTTTATTTCCTGGTTCAGTATCTTAAATACAATATATTATCAAGATATGACCAAGCGATATTTACAACATTACACCAATAGAAACCAATAAATGAAATGTCCACTCATTGCTTGTCATTATTAAAGACAAACCCACTTTCATAAAATTGTCGATACACATATGTTGGTCACTCTTAATAACACCTGTTAGTAATTACTACACATCTTGATAAAGTATATGTGTGTGTATTATTATTATTATTATTATTATTGTATCTTAGTTAGTTCCAATTATGTCCTAGACATATTTATTAGTATTTATGATTATATTCTGGTAAACATTTTCTAGGCCTTTCGCAAAAACCTAAAGTTATCTTTCTCACATTCTTTATCATCTTTCCTATAATAATAATAACAATGTTTAAACATTACGACTTGTCATCTAAAAAGCCAATGTTTAAGAAGCACTCTAAATTAGGTTATAGCACAGGACAAATTAAGTACATAATTTAAGGAGGGGGTATTTACAAGACCCTTACACTAATATAATATATAACCTGACAACCCCTGTTAGTCTGTCACATGGGCGAATGTTACCATGGGACCTGGCCGTGACTTTTCAACTATTCCATCTTGCTAACCTGATATTCTGTAAAGTTTGTCTTTTAACCACTTCACTCCCGGAAGGATTTCCCCCTTTAGGACCAGAGCACTTTTTGCGATTCGGCACTGCGTTGCAATAACTGACAATTGCGCGGTTGTGTGACGTTGTACCCAAATTAAATTTGCGTCCTTTTTTTCTCACAAATAGAGCATTCTTTGGGTGGTATTTGATCACCTTTGCGTCATTTCTGATCACCGCTATAAACAAAAGAACAGCAACAAATTTGTAAATAAACAGAAATTTCTTACTTTTTGCTAAAATACAAATAAAAAAATATATATAAAAAAACATTTTTTTAACGGGTTTGGCTAATTTATATTCTTCCTCATATTTTTGTTAAAAAAAAATTGCAATCGGGAGTGCGCATGCGCGGGAGCTCCGATATGGACGCCTGAGTCGGAGCTCCGCAACGCCGCCGGTTCTAGGAGCCTGCCCTGCATCACTGTGCCTGCGGAGACGAGCAATAAGGGTCGCCTCGGACCCCCCACACACCACAGAACCTCGTCATATGGCCGGACCAGCGGCGAAAAAAGAGCTATTCCCTCCGTTGGCGGTTACACCTGCATCAGGGTGTACCAAGATGGCCGCCGCTCCGACAGCTACAGGAGGCTTCCACGAGGCACACAGTGACTCCAGCACGGGGACAACACACTCATCTGAGTTACGGCAAGTTCTCTCCCCAGCCACCCTCAACTACACTCCCAAGGCCCAGGGCAGCTTGATCCAGATGGATACCCCATCCCCAGCCTCCACAGTTTCATCATTGGGCCGCATACAGGGAGAAGCTGGGCCTCCCCACTTAGGCCAGGACTTCCAGAGCTATCAGGCTGCAGGAACTCACAGCCATGACATCTCCTCACAGGTGGATGATCTTTATCATAAGTTTTCACTACTCTTAGAAAGGGGCCTAGCAAACACAGTTGACAAAATAACAGGAGAAATTAAGATGGACTTCCAGATGCTAGGGATGAGAATAGATGCGATCGAAAACAAATTGGATCGCACGGCCGTGGTTTCGAACCAAAACACAGACCTAATTTCTAATCTGCAGGATCAACTTGACACGGCCATGCTGAGGATCGACGACCTGGAAAATCGTTCCAGAAGATATAATTTCAGAGTAAGGGGGCTCCCAGAGAATATCTCAGATATCCCCGGAGCGATACAGGATCTAATCAGCAACCTCATCCCGAACACTCCAACCCATCGCTTAGAACTGGATAGGGCCCACAGGGCCTTGGGACCCCCCAGGAAAGATGGATCACCTAGGGACATCATAGTGAAACCCCATTTTTACGCAATCAAGGAGGGAGTAATGAAGCACTCTCGTACGTCAGACAAGATAATGTGCAAAGGTCATCAAGTTCAAATATTCGCAGACCTCTCTCCATCCACAATACAACGTCGGAGAGCCCTCAAGCCACTCCTGAATGTCTTATCACAAAAAGAAATAAAATACAAAT